>JARVLU010000002.1:22276408-22291966 GCA_031762415.1 Simpsonichthys santanae | reverse complement strand
TTTTCACCACTTTTATTTTCTGTCCAACAGATCTCACTTGTAAATGAGTCTTCGAGGCTCAATGTGACTTATCTGTTCAAATAAAGGTTGAATGAATGAAACAATGTAAGAGTTGCTAAAGAGTTAGGACTAAAGTCAACTGAGGCGAGCGGATGTGGGCAACAAAATAATGTGCACGGTCATGAATACAGTTTTGCATGCCATGCACACATACAATCCACGACTGTCAAAAGAAATGGCTGCTCAAAATGCAGCCACATGCCTTGATGGTCACATGTTCACAAATTTTCACTGTTCAGTGAAACTCCACCTGGAAATTCATGTTTTTTGTTTGTTTGTTTGCTTGTTTGTTTTTTACAATTTTCTCACAATGTTGAGTTGTTGTTTTTTTTTCTTTTTTCTTTACTAGCTGCCAAACTGCATTAATTTCTTTAAAAGCCTAAACAGTGATCCCTCACCTGTCATGGGGGGTTATGTTCCAGAGACCTCTGCAATGGGTGAAAATCCGCAAAATAGCAGTTTTATATTTATTTTATTAGCCATATACTGTATATTTAAGGCTTTATAAACGCTTCCACACTCCTAAAACCTTTCCCACTCTCTTATTAAATTTCCCTGTAGTAAATTCAGCAGAGATCTGAAAATGCAACACACATGTTCAATAAGTTTTTGGTTTTTTTAGACTGGTGGGGGTCAGCACACGTTTGTATTTACATGTAATATATTAAAAAAAAAATCTGCGATGTAGTGAAACCTCAATAACTGAACCGCGACTGAGCGAGGGGTGACTTTATATGAAAACAGCATAATAAAACTCTTCAAATTGTGTTTTTGATTTTGGTGTACTGCCCCAGGATTAAGAGTGGCCCTGATCTAGAAAAGTTTCCAGAGGTTCCTCTGCTCCTGAAACCAGACACAGATTCACAACTTGCCTCTCTTCACCCTTGGTCACCTTTGTGGTGCTCAGTGTCTGAGATTGATGTAGAGAACTTAGCATGTCTTCCTAGAAACTGAAACCGTGGTTAACTTATGGGCCCCGCTCTGCGCTGCCTTGTGAGTAAACCTGCTGGTAAGAAAGTGGAAATCTGGAGGGGTGGGCTCTGCCATTTTATTTGAACTTTTAAGAAGTGCAAGCAACCAAAAAAAGTCAAAGTAGTTATTTAAACCATGTGCTTATGCTTTATCTGAGCATACTAACACAAGAAAAAAATGCTACTTTGGCAATAACAATTTTCACAAATACAGTTATTTTAAAGTTAAATCTTATGATGAAATTACGCAAGACATAAAATCAAAATTAGCGTCACCTAATACATAAATGTCAAAACTTTCTAAACGTGTCTTACCTTTCTTACCACAAACACCTTCACAGAACCAGCTGCTCTAACGTTCACCTTTCCTCTTGCTTGACTTTCTTTATCTCCTCCTTCAATTTGCTTTACAACCTTCCTTCTTCCTTTTTACAACCTTTCTTCTTCCTTTTGCTGCTTTTGTGTTTTTCCGTCCATTGAGTTCCTTCAAAGCCAGACCAGCTGGCTTTGGATGTGTCCCCCTTGAGCCCTGCAAGGCCCGTCTTTACACCCTGTTTCTACTCTTGTCCCTTGGCTTCTCTATGAGCAGAAAGCAAAAGGGGGGAGCAGTTTGAAGAGTGGGACCCATGATGGACACAGACATGCCTGGCATGCGTTATGCGGTGGGGCTTGGCTCAGGGCTCTCTGGATCAGACGCAGCTGTCAGTCATCACGGCAGAAGGTGTAAGGGACTTTTCCCTCTTCGCTCAGATCAGTTTTCAACTACGTGTTTTAGAGAAAATTTACAAGTCTATCTCTGAGACTTGTTTAAAGACTGGTTCATAGTAAAGCAATAGTATTTTTAATATTCATCAACTTTCGGATATGTTAATCCTGTTCAGAGCAGAGAATCAGCATGACAGAGTAAGTCATGTAGCATATTTCAACCAGCTGCAGGGACGTGCCAAATAATGGTTTGTTCCAGTCGGGCTTTGATACCGAGCCGACAGCTGGCATTTCCAACATTGCACCAGACCGCAAATAGACCGAGACGCTCTTTCTTTCCAATTAAAAGTGCAGACAGCAAGTTTTTATTTTACAACATACAAGTCAGATTTGATCTCAAATATAGCCAAAAGGGGAAATGTGTTTTTATTTGTTTAGGTAAATGAGCAAACACAAACATTTCTTATAGTTATGTGAATTTCTCCATAAGCATCAAAGTCCATGCTCAATAATCCAGACCTGGACCTGTCTTACTGAGCATGGACTTTGGTGTTTTGAACCAGTTTGACATGACTGTCGACAAGGGAGAGGGCAGGCACCAGAGGCCATCTTAGCACCAGCATAACTGGTTTGGTTTTTTCCACTTTGGAGTAGGCTGTTGGTGGAGAATCAGTTTTGTTTGGTGTTTCCCCAGACTGATGAAGCCCTTTGGGTGGAGGGCGAAACGTCTCAGCACAAAAAAAGAAGCCGTCCAGATGACCTGACTGAACATTTGAGAGGATTTCATTAGCCAAGGCTCATTTAAAGATCGTTTCTGAAAACTCCTCCACAACCTCTCAGCAGGCCCTCACCGCCAACAACAACCTGCTACACATTTAATCATCTATTACCCACTGACAACAAACACAGAAGCATCTCTGACTTTTAAGACAACTCTAAAGTTTAAAAGTCTTAAATAATGTCTGCTTTTCTACAACCATAAGTTTATAAAATAAGAGTTGGAAATATGTGAACAAACAATTCTGATCTTATACATTCAGAAAGATTTTATTAATTTAATGTTGACTATTTTTTTATTTTTACTGAGTTTAGTCATATGATAGAACTTTGTATCAGAATAAACAGCAGCAGAGGGTTAGATTATACATGGTCAACCATCTCAATCTGCCCCCCAGTGTTCACATATAAAAAAGATCAGCTCAAAGCTCAGCTAAAGTTTGCTGCTTTAAATTTTTATCTTTGAATGACACATCTGCATCTCAACAGTTTGTCAAGTCTCAGTTTCCTGACAGTACTTTTGATAAGCCAAAAAATGTGATCAAGAAGTCTAATATCAAAATTAATTTTTGACTTTTATTGATGACTGCTCTAAAACGTTATTAATGAAAAAAGTGTTGTACGAAATTCAAATGTCCTTCATTTGTACTGCTCACAAATCAGTTCAAAGTATGGTCTTATAAAAAGTAAACTGAAAGACATGTTTTATTGTGAAGTTGTAATAACAATATGTTGAGTATGACTGAGACAAATGTTTCAGTTCAATGTTTGTCCCTCCAGTTCCGTCTTGTAACTCAAGATGGATGGCAGGAAAAGTGTTGCCTATCTCTGCCTTAAACTCCTTGTCCTCAAGGCTCAATTGGATTAACCTGCCTAAATAAAGGTTGAATGAATAAACCATCAAGATTAGGTTTTCAGCATTCTTAAATACAAACAAAACAACTTGAAAAATATGAATATTTTAAATTTATTACTTAATCTTAAGTCAAATTAAAACAGAATTTATACTGCATTTTTTGGTCAATCCAAATCAAGTATAACCTCAACTGTTTGAACTAAAATGGGTCTTTTTGTTGCCAAGTATGTAAGTTCAGTGCTTGTACCTTGTACCTTGTACTTTGGACTTTGGCTATGGTTGCCAGAGGAGTCGCCTGAGGAGAGGGCGGCCCCCCAAAACCATCTTATCACCAGCAAACTGTTTTCTTCCACTATTGGAGTGCGCTGCTTGTGGGACTCGGTTTATTTGTGGCTCCTCGAACTGAAGAAGTCCTTTGGATGAAGAATGAAACGTCTCAGCAAAAAATAAAATAAAATAAAAAGAAACCGTCCAGCTGATCTGACTGAACATTGTTGGATTTGGACCTGAATTATTGTGCATGAACTTTGATGTCAGGGGTTGTACTTGCAGATTCTTTTTTATCAAGCGTCGTTTCACAGGCAGTGCATTCGAAATGCAAAAATGTTTTGATGCATTTTCACCAAATATGCAAATCGTCTTGCCATCACTGGAATGAAGCTAGAAAAAGCCATTTTAATAGCTTCCAACATGTCAGAGTCAGAGAATCTTTATTGTCATTTGCACCACATGTGGTACATGTGATGAAACGAAATTATGTACACAGGGTCCCAGTTACATGTCTTACCAAATCAATGTTTTAACGTTATTTTCATAAAGTTTCATTATTTTCAGTCAAATATCTATAATAACTACAAACGTTATTTATAAAGTGCCATACAAGTGAAACAAAGACACATTTACTGTGACCGTGTGTTTTATTCTACACATGCCGATACTGCACTCTGTGTATATATTGTTTAGGGGGCTATTGCCCTTTGATTTAACAACTGGGGGAAAAAGCCCAACCCCGGTTTGGACAATCAAGATCTAAAAATATCCCTAGAGTCAGAGTCTGAAAGTCTTCTCTCATCACCCGCTGTAATTAAAGTAACCAAGGCCTCCAGACTCCAAATAGCACACAAGTGTTAATGTGAAGGAGAGGTGCTCAAAATGCTCTAAGTTTCCTAAGGGAAAGTGGGGCAGATAAGTAGTCCCCAGTAACTGTGAGTCAACAGAAAAGTAGCCAGTAAATGATCACCAGTAGTCGGATGTGCAGTCAGACGCAGCTTTGTTCTGTTCTGTTTTGCAGAACAGACATACATAGTAGCACACGTAGGTTTTTACATAGCTAAAACATGGGTGTTTTGTGATGCTCTCCTCTTCCTGCATCGCTCTTCTGTAAAACTTTTGACACAGCGGTGGGTTTTGTTGAGTTTTCGCTCCTCCTGAGGCAGAGAACAACATACCAGAGTCCTTATGATGAGCTGATCCCTCTTGAGATTACCAGTCTCCTGGGTTTCTTAATGTATTCCTCTCTGTTTATCACTACTCAAAGCTTATCAACCGCTAGGGGAAGTCGCTTAAACATCCATCCTGTTATGTTTGCTTGATGATCTCACTCCCCCAGCAGATGTATCGAGGTTCAGATAATAGCAAAAGTTCTTTAATTATCTGCAGTGTTCACATGAATTCCATTTATAAAGTGGCGTTCCCGTCAAAGTGAGCTTATTAAAAATTAAACAAGATCAGGAATTAAACCGCTCTTACCATTATCCATTTTCTACCTAATTTCAACTATTGTTTGATTAATCACCTGTAATGACTTTAATTATGTGCTGTGTCAGAAGTTTCTGGGTAATGTTAGCAAGTTTTATACTTGTACTTACACATACAGTATACAGTATATCTATTCAGTCAAAGGTTTAGATGTTTTCATTAATCTTTACCAGAGTACAAAAAAAACCCCATCCAGATTCAGAACCATTTGCATTGCTTTCCATGGGATTTTTCTTTTTTCTGATTAGTGAGTTTACACCATCAATTTGTTTTTTAGGCATTTCACTGTTGGCTAATTTCACAGATCCTCTGACATGTTGATTGCATCATATGCAAAAAAAAAAAAAAAAAAAAAAAAAAGTGTCTGAATGTGTCTGTGTACTTGTGATTTTCCGGCATTGCCGATGTCAGTGAGCAGGTGCCATCACTTCTCATTCCCACCATTCACAGTGAAGACATGTTGAGGACAGGCTGCATCAAGAAAGTCTGTGAAAAGACACGTGTGGGAGAAACCACTCTGATTATGTGCCTTTCAACCAGTTCCCTTTTTGCATGTGGTTCCACTGACATATCAAGCTACAACAGTTCTGTTTGTCAGGCTCAGTTTGTTTTAGCAAAGCAAAGGATTTTTGAGTCTGCTGGGTTTTATTCTGTACATTCATCAGAAATGTTTCCAATAAGGTACAATATTCAATCTTTACTGTAAACCTTTCTCAAATTTTAGGGTACAAACTACTAAGAGTTCACAACTGGATTTTTTTTTTTTAATTATCTTAAATGTGTTACATTTAACATGTAGCATGTGTTTTTGTGATGAATATTAATAAAATTGTTTCAATCTTGTCTGAGACTTTTGAGAGACGTTTGAGTGTTTAAAAGGTACAAAAAAATGATTGCATTCCTGTAACGCCAATCGCCTGCTGCCTTTCATGTCAAAGTTTTAAACAAGAAACTTCCAGTATCGTTAAAGCTGATTGAGTTACAGCCATTTCTGAGTTTGCAAGGCTGACTTGCTGTCGTGGACATCTTGAATCTGGTTCACTCCAAATGTTAATCAGTTGTAAATGGGATTATTTTCTAAGAGTTTCATTAAAATTCATTTGATGGTTCCAGAGATATTCTGCTAACAAAACAAAACAACAACAAAAAAACACAGTTGACCCCAGCAGTTAATGGTAACTTTTTGTGCAGCCCGTTAGTGCGTTTGTGGTGAGTTTGACTTGTTTTTTGGGGGTTAGGGTCAGCGAACTGAGTCTCATGAAGACTTGGCAATTGTTTTTACACCGGATGCCCTTCCTGACTCAACTACAAACCACCGAGCTACCACAGCCCTCTGTGTGGAGCATAAGGCTGCTATCTACTGTAGGGTGCCCGGGGGAGCAGATGACGGTGTTTGGGAGGCCTTGCTCAAGGGCCCAGAATGGGGAAAATGAGGGTGGAGTCAACTTTCCCAGCCACATTTTGATGTTGTCGGTCCGGGGAATTGAATTCGCGACCTTCCGATCACAGGCTCATCTTTTCTAACCTCTGCACCACCACTCTCCATGAGTTTGACTTGGTATCACGTAGCTCATTATCTGTAAATTTGACTGAATTGTGTCAATTCTTGTGTTTATTAAGGTTCATTGGCTGTGGAAGCCATCTTGAATTGTGTTGACGCTGAAACCTAATCGGCTGTAGATGTACATCAGATGATTACTTTATGAGAGTTTCATCAAAATCCCTCTGGTTCATGAGATATTTTGCTGACAGACAAACAGAAAAACATGCATTCACACATACACACACAAGCAGTTGCATCATTGCCCCCTTTTCATGGCAGCATTTTACACAAACTTCCAAGAGAGTACAGCTGGAGCAACAAATATTTTGTAGCCAGTAAGTTAAAAAAGAAAAAAAAAAAAACTTTAGGTAGACATTTAAACAGACAATGTATTGAGAACATTAAATATCTTAATCACAGAGCAGTGGCAGAAACTAGCAACAGTGCAGTATATCTGTTGGTTACAAGAAACGCTTTGTTATAAAAGTTCTAAAACCCAATAATATGAGGTTTTGTGTCTTATATAAAACCCTTTTTGCTCTTGTTTGGGTTTATTACTTGTGCAGATTTAGTTAAATTACACTGCACATTGTGAACAGAAGCACAGTTATGTAAAACCTCACTATGCTCTTAGCACAGATTTGTAAAAACCAACTCCAAACAGTAGTGGTAGTTAGAAGGCGCTTGGTTCTGCGTGAGCATTATGACTCACACCGGGCATAGAATAGTTATCCAACTATAATCCATAAAACATAATTTGGAATTCATGTTGTACAAATGTGCAAAAGGGAAAAAAAAAAATCCCCTAATCTTTTGGCATGTGCAGTCGAGAAAGTCACACAAGCATGTCATCCGCCATGAAAAGGCAGTAAGACGGTGGAGTAAAGCGAGGCTTTGTCTGCAGGATTCCGGTGAAAGACGCTGCGATCATTTGCTTTCTTTGTTCCACGCGTTGTCTCCCCAGATTTCTGCTGGTTCCACAAAGGTAAATAGAGGCTTGACTCGTTGGGACACATGCAGTTTTTCCGACAACAGGTAATAAATTTGCGTGTCAGGCCTGCGTGTCACAGATTAAACACGCTTTGTTTGGGATGATTTATGAGTGCGGTGTCGTGTTGGGTGCACTTGGCTGCGAGGAGCTTAAGGTTTGATGGTGTGGAGGGGGGTAGCAGGTGAGTCAGTGAGTCGGTGAGTGTCAGATTTGTCTTACAGAAAGACTGATCTGCAGCTCCTCTAAGGGTGCTCACTGCAACACACACCTCTGTCATTAATCACACACAGCCTCCGAGCACAGAGTGCTTTGTCTTTTCCTCCTCTCACTGATGCTGCAAGCTGTCACCGTCCTGAGAAAAGCTTACTTCAGAATAACAAAGTATGAAAAACAGCATGTACACGCTAAAACTACACGTCCCCACAGAAAGCTGCATCACTAAAACAGAACTTCTTTATTTTTACAGTTGTTAAAGCTAATGTGTATGGAAAGAAGACCCCCCCCCCCCCCTCCCAGCTGCACTTCTCTTGTTCAGAAGGTTACCTGGATGTACAGGATTAAGATCATTCACTGTCCTTATGAGGAAACCACTGATTCAGCAGGTAGCTGAAAGCATGTTGACTTATAATCCAAATGCAGCTGACTGCTGATGCCCCACTTTCCACTGATTGCAAACACCGTACTTACCTTTTTGAAACCGAGTTTGAGGAAACAGCAGGTACAGGATGGAATCTTCTTTCAGAATAATAAGTTGAATTTTGACTTGAACTTGCATTGCAGCAAAACATAGCTGACATTAAAGTCCGTACCTCTTGACACAGGCTTATGGTAAATTTCTTGGGAGTTTTTTTTTTTTTTTTTTTTTTTTTATGTACAGTAATTTGTGTCCAAGTGGAAAAGTCCATCAAAATCTGATAGATAAACATCCCTTCTGTGCATTAATTCAGTTTAACTCTTAGAGTAGAGACCAGAAGTTATGTTGCAATAAGAAAATGACCTATAGAAGACAACAATAATCTAAGATATGGTCATGAAGAGACTTTTCAAAGTGCTTTTGTGCAAACATGATTTTATATACCGTATTTTCCACGGGCTGCCAAATGGCGTCCGCGGGAGCGTGCACGGGAGGACTTTAACAAGAATTTAACAAGATTAACACTTAAAAACAACTATTCGTTTGCTTGAAATTATAGTAAATGTTTGTATCAATCTAATGTTTGCTTAATAAATGCACTTTAATGGTCAAATTAGCGGCATTTCGCCGGGGTGGTGCAGCTGGTTTAACTTGCTCCAAGCAGTGAGCAGAACGAAGGGGGAAGATTATGGCAAGCCAATTGTGTCATTAATAGCAGGTGAAGATTCTCAGTCATCCAGGACATGGTAAATTCAAAAAAGTTCAAGACAAAAACAATAAACTATAAAGTATAATAAAGTCCAGTTCTTTTTGTCTTGAACTTTTTTGAATTTGTCATTATAGCCATGTTTACCTATTACATGAAACAACGGCATGCCTTACTGCTACTACTACTCTGCTTCCATCTAGTGGCTGAAAATGGTACTGTTCTTTTTTTTTTTTTTCCAGTCAGAATGAATGAAAATGGTCACATCTCAGCCAAAAATTGGTTTATAAATATGGGGAGGAAAAATCCATAAATACAGTATGTTGCTTATAAGTCACTGAGCATGTAAATTATGCAAAAAAAAACTGTGACTTATAGGCCGAAAAATATGATAAATGCTTTATGTTTTTATTTATTTATTTTTCCTCAACAAAGTAAAAAAACTTTACAGAACTGTAAATGTGGGGACAAAAGTTTAATTGTGAGTCAGTGACTGAAAATTTGAGTCCTTAAGACAAATTTTTGTTTAAAGGAATAGTTTAAAGTGGGATTTTGTTGATCGTTTATGAACAGTTAATATGTTACCTGTTGTAGGTAGTTCTGAACTACCACAGTTCACAGGAACATTATGACACATTTGTATTGTTAGATTTCTGACAGTGATTAACTTAAACACAAGAAGACAAGAGACTGAAGTAAGATATTAATAAATTTACTTACAATGTTTACAGGGCGTGACTTGGGAGGAATCGAATGAGCATCCGTGGAAGCAGAATGAAGATGGTAAGTGTTTTCTTAAAGGCAGAGGATCTTCTGGAAGGTTTAAACAGAGGAGGTTTACTCAGGTTGCAGGTGCTCAGGCTTGGAGAGGAAGGCCAGATTCCAGGTTCCAGGAAGGTGAGTATGGGAGGTGAGACTCACAGGTAGAGAGTGGCAGGTTGAACCAGGATGAAGAGGTAGTGAGATATCTTTCCAGTTGTATGCCCATATTAGGATTGGTGTTAGGGTGAAGGTAAACTCAGGCCAGAGGAATAAGTTTCTTCCAACTTGAAGAACATAGGACACCTATTCATCTGTGAGGAGAACAAGGAAAACTAGATTAAATCACAATACCTTAATTTGCACTATAGGAACTCAGGCCTCTCACTGAATGCCATAAGTAGACAATGTTTTGATGTCCTCAGCCTTGGTCCTTACAGCAAGGGGACTGAGCCAAAACTGAGGAGGAGAGAACTTCCTGCCACTCAGGAACTGCAAAAAAAAGTAATGTGATTCCAAACAAAACTGGAATCTCTACAGTTTAATTCTGACCGGACTGATGATCTGTTGGCTAGTCTCAGTAGGGACATGACAAAAACAGGCCAACTTAAAACCACGTTAGTTTTAAACGAGTCAGTGGTTTTATGCAAACAATGTTTTAACCAGATTACATCATTGTTAGTTATTACACAGTTATTCCAGCAGAAATATTGTGATATTCCTTCCAGAAGAGTCCCAGGCTGAACCAGCAGTGCTACAACTATAGCTGCTGCTGGATCTGTTTGGGTTTGCAAATAACCATAATGTAAAGGTTTGAAAAATAGCATTCACATCGACCCTGTGATGGACTTGTGACCTGTCCTGGGTTTACCCTGCCTCTCAAACAGTGATGGCTGAACATGGACACCAGTGACCTCAGCGACCCGAAAAGGAAGAAGCGGGTAAAAATAATGGATGGATGGATGGATGATGGATGAATGGGTGGATGGATGGTTGCAGCATTCCATTTTGGTCTTGACCTCAGTCTGACTAGCCATTTCTTATCAGTCTGGTAAAAATGAAACTCAATTTCTTCAAACAGAAATTATTCAAACAGCTATCTACAGCAGGTAAGATGATAATTGTTAAAACCTTTAATAAAACTATTTTAAAAATCTGAACTACTGCTTTTACAAAGAAAGATTAGTTGTTGTTCTGCATTACTTTGTCTCAGACATTAAACATTTGAAAGCTGTTGCTTTTTCCTTCTTAAAAAACACACACACATGCACACACACACACATAAACACAAAATGATAAAACTAGTATTTTCTCTGCATTGACATATAGAGTAAAAGCTTCAATCAAACCAATGGATCTCATAAACAGTTAATTTCTTACTGTGACCCTATAGGTGGCCAGGAAGGGTAATAACGATCTGTCAAAACAGAGCTCGGGTCCACAAACCTTGCTTTCAATGTCTGAGGCCAAGTATATGAAGTATATGATTGCACGCACTGTTTAACATTTATTACATTCATTACACCATTGCGGTTTGTTTATCGTAACATAGCAGGTAAACAGAGTTAATGTGCCCAGGCAAATATTTGCAGTGCTATATGAAATTCAGCTCCCAAATTAAGACTATCAGAGAGGCCAAACAGGGTCGTGTGTGAAATAACAGAGTTGTTAGGCCATTCACTGCTCCACACACAGATTGGCCTATCTCACGAGTGGTTCAAGTGTTTGCACACAGCGCTTTGCCGCCTGCAGGCTTATATATCATACTGTGCCTTTTTATGAGCTTTTTAAAAATCTGGCTTTCACGTGCCCCTCGTCCCACCCCCTCACCCCTTTGGTCCCAGCTCTGAGGGCAGCAGTCTTTAAGACCTCTGTTTGCACACAACCCCAACCAAACACTCAGCCTACATACTAAGGCCGAGCACATGCGTGTGACTGACAAAATAAAAGCATTACTGTTGTTTTGCGTAAACTCTCAGCCGCAGTGAATCGGTTTAAATCGCTATCTGTTTTCCTCGGAGTTCAAACCTATTAAACTTTATTGGATGTCACAGACTTATTTTTCAGCACACTGAGCTACATATTCAGACGCGCGCCACGGCGTTTCACTTGGTTCCAATAAAATTCTGAGAGCGACACATATTGAAAACTTTTTTTTTTGCCTCTTTTAAAATAGCAGCTGGTACCCCAACGAGTTCTGAAACCATGGGAAGGGCCCAGCGATGGTTTCAAGGTCCAAGATCAGCTGTCAGACAGTGAAGCTATTTTCTTTAATGAGCAGTGGCCACTGACCCGTAACTGAATTATCTCCAGCTGCACGCTGACCAACAGCTATGACTTCACTGTAATTGCTAAAAGTCATGATGTATTCTGGGTGTAGCCCGACTGTGTCCCATTCCTACAGCGACCAAAATAGAGGACTCCATTTTATTACGGCATGCTGGGAATTCCCCACAATTTCTGTGCACTCTTGACCTCCCACCCTCCATTGTATGCACAAAAGGAGAGGGTCTTAGCCCAGAGTGGGTCAGTCCAGCTCTGCCAGGCTGACAGATCGGCTCGCTGTGCCCTCTGCTGCTCCGTCTGCACTGCGGCTCCATTGTTCTGCCCTCTCAGGTGGAGCACCTCACCATTGTGTCTAACAGACCTGCAACCTGATACAATGGCAGTTCAGGCGCCGGCTTCTGTCCCTGTGGGATACCGGTGCTATGAGTACTGTATGTACTTGCCTGGATGTGTTTGCATGTAAACAGTGCATACAAAGACAAATAAATTGTTTTTATTATTTTAGTAAAGAGCCAGCTTTTCTGTCTTAATTGTAAAACTGATTTTTTTTTTTTAAATACTGTATATACTGCATGTATAATTAAAGGCCTGTTATTCTTCGAAGGAATGCACATCACTTGCTGCCTTTTATGCCAGAGTTCATCTTATGATGGGAAATGAGGACTACTGGCTGTTTTGATCAAACTTTGTAAATTAATTTGTGTGCAGTCCTGTGCGAGACTGCAAACTCTCACAGGATGTGTTAATGCTTGGAGTACGTGATGAGGATGACTCTTTTGCTACTATCATACCAAATTTTGCTCAATATCTGAAATCTGGATAAATTATAGCCATCTGTGTTAGCTAAGATCAGTTAGCTGTGGCAGCCATCTTGAATTGGGTTGACTTTAAAAGTTGTAAATACTGTATGTTCAAAGATTAGTTTTTTGGAGTTTCACTAAAATCTTTTCACTGGTTCTTGTTTTTTTTTTTTTTCTTTCTTTCTTTGCTAACAGACACACAGTGTCGACATCCGCATCTAATGACAAAAGTTTGAAGTAAGACTACTGCATAAGGTGTAGATTTCAGATAAGAAATTTGAGATAATTCCCAGATGCAACCTATCCTAAAATCCTAAAAAGCTAAAATCTGATGCCATTCTGTTTTTGTTTTTCGTTCAAGAATAAAAAGAAGAAGAAGAAGTGTCTTCTTCAGAGGTTTAAGCATAATTTCCTTGAGTAGTTCTTGGTGCAGCGCCACCACAGGTGAGGGGGGGGAACAGGTTGGCTTGATTGACTCAGTGCAGTGTGAATGCAAATCACACAAGCTGAAATGTAAACAAATGTTCTGAATTTTGATCCCCGGTTGAACCGAGTCTACCGGACTATCAGGTGTGAAAACGACCTATTGGTTGAGTTGCAACCAGTTTTGTTCTTGCGAATGTTGCTTAGCTGGGGGGGGGGCACCCTGAACGGGGTGGGCTGTAAAAATTACCCAGTTGTACATGTGCATCAAAAGATTTTGAGAGTTTTATCAAAATCTATCCACTGGTTCAAAAAATTGCTAGCACTACAGCCAAACACGCACACAGGCACAAACACATGCAAAAGAATGAGCACCTTTTGACTTTGGCCGTGGGTGCTAGGAGCACTTTGCAACTCCTGTTCACCTCGCAAGAAGAAAAAAAAAACATGATTCAGGAACAGTCGAAACTGTAACAAACTTGGAGCTGCACTGTATAAGAACGCACAACACAGCAAACAAATGATACAACCACAAGAGAAAGACTGACATCCACATGGAAATGGAAAACCTGAGTGTGAAGAAGCCTATAGACACAACACAACAGCCTATACACATCAAAGCACGCCCCGACCAAGCTGAGCATGCCGCTGTGTGTCACTGAGGAATAGTCCTCTTTTTATGTAACACACAGATGATTAAAGAGTTCAACACAGCAAGCAGACTAATGACTCCACTGGGTTGCAGGGGAACTCAGGAGAGAAGAAGCCAGGGTCTCTGGAGGATACTTGCAGAAATGGGGATAGGTTCTAAAATACACAAATTTATTCATCAGAAAGCAGTCTTTTTATGTCATGGAAGTGTGCACGCATGTGAGTGTGTGCAGGTGGTAAAGAGTGAGCAATGGTGAAGCGGGGTGGTGGGGGGAGAAGATGTGAGCGAAAACAATACAGCGAGTCTGATGGTATCAGCCTTTTGAGAGCAATATAACATCAAGCAAACGATAACAGCTATTAGATCAAAAACATCACTGCTGCTTTACCGTAAATGTCAAGTTTTACTTCCCGAATCTCTGTTTTTGTCTCAGATATTGTATAGGATGTGCTGCCATGTTTCATTTTTAACTGTTCAACACAACAAGAACAAAAGTTTTTTTTTTATTGAGGAGTTTCACTTTATTTATCTAAAAGTTTTCCAGATCGATGCCTGAAGACTTTTGTGCAACGTGACAAAGCAATTTAGAGTTGGACGCTAGCTTCAGGAATTATACTTGGTCGTAACGGAATGTGCAGCATTTACTATCACAGCTCTGTGACAAAAAGGTGGTCCGATGAGATAATAAAGACATAGAAAGTTAAAAACACATCCGAGGAATTTGCGCTTCACTGACATTTGATATAATCTTAACATCAGTTATTACTGTTTACAATTCATTCAAATATCTGTCAGAACATTTGTTTACAACATGACTTATTGGTATTACAAATTAACAACAGGTAAAGAGTCATGGATCCAACCTACATTTCAGATTAGACTTTAAAAAGTATTTGCTTCATAGTATCCTAAATAAAAAAAAGTTAAATTCTTCTTGGTTTTGGAATTACAATCTATGAAGTTTGATGAGCATTTGATATGATGCCTTTTTTAATAATTCATGTCCATTTCTTGTGTTTATTAACACTTATTTAAACAAGTTAAAACAAAATTTATTTAATTTATTCACAATACGCACATATCTGACTACCCTATTTTTCACCGTACACGTTTCACTGCCCTATAAGTCGCATCAGTCCAAATATGTCTAATAAAATGGAAAACCCCCTAAATACATTGCTTCGCCGTGTACATCACATCTATTATGCGTCATCGCTGTCAACCCGGAAATGTGGGCCGGTGTTGTGGCAAAAATTGATTGGCTGCCAAATGGTGGCCGTGGGGGGCGTGCACAGGAGGACTTTAACAAGAATTTAACAAGATTAACAGTTAAAAACAATTATTTGTTTGGTTGATATTATAGTAAATGTGTGTCTCAGTTGAACTTTTACGTAATAAATGCACTTTCACGATCAAATCAGCTGCATTTTGCTGGGGCGGCGCAGCAAAATGAAGCTGATTTGATGGTTGCTCCAGGCAGACGACGATGTCAGGCTATGGCAAGCCGATTATGTCATTAGTATCCACTTTTACCTATTACATGATGCAATGGCATGCCATACTACTCGACTGCCGTCTAGCCGCTGAAAATGGTAGTGTTCAATATTTTCAGTCAGAATTAATGAAAACGGTCATAT
>JARVLU010000002.1:22227372-22242956 GCA_031762415.1 Simpsonichthys santanae | reverse complement strand
TATGCCGTAAGAAATAATCACAGCCAATCATGTGTAAATGTTATGATGTTAATTTGATGATTTATTAAATAAATGGCCTCATTTGTTGATGGGTCAAAGATAATTAACAGTGTCATTTCATTTTCATTTCATAGAGTAACGTAATAATTGTGTTTAAACCAAAAAGAAGTGAACCCATTTATATATCAATAATTATTATTCTGAGACTCGAAGAGCCTCGTGTAACTATTGAAATGTGTACAGGTGAATAAGTTTAACAACCTATTCTCCTACAAATGTATGGATAACATGGTGAAAATGTGACTAAAAAAAAATAATTTTTTTTTCTTGTGAAAGGCTACATAAACCAAAATATTGCTGTTCATTTTTGACTGTGTAACTTTACAAACAGCACCTCATACAACCCTTTGTCCTGCCCCAGCCATTATCATATCAGCTGCAAGCTGAAATGGGGGGATGTTGAAGAAAACAAGCACCTCTCAAGGATTCCCGGGGAACAAATATCAACAAAATAAAGGGATGACGACCCATGAACTCTTTGCTGTCTTATTATAGTCACATTAAAAGTGATTATAATACAAAAAAATAGAACATTATCATTCTGACAGTCCATGATCACCTTTTAATATTAAGGTTATTAATATGGTAACATAATATTAAATGCATCAGGAAGCAGACCAATAAATGATATATTCCCTCAACACTAAACACAATCATTCTAAAAACTTTGCTTTATGTGTCCCTAAAACACAAGTTGTATTTTTGCTAAGTATTGTATTTTAGTCAAAAACACTCCTTAGAAAAGTGTGAAATATAGCCGAGAAGAGAAAACATCCGAATACGGTATATCACCAGACTGAATTCATAGTGTTTCACTTCTGACTTTAAAAACAGCAAATGACACAACAAACATTAGTGAAGACTCGGCGCCACTAAGCAGATGATCTGAAAATAGTCTCGGTTGTAAATACACTCTTAGGTCAGAGCAAAGTTGAACTCTGTGTGCCAACACTGATACTGGACAAATGTGAGCGAGCAAAACGGTGCAAACAACCTGCATCAACTGCAGTTAGAATAAAATTCACTCAGTGTGATAACGTATTTTTTTCCACAATTGCTTTAAAATGTAATATTATTTTTGGGATTTCTGTAATGTAGTGTAAAATATTGGTTTCCAAATTCCCAATCACCTATTTGAACCTGAATGCTATGCAAAATTGTACAGTAATATGGTACCGTACCTTGTAAAAATATACTGTACTTAACATATTTGGACTAATCAAATTGGTTGAATAAATGTTTTTCTGTCACAGTTAATGAAAAATATAACTTTTATGTTATAAAGCTAATGTAGACTATCAACCAGTGTAATTTTATGCCATGTTTATACCTTATTTACTAAAAAAAAAGTTTTCCCCATCCCACAATAAAGTTTTTAGCTACAAGTTTAACTACATTCTATGTTAGTGACTTCTTCCTAAACTAAACACATTTCTCTGGATGTTAGTGTGTGTTTTGTAGAGGAGTCCAAGGCACAAAAAAGGTTAAAACTCCAATATGCAAATGGAGCAGAAGCACCTCATGATTCACCTCACCTGTGTTGATCTGCATTAAATGTAAATACAGAAGACTCAACGTTGTGAAAGAATGGCTAAGTTAATGGTGTTGCTAACACAAATATAGGCTGTTCAAGCTCAACAGAACAGTCTAAACTAATTAAACAAGAGATTAAACATATCTATTTGAAGATAGCGTGGAAGTTGTGTAAACATCACATAAACATGCATCAGCATTCCCTGCAGCATGTAGAAGCATCATCTCTAACTTAATCTGGTTAATATTTGTTCGTGCTTGGTGTTTTGGTGAACGCCAACTGACTAAATATCGTAAAGTTCACAACAAGCTTGTTTAGATATCTTGGTTTGCAGACATAATCATCATTGTGTGTCATATGTGGACTGTTGCGTTAGAGTAGCTTCTGTTGATCAATTCCAGATGTTTTTTTCTCTACTCTACAGGGCCTTCGAGGTAAACTGTTGCAACACGTTTTTCTTCCGATATCTTCACCGGGGATTCCAAACTCAGCTCTGGCTCTGAGCTTGCCACGGCGGCACTGCCCTGATCATCCATTTGAAAAGTGAAAGACTTCTCTGATGGCTCCAGTTTGATGTGTTTTTCAATGATCTGAGATGTGGAAGCATCAGTGTCACTGAAGCCTTCAAAATCCCCAACATGAGCAACCTCCTCTTCAGAAACTCTGATGCGGTACCCAGCTCCTGCCCCTCCCTGGAAGGCTTTCTCAAGATCCAGGTTAGACGCTCTGAGAGCTTTCATGATCTGCTCCTCAGAAAGATCGTCTCCTTCTTCCAGCAGTCCAGAGTCTTCAAGGGTTTGAGAGACATTCAGCTCTGCGACTATTGTCATGGTTCCATTATTGACTGACTGCTCAACTTTTCTAACTTCCAAATTGTCTGGACTTTCTCTGCTCAGTTTTGTGAGGAAAGCTAGTTCCTCCTTCAGAGGACCTGACACTGAACTTTGTAATGTCTCCAGAGCTCCTTTCAGCTGCTCTTTGGGCTCCAAGGAGTCTTCTCTTAGAAACTCCAGCACTGACTCTTGCACTATAGGTGAGACACGAACCTCTTCTTCAATGATGCACTCTGGAAAATTCTCTTTGGCGAACGAGGGTTTGCCTGACTTGAATTCATCACTTTCCTCTACAATCACGCTTCTCTGTGGAAGGCTGTCATCTTGATAATACCTTTCATCTGACAGGTCATCTACAATTCCATAATGACCATATGACATTATCCCTCCACCCTCCTCAGGTTCAGATAGGTTTTCATCCGGTGTGGATACAAAATACTCACGTAAGTCTTGGTCTTGGGAGAACTGTGGAGACTCAGTTTCTCTAAAGACCTCCTGAACTTGTACAGATCCACCAATGGACTGGTTTGTGGCTCCTTGGGAGAATTTCATCTCATCACTCTCACTTTTTTCTTCTTGAGGAGCACGATGGACATTTTCTATTTCCTCAATTTGGAAATATGTTGATGGCTCATTAAAACTAGATCCTCTCTTCTCTTCAACCTCTAGCTCCTCATCACTGTGAGATGCAATAGGTTCCTCAATGATTTCCACATTGACAGACTTGTTATCCAAGCTTTCTCCTCCTTGAAGGCTGCTTAGCAGATTCTTAATCATGCTTCCTGTTGTTGTATCTTCTATGTCCTCTAGTGACACTTTCTTCACACCTTGGTTCAGGAGTTCTTCCAGGGCAGAGTCCTCAGAAACATCCAGCTCTTCCTCCACCTTAGACTCCAGGACAATCTGTGTCTTGGTGGTGCCATCATCCTGCTCAGTTTTCTCCACATGGTAACTGACCTTTGAGTCTCCTGATGAACAGACCTTAGCCTCTAAACCTGCTGGTTTGATCACTTTCTCAATAATATCCTCTACAGAAACAGAGTCTAGTATTTTTTTCTCACTCGAGCCTGTAGAAGACTCTGCTCTCCCTTTATCTTTCAGCTCATCACGATCACTTCCTCTCTCATTTTCATCTGACACATGCATTTTGCTTTCTGTCTCTGTTTTTGTGCTGAGGCTCAACTTTGGGGGTGACGCCACTGTTTCTGATTTGCTCTCGGTTGTAGTACGAATCTGGCTTTCTGGAGAGACCTGTTTGAGTTTCAAAACTTGCTCCTCTGGCACGATTTTCTGCACGTTTTGACTCATTTGGTTTGGACTCTGACCAAAGTGTTTATCTTTGGTGGTGGTGATGGTAGCCGGGGCTGGAGCGGTAGCCCGAGCTTTGTTGAATGAGATCATGTCCCTTCTGGACGCCGGACTCTGATGGCGAGCTCTCTCTGCAGCTGAAATAGGAGTGACCCTGGAGGGACTTACAGACCCAGATGTCGTGACTGGGGATCCTCTCAGGTTTGCTGGTGATGTAGAGCTAATATCCATATGACGTCTTGTGGTTGAGGTAGAAGTTCTTGGAGTGAAGGTTTGGGCAGGCATCTTGATATCTGAAGCATAAAAATAGCATAAATACTTATTAAACTACTGAGTGCTGCTTAGTATTTAGTCTCCATCAAGTTCAATATTGTACCTATTATTCTTTCCCTCTGATGTTGATTCACCCTCCTGTGAGCGTCTTGTAGACCAACTCTTTCACTTTCCAGGAGAGCCCTAATCAAAGGCGGGAGAGAAAAAAGGATACGGACAAATGAACCAGTGCATAGTAGATATACAATAAACTAAAAGACAGTTACCTCACAAAATTGAGCATGTCGTTTGTCTCTGTCATTTCAACGCCCTCAAACTGAACTCAAGTTGCTTTACAAGAGTGTATGAGTCCTGAACCTGCCCATATAAGGTAGCACATATCAAAACCAGATCAAGCTGTTGTTTTTATTTTCCACTTGTCAAAACTTTGTTGTAATTAGCTCAAACTCACCTTATCTCGAGAGAAGACCCTGAATCCCTCTAAAAACGACTTCTCCTGTGCCTTTCCAAAGACTTATCTAAAAATGACAATGACAATGTGGGGCTGTCCACAGTCCTTTGTAATAAATCTCAGCTAAAGCAAACTCGTGACTCACAATAACACATACGACCGCTATGTCTCTTAGTGGTCACCGTGCTATCCAAATATTGAAAACCAACCAGATTTCTTAGGGAAGAATTCAGTCATGTAGGTTTTCTGCTTAAGAACTTCCTGAAAGTTGTTTCAATACAACTTTTGTATTCCTCAACGATTTCACTGAAGGTGTTTTTATCTGCCTTGCAATATGAGACAAGAGGCTGTGATATCACAATAATATACTCCTTAAATGTAAGAATACACTTTCGCAACTGTTTTGGAAACTTTGCCTTTTACGAGAAAATAACCTGTTATTTTGTCATTGTTTGTGTAATAGTCAATACACATTATACAGCAATATAGGATCAATGTTATCATTTTATCTTGATACACTTCCACAGAGCTATTGATTTAAACAGGTCGTATGTAAAAATTAGGAAACAGATTTCAGCTACTCATTTGCAACATCTTCTGAAAAGTCACTTTTACAAAAAAAAAAAAAAAAAAAAAAAAATTAAAAAAATTGAAAAAAAATAAAAAAAAACAGTCATACTTGTTTTTAGGACACCAAAATTAATTTTAAACACAAGAAAACAATCTACTTATCCCCTACAGAGAGAAGTGAACTCTAAAAATGAATGTTTGAATTTGTTGCTTTGGGCCTCGGTATGGAAGTTGGACATGTCAGCTGACTCTGCTTTTACATCACCATAAGCATCACCATAGCTTATTCTCCGTGTGATATTTTAAACACAAGCTTCGTTTGAGTCGAGCGGACAACAAAAAGCAGAAGGACTGGTCACCTGTAAGCAGCCACCTCCATGCCCAGGTCCATCTTCACCTGGAGAAGGTGCTGATGTTCTCTCATTTTTTCTTCCAAAGCACCAACCAGCACATTCCTCTCATGCTCCAGCCGCTCAATAACCATCTGGACGGAGAAAACTGGTTACTGTTAAATGATGCTTATTCATCACACTTTAATCAATGTATTTTCTTATTTGACTTTAGTGGCGAAGGAAATCATGCAGAGTGCAGTCTTTTTTTAACTGGCCTGCTGCTCCGAGCCTCCACCACTTTTAGGAGACTAATAAGGATTTGTCAGTCTGACAGCTAATCGGTTTAAGTGGATGCGCTAATCCGGCGACTGTAAATCTAGTGACGGCTGACCAGCGAGTCAGTCTTTTTATGAGGAGGTCAGTGGTTCCTGAAAGATACAAATGGAAGCTCAAAGTCAGCGTGTGTGCTCCTTACAGATTTCTTCCGTTTTAGCATTTTTGTCACACCTATGTTTCAGATCAGCAAAAAAAAAAAAAAAGTAACTATGAAAACAAAGATAACCTGAGTACGGTAAACAAAATGCAGTTTTTAAACGATTTCATTTATTAAGGGAAAACGGTGATCCAACCCAACTTGGCCCTGTGTGCAGTTTATTCCCCCCACCCCACCCCTTGATTTAAATATGATTAACCACACCTTTTTTTTGAAAGCTCTGTTAAATGTCACTGCCACACCCAGTCCTGATCACTGCCAGATCTGCAGAATCAATAAATCACTTAAATAAGACAATATTTGGAACAGTGGTGAACCTTCTCAAGTGAGGCTGGCTCCAAACTTACTCAGATCACATCAGCGAGGTCCAAAAAGAACCTGCAGCATCTAAAGCCCTGCAGGCTCAGTTAAGGTCAAAGTTCATGCTTCAGGACAACAATGACAAGAGCACAAAAGAGCATCTGAGGAAAATTATTTGTGTACTAAGACCAAAGTGAAACCTTTTGGAAGATGTGTCCTTCTGATATAACACGTTTCAGAAAAAAAGATCATGCCTACAGTCAAACATGGTGGTGGTAGTGTGATGGTCTGGGGCTGCTTTGCTGCATCAAGATCTGGACGACTTGCTGTAAACGATGGACTCTGCTCTCTACAAGAAGGAGAACATTGGTTCTGCAGCAGGACAACAAGCCAAAAGTCCTCCAACTCAGGAGCGCAAGAGTTGCCAGTGCCACCAAGAAGGGGGACCACAGTGGCAGTCTACATTTTTGTGGTGAGTGCTTAGAAAGCAAAGTACACCGGTTAGTACAATGTAATTGTCAATTTATTTTGATTTGTTTTGCACGAGCTCAGCCAATGGCTGTGAGCCTCAGTGAACAGGAGGAGCGTGGAGGGGAGCGTATACAGAGAGGCGCAGTGAAGAGTTTGCACTGGATACGCAAATGTGATAAACAAGTGCTGCAGACAGACATGCCCAATATGTCATGTATCAATGGGTATTTTTAAGTGGATATACTGTACTGAAATTCAGGCTTTTCTAGTGGGTATATCCATGTATCACGTAGACACCACTGGGAACAACCAATTTTGGAGTTCACTTACATTTTCACAAACAAACTGGTTTGAATTGATTTTCATCCCCTTCATAAATGAAATCATTGATTAACAACTGCATTTTATGTTTATCTGGTGTGTCTTTACTTAATGTCTGGTGATTTGAAACATGTCAGTGAGTTTAAAAAGCAAAAACGAAATCTGCACTGGGTGACTTCAGAACACAGTTTGATCAACTGCAGTACAAATATAAAAACATGAAGAAGTGACGATGAATAATTGATTTGTTGCAGCTGCTGCACCAGAGCCTTGCAGTCAGTGGGTGTGGCGGGTGGTGGGGGGGACATGCATGTAGAAGCGCACTCCTCCTCACCTGATGTTCACTCAGGTCCACGCGGAAGTGCTCCTGCATGTTCACCAGCTGCTCCTCCAGCCGCAGCTGCACCTGGCCCGTCGCCTCCGCCTCCGCGCGCAGTTTGTCCAGCTGGGAGGCGTAGAGCATCTTCTCCCGCTGCAGGTCGCCCAGCCTCGCCTGGTCCTGCCTGATCGCGCGCTCCATGCCCTCCACCTTCTGCTGGTACATTTCAAACGTCTCCACCCAGCCGTCGGACAGGCCGCGGGCGTACTCCTGCACCTCCTCCACGGAGACCGCGGAGGGGCCGCGGTAGGTCTGCGTGAAGAGGGGCGCCGCGCGGGACTCCACCTGCTGCCGGAGGTGGGCCACCTCCTGCTTGCGCACGCCCTCCAGGCGCTCGTACTCGTGCTGGAGTTGGGAGAGCCGCTGCTGGAGCTCGCTGTTGACTTTATGAGCCTGGAGGAGCTGCTCCTCGCAGCCTCTCACCTCCCCGTCGAGGTCCCGGCACACCTCGGTCTGCTCGCTGCACGCGCACCGGAGCTCGAGCAGCTCCCGCCGCAGCTGCTCGCGCTCCATCTCAGCGCGGGACTTCTCCTGGGACAGCTGCTCCACCACCCTCCGCAAGTCCCGCGCCTCCTGCCGGCTCCTCTGCTCCCGCTCCGCCGTCCAGCCCGCCTGCCGCAGTTTGTTCGTCTCGGCGAGAAGATGCGCGTTCTCCTGCTCCAGCTGCTTGGTTCTGGACAGATAGCGCGCGAGCCTGCTGTTGAGCTCGTGCAGCTGCCGCTTCTCCCCATCGAAAGTTCTCTGGAAAGGAATCATTTTAAGTAAAATAAATAAGTAGCCCTGTGTTTTGTTGTTATTGTCCTGAGCCTTTGGTTAGAAGTGTGATGTCATTTGGCGATCAGTGCCCTTTGAGAAGTGCAGGAGGTGGAGGAGGAGGGCGGGTCCTGAACGCATCACAGCCTCAGGAGCGTCCCACGCCCGAAGGCCCTGTCCTCCAGCAGATGTGATGCTGCATTCAAGTGCTGTGTGATCTCCGCCTCCTTAAAAAAAAAAAAAAAAGATTAGAATGTCAGTTTTATCATAATAGCTTTTATTTTCTGCCCCTGTAACTAAAGCTAGAGTTCCTTTCATCCAATGCACTCTTTAGTGACTGCTTCTCCGCCACTTTTAATGCGTTTAATTACGAGTTTACTTCATAATGCAGAATAAAATCAGCCATTGAGTTAATGTGAATCAATCTTACTGCTTACAGTCTGACTTTTACATTTTCATTCAGATCTGATTTCATTAGTAAATACTAAGTAGAAATTATAGTTTACTCGGAAAACTTAAAAAGTCCGCATCTATTAATATAAATATACTTCTTTAATTCGTTTGTTTATTCAACTTGTTAAATATTTGAGTGTCTGGTGTCAGTATATTTTTTTTAAAATTGACGAAATGGTAAAAATGTGACGTGACGTTGATTGCATTCTTTACGTGAAGCAAGTGAACGCACCGTTGCTACGCCCAGCTGGATGTTTTAGTTTAGATCAGCGCGCCCCCTGCTGGACAAAGGCACAGTTACCGGAGCTAAGAATAACTTTCCGTCCTTTCAGCTTTGCCAACTGCGAACTTCAGCACATTATGAACGAAAAGGAAACTGTTGTCGTTACAGGTAAAATCAACATTTGCTTGTTCGCATACTTTTTAAAAGAACGTTTATAGTAAAAAAATAAAAAAAATAAGAGTTTTAAACGCAGCCTCTATTTTAAGGGTTCGGACCGTTCAAACAGTTTTTGGAGAACCCCAGCTGGAAAGCAGCTCAGGTTGTTAAAAAAAAAAAAGGCATTTTATTTTGCACCAGTGTTTCTTTGTTAAATATATTTCATAATTTGACAAAGGGTTTGAAAGTGGCTGGACTGGGAGAAAGGCTCGATGTTTACGTCATGGAGCTTCCAGTCAGTTATTAAACAACTCATCAGATCATCACTGGAATCTGGACAAACCTCAAACCAAAGGTTAGGAACATAGACCGACCAGTAAACAGAGAGCTTTGTCTTGCAGCTCAGCTCCCTCTTCACCACAACAGACCGGCACAGAGTCCACAATACTACAGACACTGCACCAATCCATTTGTCAATCTCACACTCCATTCATCCCTCACTTGTGAACCAGACTCAGAGATACTTGAACTCCTCCACTTGAGGCAGAACCTCTCCCTTAACCTGAAGAGAGCAACTGACCCTTTTCGTTGAGGACCATGGCCTCAGATTTGGAGGTGCTGATTCTCATCCCAGCTGCTTCACACTCTGCTGCGAACAGCTTCGGTGAGAGCTGAAGATCACGGCACGATGACGCCAACAGGACCACATCATCAGCAAAGAGCAGAGATGAAATCCTGAGGACACCGTACCGGACGCCCTCCGCACCAAGAAATTCTGTCCATAAAAGTTATGAACAGAATCGATGACAGCGGGCAGCCCTGTCGGACACTAAGTCTAACAGTTTGAAACATGGTTGTGTTATAAATACTGTCAGTCTCTTTAAGGATATCAACATCTAGATGCCATACTGGGGGGCTAAGATGGGGTAGAGGCAGGGCAGCCGACTCAGGCCCCAAAAGTCCCAGGTTCTGTCCCCAGTCATTGCACATTTTGTGGTGTCCCTGAGCAGGACACCCCATCACCAATCGCCCCCACCAGGCACCCCCAACAGCCGCCTACCACCCCACCCGGTGGCAGATGGGCCAAATGCAGAGAGCAAACCTCAACATTGTGTGGGAACATAGCTGTAGTATTTTTGTAAAATATACTTTTTTTGTTTACTCGGTCCTACTAAAAATGTGTATTTATTACTTTAAACTGAATCCATTTCCACAAGAATTGTTGGGTCCCAATAAATTCTTCTGCATATTTTTCTCTTAGTTTGCTGTCCATGTGGGCATCGCAAGAGGTTCCAGTGCTGTCATTTTGGAGCAAACAGGAAAGAACAGTGGGTACAGAGACAGGGATGTGTGGGGCCCCCACAGGTCACTGCTGTATCATTCAACCTTTATTTAGGCAGGTTAATCTCACTGAGCCTCGAGGACTCATTTACAAGAGATACCTGGAATCGAAGCCGGACCAGGGAAGCTGGACTCGGTTGTAAACATGAAGACCATCTCCAAGCACTTTCAACACATGGAGATGGATGTGATTTATTCAAGAGACGCTGGCAGGTAGGCGTTAATTTCTGCATAACTGAGTACAAATAGTAGATAATACGTCTTCTTTTCAGATACCTGTGTGATTTTGCGTATTACTGTTCGTTGTATCACGGTCAGCGGAGAGCAGCTTTGATCCACATCCCCTCATCAGGCAGCCTCACCTCAGCTGACAGACTGGTTCCTCTTCTGCAGGCAGTCGTCGTGAAAATGCTCCAACAGCTGGAAGACCCAGAACAGCTCCACACGTCACACGCCATGAGCACATATGAAACAAACTGTGTCATGAAGGGGAATAATTCAGGCAGTCATTGCTCTCATTGATTTGTTTAATCAAAATTTCAGAAAAAAGTAAAATACAAGAAATTTTCATACACATTTGGAGACGGCTTGTCAAAAAAAGAACAACAACAACAAAAAAAAGCACACCGTCTCAGCTATAGAAGTGATAAAACAACTTTGAGGCTTCAGATACACAGACATCTTGAAAAAAGAAGACAGTCTAGTGAAAATCTTTTTGATTTCTTCCCCCAATCAACTTATTAACACACAGATTTTGCAAAAGCATTATAAGAGATAGTAGTAGACCAAGGCCCCTTAAAGGTGTAGGAATGCAAATTATACAAAACATACATGAATGATAAACCTCAAACCTATTATTGCAGGGGGTGCTTGGGACGCATCCTCCCGTAAACCTGACGTTTGTCTGAAGAACATTCTGGCGAATTAAAAAGATGAAAGTGACTAAGAGCTGTTGTCTGGAAGTCCAATTTAAACTTTAAATAAAAGCATCCAGTGTAAATTTGAAACTATGTTTTTTTTGCTAATCTCATTTATTTTTTATGTATACCCGTAACCTAAGCAACACCCTCTTCTCCTGCGTGTCCGTACTGGAAATGCTGCGGTTTCGACAGGTTTGTAGAACAAACTGGAACCGTTCGCCTCACAGAAAAGATCACTTCTACTCAGAAAAGCTTGAATATGTCACGACTCATCCAAACTGAAGAAGCATCCACACACAGACATGTTAAAGACTCAAACGCTTTGCTCTTACGTGACTTTTGTTTAAATTTGGCCATAACCGGACTCTTTTACTTTTTCTCATTCAAACATATGATTGAAAGGAACAGTGGTATGGGGTGCCATTTGTAAAGTTACACAGTCAAAAATTAACATCAGTATTTTGGTTTATTTAGTCTTTAATGAAAAAAATATTTTATTTTCAAAGTCATATTTTCACCATGTCACTCATACATTTATAAATGTCATAATTCCATACTAAATATTTAATTTACAAGCTAAATATTTAGTTTATTATTATTTAGAATTATATTTATAAATGTCATAATTCTAAACTAAATATTTAATTTACAAGCTAAATATTTAGTTTACAAACTAAATACTTAACTTGCAAGTTAAATATTTAGTTTACAAACTAAATGTTTATGTGCAAGATAAATGTTTAATATACAAATTAAATATTTAACTGCAAGTTAAATATTTAGTTAGTGAACTAAATATTTAGGTGTAAATTAAATGTTCAATTTCCATGCTAAACATTTTCAAAACTAAACATTTAATTTCTAAACTAAATGTTTATTGTCCAAGCTATATTTGATTTCCAAACTAAATATTTAATTTCTAAGATAAACATTTAATTCTTAAACTAAATATTTAATTTGCTAACAAAATATTTAGCTCGAACCTACATATTTATTTTCAAAGCTAAACATTTAATTTCCAAAATAAACATTTAATTTACTATCCAAATATTTAGCTTGGACCTAAATATTTATTTTCCAAACTAAATATTTAATTTCCAAAACAAATATTTAATTTGCTAACTAAATATTTAGCTTGGACCTAAATATATATTTTCCAAACTAAATATTTATTTTCCAAAATAAGTATTTAATTTGCTAACTAAATATTTAGCTTGGACCTAAATATTTATTTTCCAAACTAAATATTTAATTTCTAAAATAAATATTTAATTTGCTAACTAAACATTTAACTTGCAAGTTAAATATTTAGTTTGTAATTTAAACATTTAGCTTGGACATAAACATTTAGTTTGTAAACTAAATATTTAATGTGGAAGCAAATATTTAGCTTGCTAATTAAATATTTAGCTTGCAAGTTAAATAATTAGTTTGCAAACTAAATATCTAGATTATAAATTAAATATTTAGTTTGGAACTATGACGTTTATAAATGTATGAATGACATGGTGAAAATATGACTGTGAAAAAATAACTAGTTTTTTTTTCTTATGAAAGGCTAATAAACAAACCAAAATATTTGTTAATTTTTGACTCTGCAACTTTATAAATGGCACCCCATAGCAGAGTACCCATATTCATATTATCTGGTGGCTAACTCAAACCAAACCTTTATTGCTTTGGGGTGTTAAATTCAATCTGTTAGCCAACCAGTTTCACCAATGTGCCAAACGCAGAGTAATATATCCAGCTGAGGTTTTATGAGATGTCAGAGCTACTTTGTGACATTTTTTTCTGCTTCTGATGATTAAAGATCCACTGTGGTGACTGAACTGGCAGCAGTTTAAGTACAAGAAGTACTATACAGTATGTAGAAAATACTTCAGCTAGATTAAAAAAAAATCATCAAGAAAGTCAGGTGAACACAAATAGAAATGAGCACTAATGCATTAAATGGATAAGAGTTGGACATGATTTGATTATGACATTCAAAGACCTTTACACAAATGATAAAATAAAATAAAGACTTGGATTAACACACTGAGGGTCTCGATTTTTACCGAAGGTCAAAACATGCGAGGAGGTTGTTGATGTGCTTGTGTGGAAAGTATTTACAACTCTAGATCAAAATGTCATCACTTTATTTGGAATAAAACTCGATGTGAGAGATATGTCGCCTGCAAAATAAAGCGCGCAGTGAATAATTTAATTTTCCTTGGAGGTGAACAGTACATTTCCCTTCTTTAATATTTCCTGTGTAATATTGTTATGTCTGTTTTTTAAATATAACTTCATTTTTAGAGAAAGTTAAAGCAATGGTTTGTGTTTTCTGAAGTGGGGTTTTGTGGAAAAGTTCCATACAATGAAATATCAGTTGTAGACAGCTTTTTAAACAATCTTATTTTGTAGGGATGGTTTAATTCTGACAGTATTGACGAGCTAATGGCTAGTCCGAACCAGATCAACATTAAAATGAATTGTTGCCATCCTAAAACAAACAAGTCACAGTGGTTCAAGCTATTTTATAAACATCCACATCACTGTCAGTTTCACATTATGTGGTTATTTTGGCACTAATACTACGATAGTCCTGCAGGAAGTGCTACAGCTAACAGCTGCTACTATTTGCTCTTGAAAATAAGCAAAGAACTGTATGTAAATAAACATTAAATGGAAAACTGGTGGCAATGTTTTATAAAATAACATTCACATGAACTGCTAAAAAGTTTTTGAGACTGAAGATGCTTAAAGATGGTGGCCCAGTTTGGACTAGCCATTAGCGCTTTAGCATTAGCCATTGAGTCCTCTTGACTTAATGACACTACCTGTATAAATAAAACTTAAATAAAAATCATAATAAAAGCACTCATCGGTTGGGTCAAAATTAATCTAGTTCTCCACAAACCAGGAGCATTTAAAGATGTATCGACAACAGGTAAGATATTGTTTGTTCATAACTTTCCACAGAACCCCACTTAAATATACAGTATAGAACTTTCTGTTGATTGTTGCGTTTTGAGGATTTGAGGTTGTGAAAATAGGTTTGAACTCGGTGAAGATGGAACGTTTATTGGTAAACTGTTTCACGACAGCGACTCTGCAAAGACGCTGTGCTGACGAACGGTCAACTCACTTTGGTTCTGTTTCCAAGTGAGACATGGAACAAAAAGTTCAGATGTTCATGAGCCAAGCATCTCCGTTCCATCTTCTGTCCTAGCCCAGTGTAAGATCTCTGTGGTTTCATTCAGGTGAGGTTTCTGTTGAAACTGCTAACAGTGAGATGTATCTGTGTATTTTCTGTTCTGTTCATATAAGATATTCAAAGAGTGAGGTAGATAGATGTCTGAAAAGGTGTGTGTGTGTGTGTGTGTGTGTGGGGGGGGGGGGGGGTAAAATTTTAAAGTTTGCACTGAATCAAGGGGCATTTATACAGTGATTTACAGTATATTGGTATTCCCAAAAAAGAGGAAAGCACATAATAAATAAACATTCATACAAGAAAAAAAAGGCTTCAGGGAGAAAAAATAAAAATAAAAAAAACGCCAGGCAACATGAGAAAATCCTTCAAAACTCTTGAACTGTCCAGTCGTTTTAAGACCTTTTTTAAATATGCAATGTTGAGACTTGTTCCCTTCCCTGGACTTTAAAACCCATCCTGTATTTGGTTTTCAAAGGCAGCGGTTTCGAAGACAATCAACCAGTTAGAAAATGTCACTTGGAAACAGCAGCAGGAGTATCCAGCTGCTGGAGGGGGTGGAGGAGGGGATGGAGGGGTAAATGCTCAATGTTTAGTAAATTAAGGCAAACAAGACAACCCAGTCAGCCCTATTTATCTGAGAGGAGGCATGAAGCAGGTGGGTAACCAAACCAGAGCTGGTCTGAAGTAATCGTCTCATACATTTGAGCTAATTCAATGTTAAAAGGAGGCACCGGGGGAGAGACGGGTGCAGTTCACTGCAGGCGGGGTTGGAGGTGGGGGCATACAGGTTGGTATAATAATATGTGGTGAAAGCAAAGCTTTGACTTTAACCTGAGATCGATTTGCACCTAGAGGGCAATGCTAGACGCAGTGCTAAACAAAGAAAGTACAAAAAAAAGGGTGCAGAAGGTACACGGTCACACATCAATCTAAGTTGTTCATTTATAATATTAATAATAATAATAATAATATACATTTACAAAAACAAATACAAAAGGAAACACTTCATAAAAATAAAAGTCAATGAGTTGTTTCTGAAAACCTTTTAGGGAAAGTTTATTTTTCTTGTTTTTTTTATTTATTTTTATATATATATATATATATATATCATAAAGATAATAGAAATGGATTGGTAGGAGATCACAACTTTTCAAACCTGAACTATATATATATATATATATATATATAGTGTATATATATATACAGTATATATA
>JARVLU010000002.1:22194416-22214986 GCA_031762415.1 Simpsonichthys santanae | reverse complement strand
AGCGCACGCTGTAGCTGCACTCACGCAGAGACATGTAGGAGGAGATGTATGAAGGCAGCAGACCAAGAAGTGATTTATAGATGAAAATGTACCAGTGAGTCTGCATGAAGTTAATGATGACCAGTTAACCAGTTAATACAAGATGCAGTGGTGGGTACAGTAGTTACATTCAGTTATGAATCTTAGTGCACCATGATAGACAGTATCCCACATCTGCAAGGTGCTTATAGGGGTGTTCATGTAAATAATGTCACCATAGTCACCATGCCTTCATACAACTCCTCCTACATGTCACTGCATGAGTGCAACAAAGTGCACTCCCAGGACATTATTACATGCAGTGTCCCCTCAGTGAGGACTGAACTATGCAAAAGGGCCTCCGCTCCTGTTTCCTGGAATATCTTGCAGAAAGATCTGAAGCTCTCAACCTTGACCTCTCTAAGTGGTTTCAAACATTCTGCTGAGTTCCTAGGAAAAAAAAAAACAGTGCAGCCATGTTCTTGTTTTTAGTTTTCTACATCATCTTACAACCAAGCTGTTTTTTTTGTTAATTTTTTTAATACCATTTTATTTTCACTTGTTATTCTAAATTTGTACTCATCCTTTATGACTGTCTATTGATGACTTTGTTGTCCACTGTTGTCATCATTCTTTGTTAAAATCAGGTCTCTCTTGTAAATGAGTCCTTGAGGCTCAATGGGATTAACCTGTATAAATAAAGGTTGACTGAATGAAAAATAGTCAATGGAGGGAAGGGAAATCACAGCTACAAGGCTTTAGGGGATTTTAAACATTTGATAAGGTCAATAGAAATATCAAAGCAAATATGTTCTTGTTTTTAATATTTTACCATGTTTTATATGGCTCCTTGATTTATTGTTTTATAACACTACTATTTTAATTGCATTTTGCTATACTGTAGTTTATTGTCTGAACTTTGTTTTCTGCCTAAAACAGGTCTCTCTTGTAAATGAGTCCTCGTGAGTTGTGACTCAATGAGACTAACCTGGATAATAAAGATTGACTGAATGCTTCCTTGTATCTGCATTTTGTTGATGGATAAGAACTTTGTATTTCTCATGGATAAAAGTGTCTCCTTCTGTAAAGTTTGAATTTTTCTTCCTGTGCAGACAGAACAGGAAGGATCGTTTGCTCAGGAAGCGTTGGTCCCACATTAACTTGGATCTCATCTCACTGCTGGAGGACACTGAACACAACCTTATCTCCCTGAAGGTGAAGCCCTTTGTCTTACTGATCCAATAAGTTCTGGCTGCTGTGCTCTTCACACATCTCTTGTCTTTACTGAGTTACATTGACCTCCATCTACTTCTTTAGATAGAAGAAGAGAGGAAGAAGGTGAAGTTTAAGATCCGCCGTGCACTCTATGATAAGAAGGTATATATCTGGACTCAACAAAGTTTTTTTAAAGTCACTGGGAGCAGCGAACACATTGATCTTGGTTTTCATCACTGCAATAATTTCAGATTGTGATTCTGAAGGAGCTGAAAAACTCAGATGGGAACTTTAACAAAACCCAGAGGATAGAGCTCAATGCGGTAAGACACAGCAGACGCCTTGTCTCAACACACTTTGAGACCTCGCTCAGATTTTTATGGCTCCGTTCATTTTTGTCTACAAACATGTTCTGTCTCGCCACCTTTCCCCATCAGCTGCTGCAGATCGACTATTACAGCCTCACCAAGTTTTATGGCACGGTCAAGTTGGATGAAGGAGTGTTTGGAGTGTTTGAGTACGGAGAGCGGGGCTCTCTCAAGGTAAGTAGAGCACCTTCAGTTCAGGTCAGTCCTGAGGTTTCTGTGGTAAAGATCCCAGCAAAGCACGTGAGAAAGTAGTAGTAGTGGCCACCCACACCCCACCCCATGTAGAAACACTTTGTCCTCTTTGTTTTTCCAGTATGTGCTTAATGAAAAGGTGTCTTACCCAGAGGAGACGTTCATGGACTGGGAGTTCAAAATAACCGTCATGTACGACATTGCCAAGGTGAGAACTGGTCACCTGAAGAACAGCACAACTGAACCACTTAATTCAATTCAGTTTGTTTATATAGTGTCAAGTCACAGCAGAAGTCATCTCAGGGAACTAAACAGAAACAATCATAAACATAAAAATAATAACATTATTTATCTGAGGAGCAGACTGCTTTGAATTTAACTTCATCACAGACTGTCATCTTGAGCAAGCATGAAGGAGACAGTGGAAAGGAAAAACTCCTTCATGAGGAAGAAACCTTTTGCAGAACAGGCTCAGGACAAACAGCCATCTGCTTCGACCAGCTGGGTTTGAAAGGAACTGATACACAATGGGAGACCAAGAATCATGTTAAGATAGAAATAATATAAAATTAAAACTATTCAATTTTAACAATTCATTTAAGGACATAAGGTCAGTTTGTCCTCCTGTGGTCTAAGCTTATAACAGCATAACAACCTGACCCTAACTATAGGATTTATCAAAAAGGAAAGTCTTGAAACTGGACAGTGTGTCAGCGTCACAGACAGAAACTGGAAGTTGGTTCCACAAGAGAGGAGCCTGAGAACTGAAAGATCTTCCTCTCATTCTGCTTTTGGAAACAACTGCGAGTAAATCTGCAGTCTGAGAGTGAAGTGCTCTGTTAGGAAAATCTGGAACAATAAGATCTGTAATATAAGATGGAGCTAGGTTGTTGAGAACTTTGTAGGTTAGAAGCAAGATTTTGAATTAAATTCTGGATTTGACAGGGAGCCAAAGCTAAAACTGGATAGATATGATCTCTCCCACTAACTCCAGTTAAGACTCTAGCAGCAGCATTTTGGATCAACTGAAGATGTTTTAAAGAAGCATTTGAACATCCAGTTAATAAACCATTGCAATAGTTCAGTCTAGACGTGACAAGTGCATGAACCAGTTTTTCTGCATCATTTTTAGACAAGATGTCTCTAATTTTAGCGATTTACGCAGGTGGAAGTAGGTGGTTCTATGTTTTTAATGTGGGGGATAAAAGACACGTCCTGATCAAAAATAACACCAAGATTTTTAACATTAGAACCAGAGGCCAGATCAATGCCATCTAGAGAGGATGAAAAACTAAATTATTTATTCCTAAGATGCTCAGATGCAAAAACTAAAACCTCAGTCTCGTCTGTATTCAAAAACAGAAAATTTAGGGTCATCCAGGGTTTTATGTCTTTAAGACATGCTTGTAGTCTAAGTAGCTGATTGGATTCATTGGGTTTCATGGACAAATACTGTATAACTGTATCATTATCATAACAATGAAAACATATTCCATGCTGGTAATAACTTTACCTAATGGAAAAATATACAAGGTAAAGAGTACTGGTCCAAGCACTGAACCTTGAGGAACTCCATGACTAACTTCGGTGTATGATGAAGATTTATTATTTACATTTACAGTACAAATTGGAATCTATCAGATAAATATGATTTAAACCATTTTAGATTAATTCCTGTAATTCCAACATCATATTCAAGTCTCTGTAGTAGAATATTGTGATCAACTGTGTCAAATGCAGCACTGATGTCAACAGTGTTGACACACGTCCATTGTCTGAGGCCATGAGAATATCATTAGTAACTTTCATCAGTGCAGATTCAGTGCTGTCAACTATTTTCTCTAGAATTTTTGAAACAAGTTAGATTAGATATAGGTACATAATTGGCCAGGATTCCTGAGCCAAGGTTATACTTACAGGATGGTTATCAAACACAGACTGGGCTTTAAAAGGAAACAGCCTGTAAAAAACATCTGAGACAGCCAGCAAATGGTGTCATTTCAGTCAGAAACACAAAAAAGGCTAGGCTAACTCAAAACAGCAACTATTTAAGGTGTGTCAGTAGTATGTGGGCTTCCAGACTTTAATTTTATAGATGTATGAATAAAACAAATGATTTTTTCTCAAATTAAAGACAGCCCATAACACATTTCATTGAATCTTCAGCTCTCCAAGCAACATAAATAATTTTAGCCTTCCTTGCCAGAGTTTCAAACAAAGATCATTTCCTGTTTGGAAACTTTGTTGACGAGTCAAACCTGCGTCGACAAAATCTTGGCACTAGTGTCAGTGACGATCTCACACACACTAGGCCTCAGAGTACGTGTTGGGGATGACTCATCTAGAACCACACGATGCTCAACCTGTAAAGTAATTAGTTATTTCTGTGCTTGCTAAAGTCAAACAGCTGTAGCGGCCATCTTGCAAACTTCAAAAGTTGTAGCTTTCCATCCAATTAGTACTTTTAAAGAGTTACAAAATAATAAAGGTATACATCTGTTCAGTGGTTCATGACATATTTTGCTAACAGACAAATGCCTTTCAGCAGCATACTATAATTAATGATGCAAGTGAACAGAAAATAAACAACGTATGAACGATGCAGCACGGTGGCGCAGTTGGTAGAGCTGCTGCCTCTCAGCGAGCAGTTGCCCCAGTTCAAATCCCGGTCCAGGGGCCTTTCTGGCTGAAGTTTGCATGTTCTCTCCGTGCATGCATGGGTTTTATACGGTTTCCTCCCATAGACCAATAACATGCATGTTAGACTGATTGATAACTCTAAATTGTCTCTAGGTGAGAGAGAGAGAGTGAATGGTTGTTTGTCTCTATGTGTCCCTGTGATGGACTGGAGACCCTTTTAGGGTGTCCCCCGCCCCTCGTACAGTGATTGCTGGACATGGGCACTGGTGAACCTCATGAGCCAAAATGGAAGAAGCGGGTAAAAGATAATGGATGAATGTATTCACTGTATTTATTTATGTACTGCTAACCCTGTTTGATGGTAAACCAGGAAATAGTCCATCCATCCATTTTCTTTTACCCGCTTCTTCCATTTTGGGTCACAGGGGTCACTGGTGCCAAAGTCACCGATATCACTGTGCGAGGGGCGGGGGACACCCTGGACAGGTCTCCAGTCCATCACAGGGACACAGAGACAAACAACCATTCACTCTCTCTCTCACACCTAGAGACAATTTAGAGTTACCAATCAGTCTAACATGCATGTTTTTGGTCTGTTACCTCTCAGAGAACGTGTTGAGGATGACTCTCAGCTACAACCAAATCAAAACTTAGCTTAATCTCTGTAAAACTGGCTCAAATGAAGCTACGTTTTGTGTTTGTGGCAGCCAACCTTAATCACGTTGACCCCAAAGGTTAATCACGTGTAGATCCAATGATTACTTTCTGATGGTTTCAATAAAATCCTAGAAACAGTTCATGAAACATTTTTGCGAACAAACGCAAAGAAACCCACACACAGATAATTACATTATCACTCACCTTTCGTTGCGGTGAGCAATAAAAACTGGGATTCTTTTGTGGCATTTCCAAACGAATTTTAAGCTTTTAAGCTTTTGCATTTCATTTCCTCTCGTTGTTTTTACTTCAACTTTCTGAAAACAGTGGTTGTTCGAAGAACCTGCTTACCTCGTTACGCAGAGAGCGCAGATGGCTCTTGAGATCTCCACGAGTCATCAGCTCCATGATCACCAAGGTTGGTTGTCCCTGAGAGACCACACCCAGCAGCCGCACCTGCATAAACAACCAAACAGCTGCAGGTCGGCTGCAAAAAACAACTTTATACAACTCAAACTCCCAAAATGTCTTCTTTGCAAATAGGGACATGCAAACACACACCATCCCAGATGTCTAATATTATATGTATCTTAATGTATAATAATAAAACGCTTACACTGTTTGTTTTAATTAGACACTATGATCAAATTAAATAGCAATTTCACCTGAGAATCACACGAGGCAAAAATAATTAAACTGCACTTAAATTATCCATCCTACATTAGTATTAGAAAAACACTTAGCTTTAACCTGCTTTGAAGAGCGTAAAAAAAAAAAAAATCTGTCTTTTGAATTATTTAAAGTGACTTCAATAATTGAGCATTTGGCTCCTTTAGGAACTTTCTAAAAGGAAATCTTTACCACATCCTTTTACTGAAGTTAATGAGGCTGTGATTACATTGATGTGAGAATGTACAGAAACTCCAGGAGGCTTTGCTCTGCCTCGGGCTCAAACCGCCTGCGTTTAGCCGACCGCAGTGAACTAAATGCTTTAAATCCTCGCTGGCTGCTCCGCTCGTGCACACGCAGGTTCATTCAGAACACCATTTGTGCTTCTTGTCTCGTCCCTCACTTCAGTTTTATGCTCTTACCACGTGGTGACAGTTGAACTCCTTCATGACAGACGCCTCGTTCAAAAACTCTATCCGCTCCCTCATGCTGGCCGACTCGTTGACGGTCTTGATCGCCACCCGTGTCTCGGGTTCATCCTTGACGACGCCTTTAACGATGCCTTCGTACACCATGCCGAAGGAGCCCTGACCCAGCTCCTTGTGCATCGTGATCTTTTCTCTAGCCACCTCCCACTCATCCGGAGTATACACTAGTGCAGCGAAGGAGACAACAAGATTCAACACAACATGCACGAACACCAAAACAGAGCAGCGGAGATATTTATTGCTCTTACTTTCAGCAGCACTGATGTACTCTGGGTTGACAGACGCATAAAGAACTCCATTCCCGAGTCTGTTGTTGTTCCTGTAAACACAAATCCAGCTCAGTGAGCTGACAAGCCGCTCTGGTTCTGGATGCAATATTCAGTTCTCAATGGGATGTGTACTCTTCCCCAAAGAGCTATGATAATGAAAACACCTATTAACTCTAAATAACATTACACTCATCATTAAGCTTCATGAGGACGGCAACTTAATGGAGTCGGTGGAAGCTGCGCTCACAGGAACACTTGCCTCTTTTTGTTGATAAAGAAGAGAATGGTGGTGAGGCTGGCGATGAAAAGAGTCGCTACGACGGGAAGTATGATGGCCAAGTAGAGCGTAGCATAATCATCTCCTGTGAGAGAAAACAAAACGTTATCCAGACGGCTCCGGCTGTTGAATGGACAGCTTTTTTTTTACATGGGTGGTTGAATAAGGTATAAACGTTGCGCTACGTTTAGGGGGAGGCACGTAGAAAGCGATGCTTTCCGTCCACGAGCCGTTTCCTGCCAGCGATGTGGCACGGACACGAGCGGAGTAGTTTCCCGGGCTCAGGTTGGTCAGACGAGCTCCTTTGTACTGGCGGTACTGCTGTCGTGACACACAGCTGTGTTTCTCGGGCTACGGGGAAAAGAAATAAATAGCGGTCACTGCATGCAACAACCGTTTTGTCATTTGTTTTCACCTTTTTTAAATACTTGTACTTGGAGAAATGACCGGTTACGTGTGTGACACGTCAGAGTAACAAGAACTATGTTGCTCTTCCCGTTTTTGTACGTATAGCTGGGAATATGAGCTTCACCTTTCCCATTAATGTACACTACTTGAGTAATTCTTCTGCTGTGGTGGTTGTTTTGTACTTCATTTTTTTTTAAACATTTAATAGTTTTACCTGTTCTGTTTTACTCTGTGAAATTATACATTTATTACTTTAAATATTCAATATTTTTATTGGTTTCATTGGATTTACTATAAACGGCATTGGTCCAACATGCATGGTTTTATAAGTACTTTAATAATAACGGACATTAACAACAAAATCTGTATTTTACATTGTTCAGTTACGCTTTTTCTGAATACTTTAGTTCAAATCAATTGAAGTGGAGTTCTATAGAAAAGTTGTGAGCAAATAATATCTTATCTGTTGCAGATAGCTCTCTGAACAATTTCACTTTAATGAAACAGTTTAATTCTAACAACCTTGACAAGTTTCTGACTAGTCCAAGAGGGACCACGCCCATAAATTACTGATGTCCTCTAATCAAAAAAAAAAAAAAAAATTCAGTTCAGTTTATTTATATAGCTCCAAATCACAACAAACATAATCTCAGTACGAAAACATTCACATTTATAATAAAATGATCAATCTAAGAAAGCCAGCAGATTGCATTGAATAATACTTTGTGCTACTACTAATACTATAATACTTTGTCACCATCTCCCATCCTGAGCAGGACACAGGCGACAGTGGAAAGAAACAACTCACTTTGAACAGGAAGAAACCTACAGCAGAACCAGGATCACGGGACTGGGATTTCAAAGCAGTTCAGGTGATTTTTTTTTTCTTGCCATCAGTTTTGCATTACATCATAATTTACACAAATGTGATAGATATTTACAAGAACAAATAGTAGCAGCAGCAGCTAGCTGTAGCACTTCAGGCAGGAATCTTTTACCTGCCTTAGGATGAAATGTAGGTCATCCTGGTGCATTCACATTAATGTGCATTGTGCAAATTTATTAAAAGTTAATATTAATATTAATAAATATAATATTATGGCCATAATACTTTGCTGAAATAACTGTTTATGAAACAGTTTGGTGATGTTTTATAACAGCTGTCATCCACTTTGGTCTTGGCTTTGTTCAGTCTAGTCGTCAATCTGGTCAGACAAACTGTTTCTCTAAACTCAGGTTGTTCAGAGAGTTATCAATACAAGATATTAATTGTACCACAAAACCATATTTCAAATTATCTAACTATTCTTTTAAGTCAGAGTTCAAGTAATGTCCTTTATTTCGAAAAATTACAACTAGTTTGCATTTAATCTACAAAGTAAACACTGTGTGTGTATAATCTCTGGATTTGTTGGAAATGTAAAATAAATCCAACCCTTAAGGTAAGATAGGGTTATAATAGTTTATCTATAAATCCACATCAAATTTACAATATTTAAAGATGTTTGAGGGGAATTATAATTAAACCAGACCCACCTCAGTCCCCAGACGGTACTTGATCTCATACATCAGTATAAGTCCGTTGGGCACGACGGGCTCGGGCCAGTGCAGAACCACACACCCTTCAATTTTGTCACTCCTCTCAAAAACAACCTTTCCCGGGATGTCATCTGCTTTGGCTGTCACACAGATACAATAATACCCACAACATTATATAGATAATTGTAATAAACAGTAAAAGGATAATACACAACACAAGAGAATGTTAGGGATGCACAACATTATCGGCATGGTATCAGTATTGGCTGATATTATCGATAAAGTTAAATATCGAACATGGGTCATTCCATCAAAATAACTCACAGATATAAAAGACTTCTGTTTTAAGTTCATTTTTAATTTAAGAAACAGTCAAGTATATCTATTAAAGCACTGCTACTTGTGCAGTTTTCACTTTAGCTCACTTTAGCTTGTGAACAGGTTGAGTTTAGATTTGTGTGAACATTTACAAATTTGCACTGTTTGAGTGTTGTCATTGTGTTAAAGAGAGTAAATGTCATGAATAAATTTGACATTTAACATAATCCAAGTTGAAGTGTTACATCATTTTCAGCCCCTTTTTGGCATCTACATTTGGTAGCCGGTAAAACTGACAAAGACCATTCAGAATAATGTATTTTAATTAAACAGCAGAGAAAACTATGTAGTCTCTGTAAGTAGGTCTAGGAAAACAATATATCGGTATTGGTATCGGTTATCGGCCAAATAAGTTGTAACATATCAGCATATCGGATATTGGCCCAAAATCCAATACGTATCATGCATCCCTAGAGAACATGAAAACAAACACAAATGAAATCAACTAAAAGTATAAGACACAATATAACACCATTAAAATGTTGCAAAACATATTAACTCCTGAGCTATAATAAAGAACACATTTATTTTAAGATGAGACTTAAAAACAACAAGGGTTGGAGTTTAGGAGCTACACTGAGAAGGCCTGATCACACCTGCAGGCCAGCCTGGACCTCGGGCAGATGATCATTAGATCTAAGGGATCTGAGGGGGGACATAAGGCTGCAGGGGTCAGACAGAAATACAGGAGCCTGTCCATTCAGGGCTTTATAGGTCATCATAAAATCAATTGACTTTTACCTGCAGGTTTAGTCCTGGCAAAGACAAAAGCTCCAATGCTGCAGATGTCTCCCACCTCCTCGTTGCAGGCATGGATGTCGATACGATAGACAGTAAAAGGTTGCAGCCCGGAGATTTCTAAATGTTCTGCCAAAGTTTTGTCCTCTATGAAGGGGTGCTCGATGGCAGGAGGAATCCCATCTGTGCTGTTGTCTTTTTGACCATACGAGGTATTTCCCTGACCAACCTCCGGAAACAAAGTGTTGTTCGCGACACCAAAAACGTCCCTGCGCCGACGGTCTTGAGGTCTGAAAGACAAATAAAGAGCAGTATTTTTAAAAATAATAATAATCTGCGCTACAAAAAAAACAAAATGATTTAATTTATTACTGTAGGAGGTAATCATAGGTTAACATCTGACAAAACATGCATAAAGTTGAAATGCGGCACTGGAGGAGGCTGAGTGAGCAGATATTTTCTGTGTGCGTGTGTCTGCCATGAGTCCAGATGCTGCACAGCACTCCCAGTGGTGCCGTGTAAAAGAATGAGGTCAGACGGGTCGTCGCAAAGTGGACAGACAGAGAGACAGAGGGGGAGACACTTCTTTCCACATTCCAAAAACTAATAGATAAAAAAAAAAATGCTGTTGTCCAGTGTGTTGCAATCAACGAGAAAAATATTCTACTGGAACGTGTCCCAATAGAGAAACTTCAAAGTCTGTAGCCCCGACGATAAATGTTCAGCTGTCAAACGCAGGTCGTTGGTGCATTTTGGCACTTGGCATCAGAATTCAGATGATAAGCTGCAGGGCCTCCTGGAGCTGCACATCGTCATTACTGAGAGCAGACAGGTGGTGACAACTGTGCACGCAGCACCAGCAGTTGTAGGAGAGACAACACAAGGCAGCTGGCCCACCTGTGCAACTCTCACTGCTGTCAGCAGCGATGGAGAAGAACCTCTGGGTCTGACTGAGCAGAAAGGCAGACGCTGTATCGCCATTGTAACAGGCGGTGTTACTTATGGGTAATTGATGGTTTGGTTAGCAAAATGCCCCCAAATAACAAAGTTGTGCATTGTAGCTTCTCATTCACTAAAAACCTAAGTATTATGTGAGGAGTGTAAAAAGATGAGCCTACACATGTTGTGGGAAACACCAGTCACACATACACGTCAACATTCTTCTCTGACAGCTGTATCTGGTCCAGCACACAAGTTACTGCTTTAGTCCCAGTAAACACACTTACATGTAAGGAAACTTTTTTTACTCCAGGAAGGAGTTAAAGTGACAGAAACCATTCGGCCTGCCTGACACTGACTGGCATCCTGCTGTAAAATTAGACAATCTGAAGTAAAAACACACCAAAACAAATAACTTAAAACCGTTTTTTTGTTTAAATGTATGCAATAAGTTACACCGTGAATTACCGAGTGTTGACCCGCTTCATGTTTCTTTTTTTTTTTTTTTTTTTACAAAGCTGATTCTAAAAAAGACAGCCATTTTTGATATTTTAAAATACAATCCTACAGAAATATTAAACAATAAATATCTTACCTGCTACAGATAACACTTTGAAAAGGCCTTCGTTCAGAGAAATAACGTTTATTTTAACAGAACTGATGAGCTCACATCTAGTTCGCGTGGGGCCAAAATCTAAGTGGATTGCTGCCATTTGAAACGACTCAAATTTAAAATAAAATCACAGCCGTTTTAGCTAATGCTATTTTATAAACTTTTAGCTTGCCATCATTTGCACTTTTTCTTGACAGAAATGTTAAGATATTTGTGCTGAGCTGATGTTGCTATTTGTGCTTGGAAATAACCAAGGATAGGATATCATGTTAATTTTTGTGTCATGCACAATTTATAGAGAGGAAATGTTTATTCATTCAACCTTTATTTATACAGGTTAGTCTTACTGAGTCACAAGGACTCATTTTCAAGAGAAACCTGTAATCGTCACATGAACTGCTATAAAACTTTAGATTGGAGATGTTTTAAGATGGCAGCCACATCTTGGCTTAGTCTTGGCTAGCTATTAGCTTATCAGTCCAAAGAGTTGTTCAAAGGTTATTATTTAAGTATGTATAGTCATGTATGTTCAGGCTACTGTTTAATGTACCATATTATATTATTATTGTTTAGTGTATATCTTAGATCCTTGTATACTGTCTCTTTTTTATACTTTTTGCCACTTTTGGGTGTAGCTGGGACCTTGAGTACACATTTTCGTTCCACCTTACATGTGATGCAAATGACAATAAAGTTGAACCTTGAAAAAATATTAATTTGTACATTTTCTTATTCATGTGTTCATTGTCTTACAGAACCCCACTTCAAAAGACCTGATATTTCCATTTAAAGTTGTTATATTGTCCAGGAAATCCGCTTCAGTTCATCTTTTTATCTTTTTATCATTTTCGACAGCAGCAGGTGATTGTAGCGACTAAAAGTTCCCTTTTCTGCAAATGACAGGTTCTGCTTTGCACCACCACGGTCTGAGATCCTCTTTGAAAAGCTCTCTTACTAAACGAGTCTGCTCTCTTTGCTTTCTGTTTATTTTCTGGTGCTGGCGGGGCTTTTCCCTCATTCATTCAAATTCCAGATGGATTCACTGTACATTTCCTGGCAGCTGTCTGGCTCCAGAAAAACATCTTTAACAAAAACAGCGTGCAGGAGGAGGTGTAGAGTGGAGAGATGGATAAGGGCAGGAGCAGCCAAAAAAGAAAACATTTCCTCTTTTTTTATGGACCCGCTTTCCTCTTACCTGGGGTCTAAATCCAGAAACTTTTGGTTAAAAGAAAAATACATTCACACAAATTTCTTCCAGATTTTATACATTTTTTCTTTGGAGCCGCCTGAAAGAATGCTGGCGGTTTTACAGAGAAAAGTCTGTATTTTAAACAAGCTGCTGACTTTACTACGCTGTAACGTTTAACACAAATTGGGGACATATTTAGTTATTTACAATAGCTGGGTTTTATAATTTTCTTTAAATGAAAAGCTGATCCAACTTCATGGGAACATTTCCTTTGAGCAAATGTACAGTATGTTCACTGTAACTGTGCTTGAATGAACTATATATCATTATACAACAATAATGATAATAATAATTATTATTATAATAATTACAGTATTATTATTAATAAAATCCCTCATATGCACTCTTCAGAAATAAGAGAATATCTATGCTTTTTAAATCAAGATAGCTGCAAACAGCTGAAATTATATCACAGCACATTCACCTAACTGTTCTGAGGGACTCAATAGTACCGTATTTTCCACTGTAAACTTTGCACCGCCGTATAAGTCGCATCAGTCCAAATATGTCTAATAAAGTGAAAAAAAAAACATAAATATGTTGCTTCGCTATATACGTCACATCTATTATGTATAACCGCTGACTCGTCGCATTTGTTACACATCATCGCTGACAACTCAGAAATGTGGGCCGGTGTTGTGCCAAAAATCGATTGGCTGCCAAATGACAGCCGTGGGAGCAGGCACGGGAGATCTTAGAATTTAACAAGATTAACATTTAAAAACAACTGTTTGCTCAAAATTATAGTAAAGGTGTGTCTCAGTTTAACTTTTGCTTAATAAATGCACTTTCACGATCAAATCAGATGTATTTCAAAAGCCGATTCGTGGAAGAGGGCACGCACAGAGGGACAAATAATCCGTGCATTTCTTCTAAATTTAACAAGCTAAGCACCTAAAACAATTATTTGTTTCCTCGAATTTATAGCAAAGGTGTGTCTCAGTTAACTTTTACTCAGTAAATGCACTTCAATGGTCAAAACAGCTGCATTTCGCCAGGATGGCACAGCAAAATGAAGCTGATTTGACGTTTGCTCCAGTCATGATCCCAGAACTGGACGAAGGTGGCAAATTATGGCAAGCCGACTGTGTCATTAATAGCCACTTTTACCTATTACATGACACAATGGCATGCCATACTACTCGAGTGCCATCTAGCCGCTGAAAATGGTAGTGTTCAATATTTTCAACGTCAGAATGAATGAAAACGGTCACATCTCAGTCAAAATGTGGTTTATGAATATTGGAAAAACATAAATAAGTCGTAAAAGAACAGAGGACCCAATCAGGTTGTGCAAGTAATTTAAAGAAAAGAGAGCGGTGACACGTCCGCACTTGACCGTACCTTGGGAGAAAGATGGCGTTGTGCAGGAAGTTCTCGAAAACTTTTAAAAAGTAACGGTCGAGCTTCTCCCTGTCGGTGTCCTCCGCCGTCCTCGGGCAGGTGCAGCAAAGGCCGCTCTTCTCCCCAGTCAGGTCTGACTTGGTGGGCTTTGTCTTGTCTTCCACATCTGTAAGTCCTGACGCTGGGATCGGGGTTGGGATTTTAAGCACTGTTTTAAAAAAAAATGGAACAAGTGATGCTCAAAATAGTGCAGTTTTCTACATTTAGTGTTACATTTCAAAGCTAAAGTAAACATCAAGACTTTATTCCTTCTGAAGTGAAAAGGGAGAAGGTTCAGACAGCAAAAATGTTTAGCGTTCGCCTCAGAATGAGTTATGCAGACCTTTAGAGCAGTAGTTATATTGGAAGAGCCTCCTGTCCTCAGGCAGCCGCTGCCAGCGCACCAGGTAGTAACTCAGATTTCCATTGGGATGGGTTGGAGGTAACCACTTCACTAGCAGCTTGGTTGAAGAGTTGGCAAATGCATGGGCTTCATTGGGTACAGAAGGCACTGTAACAGACCAAAGCCAAGACATTTGGTAAATATGTGTGCACTGAAAACAGCACAGACGGAGCAATGGTCTGACTTACATGACGGGCGAGTCCGAATATAAATAATGTCCGTTTTGGCCCCAGAACTGTGTTTTTCGTCCACCTGCAGGGTGATGGCCTTCACAAAAATTGCATATTGGGTCCAGGGCTTGAGATCTTGAAGGGTGAACGTTGGGTCAGTGCTTTCAACCTTGGGAAGGTCTATGTCCGCCATGTTCCAGCTGTTTGAGCCACAGCCATCTTGGCCATCAAACTCTGTGATGTTCTGGAAAGGTCTGCGGAGGACACAAAGGACTGCACTCAAAAGTATCACAAAATTTACAGACAAAATGACTGAAACAATATGTAGGCCCTGGGGAACATTGTCTGTTTGACAAGCAAAAAGGTTTGGCCTTAACATTTTTATTTGTCAAATAGTTAGTACCTTATCAGCTGTGATATCAGTCACTGAGCACAGAGTATGAAGAAAGAGATAAAAGTTTGTATCCAGGCTTTTAAAACAGCTCTTTCTCAAAAATGACCCATTGGTGTGAAAGAACAATACATTAGATAACAATACGCCGCTACACTTTTGCAAGACACTGTTGGTTCAGTTTGGTTTTGCTATTTTATCTGTTCACTGAAAACTGAGCCAACTATTGAATTGACTAATTGTACTAATCGAGGATCAATAACATTTGTAGCCTTTGGCATATACAGTCATAAAGCTAATGCTCAGCGCATGTACTTTCCCAAATAACACAGACAATGGTTGAATAAAGAGCAATAAACAAACTGTGTCATGCAAAATTGTAATTCTTTTGTGCCGTATGTTGTTTTGAGAAAAGATTTTAACAATTTTATGAGATATGCTAAAAAAAAAAAAAAAAAGGCATTCATTTGGCTAGCCCGTTTTTTTCTACATTTTGTGCTCTTTGACTGACGTGGCATCACTTTCAACAACTCTATTTAAATTCACAGATCATAGATGTTGACATTTATGTGCGACACCCGTCTTGATGAGCACTGCGACTGTTAAACTTGGACTCTGTCTTTGAAAATGCTGATGTCTCACTCTGGCAACCAAAGGCGTTTCAATTCACATGGGATTTCTTAATAATAAATGTATAAATTAGCTGCTTTTTTATTGTCTCTTTACAGTTTTTGTCATGCCACCTTCAGGTAATCAAACCAACACAGCAGGCAAAAAGCAAACATGATGTGGAAAAAGGCTGATTTGCATAAAGAAAGTTATTCAAAGCTGGTTTTGATATGAAATTCACACACAATCAAAATCAGAGTAAAGCATGCATTAAAATGTGTTTCAGGACAACCTGAATGGATACGTATATCCATTGTAACTTTTTTTAAAAGAAGTTTGTCATTTTTAAAAACTTACGACTCTTTGTAGTAGACTATGAAGCTGACGAGGCCTCCACTTGCCTGGACCTCGTAGCGCTCCCATGTGAGTGTGATTGTGTCGTTTGTCGTGGTGTTAGACTTGAACTTCAAGATGTGACCTTCACCTGTAACGACAGAGCAGAACCATCCTCCTGTGACACGTGTCCAAACTTAAAAAAGTCATATTATAAATTATAGGAGGCTTTTTGTGTTTGTTTTGTTTTTCCTTTAGGGTGATGCAAAGCTTCTTTTAAATGTGGAAAACATGCCAAGATCACAAAGTCAAAAGTTCACATGGAAGGAAGTGGTTCTCTTTTGAAAACATAAACCTCTGCCCCTGATCTGAATGAAACATGTTGCTTGTAGTTCAGACTTGTAACTTGTCTACATAACCATGTATTACATTTGCATAAAGTCTGCCTCGTGGCTAGTTGGACACGTCTCAAACAGAGAATAAGCTGCTGCCTGACATGCCACCACTTTTATATGAGCCGAGCAAACCGAGCCTTTAAGAAAGGTCTTAAAGGGACAGGAGCCAAAACAGCTGCAAAATTAACACAGAACTAACAAATCAATAGAAGGTCAAAGCACTCAATTATGGAAAATAAATAACTGTGGCTTATCGACTTGTGCATGTAAAATATCATTGGAGTGACTCTGAATCTGCAAGATAAATTCACATACGACCACCGTTTGCATCAAGAAAACGTACTAAATACTTAAAGAGACAGAAAAATGTAAAAACAAGAAACTTGCTATAGGACTATATAATGAAGATAATGTGTTCAACATAATGGTACTTCTTCCAGTTATCTAACTGTTAACAATGGTGTACCACAAGGTTCAGTCTTAGGACCCGTGCTCTTCACAATCTACAAAAGTATTGTAGGTGAGATCATTCTTGATGCATCCTTACATTTCTCTGCTGACGATACAGTTGTTTATTGTCGAGCTAGAACGGTTGCTAAGGTTTTCCTACTTTTACAGTCTGCTTTTGACATCCAGTCAGATTCGTTCTGTCTCAAACTGCTAAATGCTGACAAAAACAAAAGTATGTTGTTTTAAAACAGGAAGTCTGTCCCAGCAGTCTTTCTTTTTATTTTATCTTCGAATGGTGTTCCTATTGAGTTTGTCAATTCTTATAAAATACTTGGGTATTTTGGTCGATTAGCATCTCTCTTTAAACTCTTCTATTTACTTTTTCATTTTATATGCTCTTTCTGTGATTGTATATAGTTTGTACCTGATCTGTGTTCTTTGTTTAAAACAGGTCTCTCTTGTAAATGAGTCCTTGTGGCTCAATGAGACTAACCTGTATAAATAAAGGTTGAATGAATAATACTATTTTATGAACAAAAGCTTAGGTTGGTAAAACAACAGAAACAACAATGAATGCAGTATCAAAGAAGTTGGGATACAAAGTTTTAGGCGATGTGGTTTGAGTAAAGAAAGGGTTTTGAAGGAATTAAAGATTGAAACTAGCTTATTTTAAAAGCTGTTAGTTTTAGTGTTGGGCAGTGAGTTCAGCTTCATGTTGGTCTCCAGGTCGTCTGGTCACGTGTGCAGCATCCAGTCATACGTTTTCTTGTTCTCCAGGAGTTGTCAACAAAATTAGTTCAAGGGCCAGCATTTTTCCCATCAGACAGCACAAAGACCGGCCTTTTAGCAAGCCACCCATGTCCGTTTATTTATTTGCATTTTTCTGCTGCCAGAAATAGATGGAATTTGTTATGTTGTTTTATTTCTCTACTGAGAAGTTTTGGTCATGACTTTACCTGTGTTTAAATTGTCAGCATGCACAAGATGAAGAAAATTTAGATAAATGATTAACTCGTTAAACAAAACTAACATGGGAGTTTTGCGTTAGACGACACAAGAAGCAGCATGTTGTTCAAAGACTGGGGTTGTTTTAGTAGCATTTGATGGTAGCTAACATTTTTAACAGATTCTGCTCTAAATGCAGAACAACCTGAAAAGTTGAGCCGAGATTGTCAAGAAAATGTAAAGCATTTCTGGGATGGTGTCCTGCTGAAACACACGTATCACATCCTATTTGCAACAGCAACAAAAAAACTGATTACTGTCAGATTGTGTTTGTTTTATTAATCATTTGATACTTCACAATCTCTTTCCACAGCCATCTCTTCTGGGAAGACTCCAAGGCGTTCCCAGGCCACTGAGAGACATAATCTCTCCAATATGTCCTGGGTCTCCTCCCAGTCGGACATGCCCAAAGCACCTCCCTAGGGAGGCGCCCAGGAAGCATCCTTACCAGATGCCAGAACCACCTCAACTGGCTCCTCTCATTGACTTCTCACTCTATCTCAAAGGTAGATACAGCTACTCTGCCATGGAAACTCCTTTCAACCTCCTGTATCCTTCATTCTTTCAGTCACTAACCAGAGCTCGTGGCCATAGGTGAGGATAGGAATGTAGACCGACCAGTAAACAGAGAGCTTCACCTTCCAGCTCAGCTCCCTCTTTACCACAATGGACAACATTTAAACATCTTTTTTATAATAGCCCCCCCCCCCCCCCCCAAAATAAAAATGCAATACAAACTACTCACAGCTGGCTCGTTCTCCATTGTTGAGGAAGTCACCTTCCTTGGGCTTCACTTGGATGCCCGTGTTCTCCCACATCGTGTGAATCACAGACATGCAGAGTTTGGGGTTTTTGCGGAAGAAGAGACGCCCCGCTCGAATAGTCAGGTTGTGCTCACTCCAGTCCCACAACGACTGCAGGTTCTGGTTGTTGACGGCGGAGAATGAATACATGCTAAAAACAAAATACAAAAATATAGAAGCAGATGGTCAGGAACGTGGTACAACTCTCTTTTAAATGCACAGGAACATGTTTAATAAAAATGAAGCTTGTCACTGCGTCGTCCTGCACTAACAGGGCCCATGTGGTTGTTTCTGTTTGACAGTGAGTGTTTGCTTAAAGTAAGACATGAAACAGAGACGGTTAACACCTTCAGCGCCAGCAGTCCAACCACAACACCTCCAGAGAGGAGGGACTGCCTGTCATCCTCAACATTCCTCCGACTGAAACTTAATGCTGGGAGAGACGATAACAAGTAGGACGAAAAAAGGCTTTCCCATGACCACTGGAACAGAAACAACCTTGTCCTCCATCCGTTAGACTGCTACAGATGTAGATGTGAATACATTAATGGGCCCACGACATGTCACTACGATTTTAAGCAACAATCACTTATCTGACCTGTAAGACTCAGATGCTTCAAGGTCTAGCACTATTTGAAGGATTGCATATCCCCACTCCCTTTCCCATCAGATTTCTACATCCATCACCTTCTGATGGGAAGGGACAGAGTTAGATGTTTTGGTGAAGCCCTGAATGATTGCAATATTTGACGTGGTTTCACATGATCTGTTAGCACTCGGCGTGTGTGTTGTGAACGACTCTCAGCTACTGCCACACCAAATGTTTGTTCAATATCTGTTGGTTACCATTACCACTGAATATTTTGTAGAAGCATCAGTCTCAACAAAGAGCCTACATGAATTTTCTTAGCTGCCTATGTATTCCCTGCCACTGCACTAATATACTGACACAAACGAGCCATACTTCTCAAAAAGCTCCTCCCCGTGAATGTAACGAAGGCTCTTGAGGAAGGACAGCGAGCTGAGTGCATGAGAGTTTTGGATCTTCACAAAGCCCGTCACCGTCTGGATCAGTCCCATGAATTTCTCCAACTCGGCGGCAATATTTTCTGGGGGAGGGGGAACATAGAATAACATTAACTTTCACAATAACACAAGTTCGTTTTGAAAATCTTTACAGGCCTCTTTTGTTACTGTGTTGCCCAGACTAGTTCCTAGTGAAATATGTGTTTATCACGTCTGAAGATTAGCTTGTGAGCCCCTCTGTCAAGTGAGCACCTTTAGGGCATAATTTAATAATTGCGTTAGAGTATGGAAGGTAGTTGTAATGTTAAGTTTGTGGCTCTCACGTTGCATCACAACAACTTAGTCCATAGGGCTCTCAGCTTTCACCATCTTTCTGCTATGAATACTTTAAAGGCAGTCAAGCATACTGAGGCTAAAGGGATATTTCTAAAGGTTTAAGGTGAGATTTTTGTAGAAAGATTATGACCAATTAATATCTTACCTGTCTTAGATAGCACTTTAAACAACCTCAGTTAGGAGTTAATTCTGATTCGATTCACAAGATAATGCAGAGTAAAAGCAAAGTCAAGATCCAAGATGGCTGCCATCTCAAAACAGCTCTAACCGCCTAAAATAGTTAGACTGGTTCATGCTAATGGTATTTATCTACATTGACATTAGCATTACATCAGCAGAAATACTGTGATATTCCTGTCAGAAGTGTCCTCCAGTGAACTGGAAGTGCTACAGCTAGCTGCTGCTATTTGTGCTTGTAAATAATTATATAATTTGATGTCAATAACCCTGTACAGGTAGTCCCCGGTTTACGGCTGAGATCCGTTCTAACGGCTCGGCCGTATACCGATTTAGTCATATACCGGATCTGCCTGGATCCGCGGCCGTATACGCGGATTTTTGGCCGTAAAACGAAACCGAAACTAAACGGCGATCGGTAACGTCTTTTTA
>JARVLU010000002.1:22146536-22159137 GCA_031762415.1 Simpsonichthys santanae | reverse complement strand
GAGTCCATGATAATTGTCCAACAGCCTCCACAGCGCCCCCTAGAATATTTTAAAACCTCAGCCCCAAGCCATTTTTGACCCAATAATTCTGAAACTCGGTGAACATCTGTATCTTCTCAGGACCTATGAAAAATTATCTTGAAGCAATTGTCCAAAACCAACAGGAAGTCGGCCATTTTGGGTCAAAGGGTCATTTTCTTGCATTTTCCATTGTGGATTTTAACGAACTCTTCCTAGGGATTTTTGAAGGATTGCCTTCAAACTTGGTTAATATGCTCTTAACACATTGGACAGTAAAAGTTTATCAAAAGCTTGCATTTTCATTTATGTTAAAGGGCTGTGGCCAGACTTCAAATTTGCTCTTCACGCCATAAATTTCAAACTGCTATAACTTTCACAATGAAAGACCGAAATGCACCAAACTTGGCGTGAGTCATCCCTGTTGTATGCCGGACGATCTTTTATAGTCATATTGTGATGTCATCGAAGCCCCGCCCCCTCAGAACAAGAAGTCACTTATTTTACTTGGAACACTCCCTTTCTAACACCCTTGACCTAAATAGGACGATCTTGTGTTAGAAGACGTATAACAAGTTGGTCTGACTTGCTTTAAAGCGCAAACTGTTTTCGCTGGAGGATGTGGGTGTGGTGGAGTGACGATCTCAAAAGAGACGCCGTCAACATACGTTTGGCTCAAAATTCTACAGATTTGAACTGAAGTGCCCCAAAATCTGTACACTCAATCATTATCCACCACTTCAACAGGCATACATGATAAGCGGCCAATACCCTCTATAGCGCCCCCTATATTATTTCTACAGTTATATCTCAGTTATACATAATCCGATCTGGACGAGATTTACTGTGCTTCATCACTGAGCACTTCTACACACATTGAGATTGTGATTTAACATATGACTCCAGTGCGCCCCCTACAATATTCAAACGGTTATATCTCATTGATAAATCATCCGATCTGTTCCAGATTTATTGTGCGTCATCTGTGGGCACTGCTAAACATTTTGGTATTGTTGGTTAAAATTTCACTCCAGTGCACCCCCTACAATATTTCAACACTTACAGATCAGTGATATATCATCCAATATGTACCACACTTATTGTATGTCATCAGTGAGCACTTCTATACACATTTCTGTTGTTATTTAACTTTTGACTCCAGTGCACCCCCTACACAATTCAAACTGTTGTATGTCAATGATAGACCATCTGATCTGTTCCAGATTTATTGTGCTTCATCTGTGGGCACGTCTAAACAGATTGATATGGTTGTTTAACATTTAACTCAAGTGCGCCCCCTACATTATTCCAACAGTTACAGATCAGTGATACATCAAACGATCTGCACAAGAGTAATGGTGCTTCATCAGTGAGCATATTGGTGTTGTTTGAAAATTGAACCCCAGTGTACCCACTATCTCAGTCATACATAATCCCATAATCAGATTTTTTTTTACTTGATCAATGAGCACTTTCAAAAAAATTGGTATTGTTGATTTATGACAGCACTTAAGCCCCACCAACTCACACAAGAATCTCAGGATTATTGGGTCACTTTTCCAGCTTCCGCCTGTGTATCATACATGGCCGAAATTCTATTTCCTAACTGTTCTTGGCAAACGGGTGCGGGATGGGCACGAGAGCATTCGAGGTGGCGACCGAGCGAACAAGGTGGAGCTCCCGCAGTCGCCACAATGAGGCCGGAGCAGCGCTTTGCTTCGAGGGCCTCAATGCTGCTTGCAGCTTTAATAATAAGATTATGGTTTATATTTTTAGAGCTGATTTTTGGTTTATTTAATTTGAGCTGTGGACGAGTTGACATTGTTTCAATGGGGGTGTGGGTGGTAACAGAGGAGAAGCAGCATAGAGGTGTGGAGGACTACAACTCTGCTTCCTGGACTGATTTCTTGACTGGACCGTTAATTGTCAATAATCTGGAAGTCCCACTGAATCAGCTAAGTTTTTAGAGAGAAGTGGTGCTCTATTTAGTGTGCTCTCAGGACATGATTACCTGTAGTGTTCCGTCATTGAAGACTGAACTAGACAAAAGGGCTTTCTCCTACTCTGTTCCTGTTTCCTGGAATATCTTGCAGAAAGATCTGAAGCGCTTGACCTTGACCTCTAAATGGCTTCAAACATCTGATGTGTTCCTGGGGAAAACTAATGCAGACATGTTCTTGTTTTTAGTTTTCTACACCAACTTACAACCTAGCTGGTTTTTTTTTTTTTGTTTTTTTTTTTTTTGTTTTAAATAGCATTTTATTTTTACTTGTTATTCTCAATTTGTATTCATTCAATCTTTGTTTAAACAGGTTAGTCCCACTGAGCCACGAGGATTCATTTACAAGACAGACGTGAATTTTAACAGAGTGATGACAACAGTGGACAACACCGACAACAATAGACAATCACAAAGGATGCAAACAAATTTTTTTAAATATATTTTTTAACAAATAAAAATAAAATGGTAACTAAAAGGATAATTAAAAGTAAAAGTAGCGAAAAAACAGCTAACTTATGAGGCGGTGTGAGGGAACACTGCATCTATGCATCTTTTATGATTGTCTTTTATTGTCTTTGTTGTCCACTGTTGTCATCATTCTTTGTTAAAATCAGGTCTCTCTTTTAAATGAGTCCCAGAGGCTCAATGCGATTAACCTGTAGAAATAACGATTCAATGAGTTTAAAGCCCCCAGTATAGCTCTGCGTACGTCCATACACAGAGGTACGCCATACGTACGCAGAGGTACAAGCGTACCCCCGCAGGGCATGTATGTGCAAAGCTCAATTTTTATGACCACGTATGCAAACGCGGTGTCGAACAATAAACTGCCCGGCGCCGGCCATCATTAATAATAAAAACAAACAGATTTAAAATGAAAGGAAGCAGAACAAGAAAAAAATGGTATGTCTGCCCCCTTCTATGAACAGAATCTATTCAAACAATTGATTTAAACAATAATCAACCAAGAACCAATTTTATAGATCACAATAATTCATTAGTATACTGTATAGTACTTATAGTTTTCACTATTTATATATATTTTTTCAAAAGTTCACTCAATCATTTTCCTAAACACAAACATACTTAGCTTTTTTGACATTATTATCCAAAACATTCCACAAACCTATGCCTTGTATTAAAGTAGATCGGCCCTTTAAACTTGTTCTATAATGAGGTTTAACAAAAATGTCCGTTCCCTTGAGATTATAGTACCTATTCCTCTTTACAAAATGTTTTTGAATATTCAGAGGTAGTGTTTGGGTCTGAGCTTTATACATCAATAAAATAATATTATATTCTACCAAATCATAAAACTTCAATAGTTTAATTTTACAGAACAATATACTGGATGGATGATGGTTGTAAGTGTCGCTGAAACGTTTTATGCATTAAAAAAGGAATTAATATTTGTTCTTCGGTAGTTAGAATATTTTGTTTTCAATTTGTTTAGCTCATACTCTGAAAATGTGATATTTTGTACAAGATGCATTTATTCTGTCATGAAGGATTATTTTTGGTAGTATCGTTATCGCGAGATTTGTGTGAACGGAAGAGAGGGGCGAGATTTGCTGTGCTCGACACACACCCACTTTACCTGAAGCTACATGCAGTTACCTGAAGACACGAGAGGCGTGCAGCAGCCTCGATAGTTCACAAACTGTAAAGGTATTTATAACTGTTATAAACACCGTACATCTGTCAGCTATGATGTTCTAATATTTTATATGTTGGGCCTTGCTAGGTGGATTTAGAATGTTTTCTCTATGCATGTGTGGGTTTTTCGGTTTCCTCCCACAGACCAAAAACATGCATGTTAGGCTGATTGGTAACTCTAAATTGTCCCTGTGATTGAGAGACTGAATGTTGGTCTCGTTTGTCTCTATGTGTCCCTGTGATGGACAGGAGACCTGTCCAGGGTGTATATCACCTCTCGCACAGTAACTGCTGGATATGGGCACCAGTGATCCCCGCGACCGGAAAAGGAAAAAGCGGATAAAGATAATGAATGAATGGATTTGCCAGGCTGGATTTTTTTTCCACTAAATACAACTACTGTACATATATTGTGTACACAAATTACTGTACATTTATTGCAGGAATTCATACTGGAACTTGGTTATTGTTTACCTTGTCAACTGTTATCTCTGCCAGTGAGTGTTTGTCCATTTGACAAGGATTACTATCAGAGATTATAAATTAATAGTGTTAAAATTAGCTTGCAAGTATGTGCTCAAAAATATTGACAGAAATATAAAAATTACGTAGGTGAGTATTGCCGAGGGAATGCTTATTTATGCATTCACCATGCTCTATATCAGAGTTGTTCAACAACACTGTTCAGTGGGCCACAGTTACTGAAAGCCAGCAGCTCAGAGGCTGGACATCCAGTGATTAAAGCCATTATGTTAATAAACCAAGTATTACAATGATCTAGGGCAGGGGTATTCAATTAAAACTCACCAAGGTCCAGTTACTAAAATTTCCTCCTAGTAAAATGCCCGAACAAAAGTCCAACGCTTGTCTTTTATGGTCTTGCCTAGCTGTATTCACATTTTAACTGTTCACAAACTGCACTTTAAATAACTTGCTCTTCTACCATATTTAAAAGTAGTCCCAGACAAATACAGGTAGTCCCCGGTTTCCTGCCGAGATCCGTTCCTTCGGCCCGGCCGGAAACCAATTTAGACTTAAACCGGAACTGCTCACCGTGGCGGCCGTAAACGCGGATTTTCGGCCGCAAAATCGAAACCGAAACTAAACGGCAATCGGTAACGTCTTTTTAAACACGTTTTTTCAATGTAAAACAACTTCGAACGGCCGTTTTAATGTGTTTTAATGTGTTTCCAAGCAGTTAGCTAACAAAATACCCTAAAAAAAAACGAAAAAAAAAAAATAAAATAAAATGCTGCATAAAAAAGGCAACGAACGGCGCAATGACGTCACTGGTGGCGGAGCCGTAAACGCGAAACGCCTTAAACCGATGACGCTGGAAACCGGGGACTACCTGTACAGTCCATTTACCATTTACCATACCATAATACTGTCATACCCTACCATAATAATTATGTCTTTCAGCAGGGTGTGTATTGAGATCCATTTTCAGATCATAATAAACTACTAGTTGAAGAATAAAGGTGCAGAAAATGTCTTTGAAAATACAAAACACGTCATCCACTAAAACAGGTGAGTATTATCAAACTTCTGCATTTCTCTGCCAAGATGATTGCTGTTAAAGATATTCCAGGCCAGACAGTCTTCGTCTGTCTGTTTAATGGGGCAGCATACTTAACAAAACCTAATTAGCAGGTTTAGGTTCATTTAGTCAGTGGTCACAGGCAAAAAGAGAAAAGAAAAGAGTAGTTAACCGAGAGGAAAGTCTACGCAAATGAGCAATGAAAAGCTCTAGATCTAATCACACAGAGGCCATGGCCCTATTACCTCCAAGAAATCAATTCAGAAGTGATAGTAGCAACAGATAATCAGATTAGATTAAACACAGCTGAGGTAATATGCCATAAAAAATATCTCATTAAGCTTTTGATGCCATTCGAAGTTCACAGACCATTTAGGAAACAACAATCAGCCTAATTCAGGCAAGTCGCATGTCAGATACTGTCCAATACCAACGAGTCCAATGGCTCAGCAATCACCGCACTGCTTAATAGTGTCTGTGATTCCGCAGAGATGGAGTCCAAACTAAACTAACAGACTGTTAATGGTCGTTTGTAAGAGGCCATTGGCACAAAAAGGCTAATTCATTTCTGCTGAAGAGAGCAGCTCAGTCAGAACAATGACACAGGGTGATGAGGGTATGAGGCCACACTTGAACAAGCTCATGATCTCCGCATTTAATCAAAGTCAGTGGGAGCACAAGGGAGGAGAGCAGGGAGGGAAACCAGGATGATTGGACACCACAACGGTGGATAAATTTCAACCAGAAAGCCTTTTTAACTCTCTGAAGATGCCCGCAACAGACCTAAGATGGGGAAGGATGCCAAGCAATTAACTCACTGGTTCAACAGTCACAGTCTGGAACCGTTTTAATAAGCTGGAAACTATTTCCAAAATAGTTGATGGTTCCGATGCCGAACCGAGACAAAGGCCTGCATTGTAAAGGCAGAGCATGTATTTTCCTTTGCTGATCAAGTTTACTGCCAAGAGGCAGCGAACAGGCGACACACACCAAAGAGCAGTTGCCGTTGTTTTGCTAGGTCCCACCTCCCCCCACCCACTACTCCACCTCCTCACACACACACACCACACAAACACGCACACACACAGTCTTCCCGGACCTCCTCTGTTGAACTATCAGAAAAAACACCATCCTTCAAACCATCTCCAAAGTGGCTTGTTGCTTCTGTCCTCAATCAGCCTGCAGTAAGACACGCTTAATTTGGGGCCGCACAGAGGTTAAGTATTTACACAAGAAACTTTAAATCAGTAAAAAACCACCAGAAATTCCTGGAATGGGTGTGTCAGTCACTTGACAGGAATAATAATGAAAGGATGGGAGGAAAAAAAAAAAAAAAAGAAGAAGGCAAGTGTCACATAAAAGTACACAATGCGCCTCAGCCTGGAGCTTTTATTTTTCTGAACTTTGTCATTTATACTGAAAGAAGTTACGCAAATACAAGTGACACACTGTAAAGTAGAAAAAAAAAATCAATGCAGCCCACAAAAGAATGGATTTGAATTTTTAGATTCTTGTGTTTAAAAAAAAAACATTTCAGTTGTTTCTATGCTCTCCTTGCACCTCCTCTGGAAATGATTAGTTGAGTTAATTTATCCTGTTTGGATGTTTCCTTACTGCAGGGAGGACATTTGTGAACTGCTCCCTTATGTCACTTAGTCTCAGCTTCATTTTTTTTCCCCCCTCTTTTGATATTTTTTCCTTCCATCCTCCTCCTCTCCCAGTAGCCGGCCTGTCTGGCAGGGCACGCCCCGCCCAGCTCATGCTCACTCCATAAATCAGGAGCTTCATCTTCGTTGTTGCGCCTAAAAAGAGGCAACGGAGGCGCTGCCTCTCTTTGCTCTGCCCCGAGAGGCCGCTTCCGTCAACCGCTGCCGAGCCGCGAGTTTAAACACACGCTTGTGTGTAGCATTTTCTGACGCCTGCAGGCACAAAGTGGTGCACCGAACGCAGAGGTGTCTGTCTCCACGGCAGCACCAAAAAGCATGCCGGATAGGTCGTGTACGTGCATGCTGGGAAATAACAAAGCACTGACATCAGGTTATACTCCAGGGGAAAACATACAGCAGGTTAGGGAATGCTTTGTGTGTCGTGGGCATATCGGAAATAAACAAGTGTCCAATGTTGCCGTTGAACTTATTATTAAACCAAAGCATTAAAAATCAAATTATTTACTTCAAGTAGCAGCGACTACAAAAGGACAAGTTTTCTTAGCTACTGCAAACTTTCGGTTTATCCGACAGTTCGCTGAAGGAGTGTTTAAAATAACGAGCATCCGTGCTTCAAGTCTTTATAGGGTACTTGAGTTCTTCACTAGGCAAAGGTACACAACTGGGTAGTTTTTATGACAGGAAGCCCTCCAGATGCGCTGAATGCTAATAACACTGCAGCTCCCCAACGCAGGACAGAGCTCAGCAGCTCCAGTTTGTCCACTAGTGCCAGCTCGGTGCCTAACAACCTGAACTTTCAAAACACTTTGTACACCCGTGACCGTCCTTCAACACACACAGAAGGGTCCTGCTGCTGACCTCACACAAACCAGACAGAGATGATTGTGTTAACTATAATTCATAACGATTGAAAGAAGTGCTCTCTCTGAACCCAGCACCCTCTTTGCTGTGCATCAAGGTCAGCCAAGGGCTCTCCAGTGCTTATGCTGCAATCCGCAGACGTTTCCACACCTTGATGATAAAAGGAATCCACTTCACCTCCATACTGTCTCATTCTATTGCTTTGATGCACGTACATCAGTAGAAGCAAGCATTAATGCGAAAGTTCATGAATAAAAAATAAGAACTGAGCGTGTAATGATGTTTGCACTGCGGCACTTCCTATATATATATATTTTTTTTTTAAACAAGTTAGTCAATCACTTAGGATGCCATCGGTGCACCGATCTGTCTGAGGATTTATGAGGTCTGCACAGTCCTGCAGTCCTCAAACGTTCTGAAATAGCCCACTGCCGCTCTGTTACAAGAACAGGCTGGCAGAAGAGATGAGCGCTATGATCAGTTTCACAAACAAAATAACAAGAAGAGCTATTACGGTTGCAAAGTCTTACGTTTTAAAACTTTGTCACTAGACGCTTAAATAGCTTTACAGTCAGTGAGTTTCATCGCCGCTCTGGTTTCAATACAGACCGCGAATCAGCAGTTCTGTCCGTCCTGCCTTCTTGGTTCCACTGTGTCGAAGCTGCTCATGCATAAGCTTGTAATCACCTTTACTAATTCAGTTAAGTATTGTGGAGGTGTGGATAAAGGTAAGCAAACATGTTGTTCTTATCCACGCCACGTCTTTTTTTCCACTGGATGTGAGACTGTCTGAGGCGCGTGCGTGACCGCAGCGCTCAGTTTGTGCAGTTACAAATGATCTGAGCTGCAAACGGTGAACCACAGATGGACATCTGTGGACAGGTCAAGAGAAAAACATCTACATCACTCAGGCCCTCTGTATGAGAGGATGCTAAAGACCATTAATTATCTGGAAAATATTACTTAGGTATAAAGAGTTAAAATAACAGTTAGGAAGAAACAAAGAACTAGTACACACACAAAGTGCCGATACATGTGCTATGTGGCGTGCACGTATAGGTTGTAAGTGACACGTCAGCTCATGACTCATGTTCAGGTTGATATGCACCTTTTGACATTTACTCTGAACACTAAGCTGTGTGTGTTTTGTTGAGTTAATCCCAGCCCATGAAACATGGCTGTTGACTAAAGGCTGAGCCATAATAAAGAAAAAAAAAAAAAAAAAAAAAACACACAAAAACATGTCAGCAGTGTAAATATTTTAAAGCCCAACAATTCGACCTGAGCATATCACATTTTGTATTTTTCCTAAAACAAAACTTTTTTTGTAAACGCGACAAATCAAGTTAAATAAAAACTAGCGCTCATGAGATTTTTTATTTTTATTTTTTGCTAATAATCAAACAGTGTTGACTCGAGCAGTTTGTGGCAACATTTGAACAAAGACCTCCCATGACCCGATAGAGATCAGAGCATGTGATGGGGATGACCGTTACCACAGCACCATGTTTTAGTTCAATATCTGTCACACCGCTGGTGTTTGCTAAAAATAAAGAGCTGTGGCAGCAGTACTGAATGGGCTCGACGCAAACAGCTAATCAGCTCATCAGTTTAATAAACACTTGTCCTTTAGTTCATGATATTTTAGCAACAGACAGACAAACCCACATCCATTTACATTATCACCTGCCTTTTATGGGCGGGGCAGGCAATAACAACACTGTCCAACCAACAAAGCACAAATTACCACAACGTGCAGAAAAACATAATCTGAAATGAACAGAAGGAACAAATCCACAAGAATCCACAAGAACCACAACAAAAAAATCACTTATCTGTAGTTTTGTTGACATTTGCATAAGATTTTGATGAGAACGCCATAAAGCTTTGTTTAATAATTGAGTAAACAAAACTACAAATCCCTCAACAACCTAGCTCCATCTTATATTCGAGATCTTATTGTTCTATATTTTCCTAACAGAGCACTCCGCTCTCAGAATGCAGGTTTACATGCGGTCCCTAGAGTTTCCAAAAGCAGAATGGGAGGAAGATCTTCCAGTTATCAGGCTCCTCTCTTGTGGAACCAACGTCCAGTTTCTGTCCATGATGTTGACACATTGTCCAGTTTTAAGACTGGGATTAAGACTTTCCTTTTTGATAAATCCTGTGGTTAGGGTTAGCTTGTTATGCTTCTTTAAGCTTAGACTACTGGAGGACAAATAGACTTCATTTCCTTCTTTTTTCTTCTTTTGTCTTCTCCCTTCATCAGCGGTCACCACATCGAACTGAGTCGCACTAAGACGGTAATTATTTTTATGCCGGATGCCTTTTCTGACCTCATTTCTTCAAATAAATTGTTAAAATTGAATAGTTTTCATTTGATATTACTGTATTTCTATCTTAACACGTGATTCTTGACCTGCCATTGTGTATCTATTCCTACCAAACCCAGCTGGTTGAAGCAGATGGCCGCTTGTCCTGAGCCTGGTTCTGCTAAAGGTTTCTTCCACATGAGGTAGTTTTTCCTTTCCACTGTCACCTTCATGCTTGCTCAAGATGAAAGTTCTATGAAGGAGTTAAATTCAAAGCAGCCTGCTCCTCAGATAAATAGTTAACTTATACAGTTTTTTTAATATATGAATGTTTCTGTTCAGTGTCCTGACATGACTTCTATTGTGACTTGGCGCTGTATAAATAAACTGAACTGAATTGATTCCAAGGCTGCAGGACTCATTTTTAAAATGGAGGATTGGGGATTTCCCTCTTTTTCATTTTCAATTAAAAGGAGAATTAAAAAAAAATCAAAGTGCTAGAGGGGATAGCAATGGTGACGGATCCTGTGCAGTCCTGATCTGGCTTTAAACTACGTGTTGCTTTACAACCTGAAAGTTTCCCTGAACTCTGTGCAGCAATTTAAACCTCTCTCATTTAGTGGCATTGTCTACATCAGAGTAGTACATCTACATGCACTGTACCATTTGATCAGGTCCATGTATGACTCGTATCTTAGTTTCACTAATTACGCACAGACCTTGGTCGCACTTTTGTGTCATGGTGGGTTTATCTAAAGCCCAGCCCAGAACGGATGATGGAGAGCAGAAGGCGTGTAAGTAAAGTTTGTGCATTTTAGATGTGAATGTAATAAAAGCATCTGATGGGTGAATATACCACAGAGGTGTAACTTAAAGTAAAATATACTGTGATTAACAGTATTTGTCTAACTATAAACGGGAATATACAACTCATGTAAACAACATAATCAAGATACTGTCTTATTTAGAAAAAGACAAAGGTCAGAATGAAGCTGTGTATAGTACTGTATATTAAATACATTAAATAGCTTAGAATACGTTGTATTATACATGTTTTCCTCTGTCTTGGCTCTAACTCAAGTCAGTAGCACTTTACTTTAGTATAGTTTTAGCATTTAGGGTTGTTTCACCCTAAAATAATTAAAAAGTAAGCTAATTCAGGACAATCTAACTCACACAGACAGCTGTGGCTCAGTGGTTACAACAGTCATCCTCCAGTGAAAGAGTTGAAGATTCGATTTCACTATCAGTCACATGCTGAAGTGTCCCTAGGCAAGACACTGAACCCCTCATTGCCTCTAATGTGCGTCCCATCGGTGTATGGATATGATAAAGCACCAATTAGTCTCTATAAATTGATTTATTCAGATTATATCAGCGATGTAGTAGTGTGTGGTTTGATGTGTATGGAGGTAAATGAGGCACAGATTGTGTTGTAAAGTGCTTTGAGTAGCCTGGTTGGCTAGAAAGATGCTATATAAGTACAGTCTATCAATGGAAAAAGTTACTGTTTTATAATTGGTACGAAGACAAAAAAGTTAAAAGAATCATATGTTGAATATTTACTTTTGCAGTTATGGTTGCTTTACTGTCTGAAATAGCTGACGGTACCAAACCTCGTGAAGAGGGACTAAAGCTTATGTAATGACATTAAAGGCAAAATGCACTGACATAGTCCAGAGCACTTGTTAAACTCAAGGCCCATGGGCCAAATCTGATCCCCCAAGATAATTTAAATGTAAAATATTGTATCTCTTCTAAATTTTCTTTAAAAAAAATCTGATAAATATATTATGTATAGACTTTTCTTGCCAGCTGGTTAACTTTGAAGCCAGAAATAAGGTTGGATCATTCTGTCATTATTGATTCTGATAGACAAAGTAACAGAACGTTGAGTGAGACAGTTCAAACTCTTGTTCAGGAATCTCCAACCAAGAAAACTGACTCGACTCTGACTCGAGTTAATGTGTCAGCTGAAAGTGGCCCGTGGTTCGGACAAAGTTTTGAAGTTTTGGCTCCTTTTGGTAACGGAGTTCGACACCCCACTGTCTTTATTTGTGGCATTAAATACTTGATGAAGATCGAATGTGTTCATTGTTACAAACCCAAACAAGGCACGGTCTAGTTCTTCGCCATACATGTTTAAAATTAGCTTTCTTTTATGGCTTTTATCAGTCAGAGGTGACGGCAGGTCATTCCTGCAGCTGCCCTGAACACAACTGCAGTAATCAACTCGCAGCAGATCAGAAAACAGATGACTGCTGGGAGCTGGAGTCCTTCACTGAATTACCGGGATGGTTAAACTTCAGCTTGTGTTGTGATGTTTCTGCCGTTGAGCGGATGTTTTTCTTACAAACACACTGGATGGGCATTACTGACCGGCTTCACCCGGCAGGCGTCTCATCGCACGTCTCATCGTCCCACTTTAAGAAAGACACAATCCAATTAAACCCTTTGCTCCAAAGGAAGGCCTGAGTCTGACTGAAAGCTTTCCATGAAAAAAAAAAAAAAAAAAAAAAAAAACACTTGGGATAATAAAATTTAA
>JARVLU010000002.1:22118564-22131980 GCA_031762415.1 Simpsonichthys santanae | reverse complement strand
AACTAGCCCTGGGGATCCATGCAGATCAGTCTTAAACCTTATTTGCACAAGATTACTTTTACCTAGGGACCACATGCTATAATAATTACAGAGATTGTCTGTGTTGTTAAGCACGCATGTGAATTGGCCATGTCAGTAATTTGTAAAGTAAAAATTCCCATGCAAATTACCTATTATATTTTACTGAATTCTGAGGTCCTGTGATAAAACTAATCCAATGCGAATAGGTATCTCTGTGATTTGGACAGAAATGGGCAGGATCCAATAAGTCATTAGGTGGGTTTTGTTTAAGCAAAATCTTTTGGAAAAGGGTTATTTTAAATGAACGCGCTGCTCGCTTGGGCTTTGGTAGAGAATGCTACGTCCTTCACTGCAGATGACAGCAGGTGCGGAGACACGTGCAGTCGGTGATCAGCTGATCCATCCGTCCATTAAATTTACCCGCTTCTTCCTTTTTGGATAGCAAGGGTTGGTGCCCATGTCCAGCTATCACTGTACGAGAGGTGGGGGACACCTTGGACAGGTCGCAACTTGTCCATTTCAACCGGCGGGTCAGTGGACGCACGCAGCCGGTGACAGCTGTCCTTCAGAGCTTAATGCGACCTGCAGCACGTTAACAACATATCTGGAAGATGTCCGTAAATTTCAGCTAAATCTCAGGCTTTGGTTATCCTGTGTGAATGTGCCACATAAAAAGCAAACGTTGGTGAGTATCTTATTTATTACTACATGTGGCCCTTAGGTAAAACTGATACTGTGCGAATAGGGCTTTGGCTGTACTACAAGTAATTAAAGGCTGATTGTAAATGCATTCTAAGCAAAAAAAAATTTATATTTTTGTCTGAAAGCATCATATCTTTTCTCACAAACTAAATATTTCCAGTATATTTACTATTTTCCTTTGTAAATACATTTTCATGTGCAACAGCGCTGTTCTGTCTATACAGCTGCATTTTAAAAGGTTTAATACGAAGGGCTGTGGTTGATTTAAAATAAATTAAATCAGTCTAATAAATTGACAGATCAATACACCTACCTCTAGGAGAGCATTACAGTTTTACCAAATAATGTTTTATTTGCAACAAACTTCTTAAATTATATATGTAATCCTTTTCTTCAAGATGATGAACCTGGCAGAATAAGCCATGGATAACATGTCCAGCACCTAAAGTAGGATGCCATGATTTTACACACAGTTTTACATTAAGCTGCACATGTTCATTGTTCTTTTCTATCAAGCTAAACGTAGAACCCTCCATTTTCCTGTAAAATGTTTCTTCACTTGCCTCAGATAACCTCAGCCTGTATGGGAGCCAATTCTCTAAGCTCAGAAAACAACACTAGAAACCACAGTGCTGGGAGCATTCGCTGACGGCACACATTCACATGAACCTAAACAACAAAGAAACCCCTTATTATTGATGGCAAACAGCCCTGAGATATGCTATGGATTACGACATCAGATGATTTGTAACTTGCGGAAATAAAACCTGTCTTGCTTTGATTGTAATTTTTGGAGGTGCTGTTTTGTGATGTTATTGATGCCACCTTCCAAGCATGTAAAAATATGAACAAGTTGTGACACAGAAGCAGTGACTCACTTCATGCCAGCAACATAAAAAAACTTGGAATATGGGTAAACTCTGTTAGATATAAACATCCGAACTTTGCTTGATTGATCATCTCTTCATAGAAGAGCATCTACCTCTCCAGGCTCTCTTCCACCTGTGTACTCACTACAGATCATCTGCAAACATCAGTTCATGGGGTGTCCTGCCTGACCTCATATGATCTGACAGCCTGTTCATGGCAAACAAGAGTCACAATCACAGACTTGTAAAATGGAAACTAAAACCAAACCCTTTGTCTGAACCTGGAGGAAGCAGTTTGTCAGAGCACAGGGCTATTTTCTAGTTTTCCAAAGTCCATTTAAAGTAAGCTATTTTATAACTTTTAGATATTTTTATTTGTTTATGTTTACAGCAAAGATTGGATTTTCACTTGTACGAGCAAACTGAGTTCTGCTACAATGATTTCTAATTGTTCCTGAGTCCGTTTATTGTTTCTCACTTTGCTGTTATTGCTTTTATTAAGCAGGCTAAGATGATGGATGGATGGATGGATGGATGGATGGATGGATGGATGGATGGATGGATGAATTTTTATGAAATGATCTAAAAATAAATGCCCATTCCTATATTGTCTCTTTCTGATACGCTTTATTTTTGCATTTTTTTTATGTTAAAGTGTAAATAATATTATCAGATTGCTTGCTATGGGTATTGCCCTCCATTCATCATTATTAAACGTTATCTTGCGTTTGCTTACGCAACAGTGCGACTTCTCAGTTGTGCTGTATGAAGCGTAAATGAAACTAGGTCAGGGTTTTCATTAACCTATTTCACAGAAAACCTTCAAGCCAGGACTGAGACAGTGGGAAACAACCAAGACACAAGGGTTGACGCTGATCCACCTTTGCTACGCCTCTGAGCTGGTGATGGTGGTAGTCACAGAACTGAGCTGGTGAGTATGTGCACGCCAAAGGATAGCATGAAACAACACTGTTCTTTCTGGTATTCTGGCTTCATGTTTTTTTGAGTGCACATCGTCACGGGACACGGCCATCTTGACTGCTTTATGTTTGAATTACTACAGGCAGCTTAAAGAGGGGCTTTCACACACATCTTCTAAAAAGGGCAAAAATAGGAACTTCTAAATATAAAAACACTGTAAGCAAAAGTCATTTATGAAACTTGACTTATTGCATGTTTCCAAAAAAAAAAAAAGAAAAGCGTTGCGCTTCTGAAGCAGCCGCTGGATGCAGAGATGAGAGTTTTTGTAAAGTATTCAGCTGTGACGAGGACAAAGAGCAGAAAGCAAACAAACACTGTTAAAAAACAGCGTTCAGTAACTGTGTCTGCAGAATGTTGGAAGAATGTTTAACTGTGTACGACGGGGATATATACGGTATACAGTATATATAAACTCAGAGCGACTCTACGTGTGAACTCGCAGCGACAATGGGAGCCACGTTTGATGTGCCTCATTCAAACCTTTCGGCCTAAAATAGAAGCCACATTGTTTATGAGGATGAATGGGGCTATTTTTAATCCTGACGGGGTGTTTGACTTGTCCAAATTTAGATGGGAAACAATTACTCCCGTGGAAAATAGTATTTGCTTTCTCCAATCAACGCCAATGCCCCTGGGCTCTACTCGTGAGCCATCGAGCTGCATGTCTCCTTTGTTTCATTGAGAATTTTCCTCCAGCTTCTCTAGCAGCCGGGGAGCGAGGGAGGAGGGGTGGAGCCACTCGGATACAAAGGCTAATTTGTTTGTTAGTAAAGAGAAGCTCTGGGCTCCACTTCCTGATGAGGGCATTAATAAAATCAGGCGGCTTCTGGCCAGGGAAAGATAAGATTTTGGCCGAGCTAACGAGAGGCCGCGGTGGAGTAAAAGGGCAGCAAACCAAAGCTGTTGTCCTTTAAATGAGTTTGAGGACGCCTGAAGACGCAGAAGGGTGGAATGGCAATACAAAACAAGAGGAATGACAAAACCCCTTAATCTTCCCAACAGGCATGTTAAGTACCAGGCATTCCAGTCATTTCTTTGCACAAAGGCTAAGGAGTCGGACGTCACCTCTAACTAACCACGCGGCCTCGTCTCATTCCACAAGGCCCATGCGTCGTATAACAGCACTTCAACAAAATATAGAGCAATCACATAAGACTCGTTTGAGCTCTAGTGTCCACACGGAGATACTCCGGCGTCTCTTTGCTCTTCACACTACTGAGTAAACACACGTATCTCCACAGCGTAACGGGATCCATCAGCTCATGTTTACGATTGATAAACCCTGCCCTGGCTCTCTGTGGAGATGTCAACACACACAAACACACACCTGCACGAGCTCAGGCAAACATGACCCCCACCCCACCCCACCCCCCGCTCAGAGCATCTCAAGTTAAAATTAAACCAAAAAGCAACGATCGCCGTTTGACTCGACGTCGCACAGATTCCAATTCCTAACCAGCGAAGACGCCCTGCGTGTCAACAGACCTTCACGTCAGATCAGCCGTGCATCAGGCTGGATGGAGTCCTGGACCAGGCACTCCGCCGTAAACTCCAGAAAGGTTATTAGAAAATTCCTCCCACCCGGGTTTGGTCTGACGTTTGTTGCTCTTTCCTTCCTTGAGAACGTTGAGGCCCTACAACTCTGGTGGCCGTTTCAGTCACAGCTCAGGCATCCGAAACGCTCTTCAGAAGAACTCAAGCACATCATTACCTTTCCCATTGCACAGACGAGTCTAATGAACGTGGTTTTATGAAGTCAATTAAAGCAGCATGTAAACTAAACAAATGTTATCCAGTGGAAACATGTGCAGGTCATATTTTCATGTGAACTGGGCTGGTTAACACATAAACGGTTAACCATTGTGTGTCAAGAGCCAACAATGCTGCAAATATTTGTAGGTATGTGTTCATCACTGCTGATAAACGTTAAAAAGAAAACTGATTTAGCTAAGCAGGAACTAAACTTGTACATTTTTATTGTCTATTCGACTTTAGATTTAGTCCTGGATTATTATCAGCTCCTCTTCACAATAAGCTGAAAGTTTATTTCACCCTCACATTAAAATTTCTGTGAGATAATTAAAACCGTGTGCACTTAAAATTTTCATTTACTTCACAATAATTTATTTAGCACACATTTTACTGCATTTTGTTTAGAACACTAAATTGATCTTAAGCAACACACAGCCAAGTAGGGTTCTGTGGAAAAGGTTATGAACAGTTAATATTTTACCTGTAGCAGATAATTCTTTAAACAACATCAGTTTGGGGAAAAGGGGTTTAATTTTGACAGGATTGATGAGCAAATGTCTAGTCAGAGCAGAGTCAAATTCAAAGTAGACTGCTGTCACCTTAAAACTAATTAATTAAACTTTATCTATAGACTATCAAACCTTTATGTGGACATAAGACCTTTGTCAGCCATTGTCTTGTTGTTACCTAGTTAGCATGCTTTAAAAAAACAAGTCTTTCCAATATCGTTAATATACCGTAAGACTGTAAACTGGCTCTTGTGACAATATATTATACACGTTAGCTTAACATGTTATACATGTTAGTGGAAATATGCAAAACAAACATATATATTTGTGTTTCGAAGTCTTTAAAGTTCAGTCAAGTTCTGGAAACATAATGACTTAAAAAATGTTTTAAAGAAGTTTTGCATAAGATATTTAATTTAAATTTCCTTAAGTCTTGTGACTAGCCATTAGCTCATCAGTCCAGACGGGACTCATTTTAATTTCTCCAATCTGAGGTCATTTAAAAACCTTTAAACAGCAGGTAAGATATTACTTATTGATAACTTTTCACAACTTCACATTAAAAGATCTTAACCATCCTTTTTTTAATTACTGTACTTTACTTCTTTTGGGCCAATAAAAAGAATGGAGGTCCTATTTCTGACCTCACAAACTAATACATTTAGAAATGAGTCAGACTCTGGTGCGTAACGAGCTCCATATCTGAATCCCAAGTTTAAACGCTGTGCATTTTTGTCACCGTGCCATCACATCACCTTGCACCTGCCACGTCAACTGGCCTTTAATCCGCCACATACTCAAAGTCATCTGACCAGCAGTCTGGTGGAGCCACTTCCCTTCAGCGGCCCTCACTTCAAACACGGCGACTCAGATATCACCAAAACCCCAAACAGTAACTCTACACTCCTCATCATAACAACTCGCACACAAGGACCCCCCTCCCACCGCCGCCTGGCCCACTCAGAAGGGCAGAGTTACAAGTCGCAACCATTTGAGTTAAGTAATGTGTTTTGATAATGGATTAATCAGAGAAACTGCCCTTCAGAACCCTAATCTATTTTTTACTATTTTAGAAATAATCATAAATCAAACTTGTGTGAAGCTGTTTGTGAGAAAAACAATTAAATCATTTCATACAACCAACTGGAGCTGCCACAATGCACCCAATGGGCTATTTAAGATAATTGGATTTAAAAAAATACTAGTGATAATGCTGAAGCTTTAAAAATAAGTACCTGGCTGTTTATCACAACCGTCACATACAAAAACATGATGCACAAGATGCAACGAAAAGGCCCGGACGTGAGATTCTAGCTCAGAAGGATCTTTGAGCATCTTCATGATAAACGGAGCGCCGTCCATTTGCAGTCATCACACAAATTGTAAACTACTCCGATAAACAGGCAGCAGAGACAGACGTGCGGTTGGACAGAGGCTGAATCGGAGTCGATTCAGTGACGTGCCGCTGGAAATAAAGAGATAATAAAGCATTAAACCTCTGCTGGCAGCCTGAAGGAGCCGCAGAGCAGCGTTTGACTGCACGCTCACAAACTAGTCCAGTGACACAATTTCACATCTCAACTCGGGCACGCCGCTGACGCAGACTAGCCCCGCTGAAGAGAGATCCACGGAAAACTCAATGCAGAGCGCAGGGGATCACCTCTGCAAACAGCAACATGAATGGTCACTGTTGTGTCCACGTGCCTGACGTACTCGCTCGCTGCTGTTCCAGTCAAACCAAACCCAGTCTGCTCCTCTCGTGCAGTTTTCACGCGCTCCATTCCCCCAACGCCCATAGCTCCATCCTCCTCGCACGCTCTGCTGCATTTAGAAGCTGCGTCCTTGGACGCGGTGAGAGTCAAAAGGCAGCCTAATTACACTTCATTGGTGTGGACAGATAGCAAAACGAACAGGAAATTTTTAACCCATACATAAAGCTCATGGAGAGTTGGGGTTTTCCACTAAGTGATGACAGACTGGAAACCTCTGCAGCTCATGGAAGTAAACATCATCCACGAAGGGCAGATTACTGACATCTATCTGGCTGTTTTCCAGTCTTTATCAGTGAATTCTTTATTTGTGGAAGGGCTGATGTATCGTACCACAGAGCTTCATGGTATGAGGGCAACAACTTGCTCCTGAGCCCTCCTGACTGCATTCACGAGTCCCCCACTGATCTTCGAAGGGTTCAAATAACACGACGAAGGTCAACTCACCGGGCAGAAGGATCAAATTAAATGTTTTTATTCATTTGAATAATAACAGAGGTCAGTGTATATGTCTCCTTTTCGTGCCGAGAAGTTCCCACCGTTAAAGTAAAGCGAAATGATTTTTTAAAAATGTGTGACGTTGCTGGAAACAAAGCCATGCTGTTCGAGTTACGCACACAATCACAATCTTTGGGCTGCAGGCCAAACGGATACACCCAGAGCTGCTTCATGGGTGACGTCCGATGTCAAAATAATGAATAAAACGTGTCACGGATCAAAAGTGCCACGATTAGGAGTTTGAAGAAGATTCTGGTTGACAGATATGAAGCATGGGAAACTCCATTAGTCTTTTTTTGTTGTTGTTGTTGTTGTTGTTGTTGTTGTTGTTGTTGTTTAAATCAAATTCATTTTTCAGCTAAAAATCTTGGGCATGTTCTGTATTGTATTTAAAAATCAGCACTTTGCTAAATTAACTCTAAAGTCGTACTTCGTGTTGATTTGACGTGGACGTTTTAAACATTTCAGGTGTTTGTTTTTCGAATAGAAACGACATTTACAGTTTTTTTTAAATACAGATCAAAACTGTATGATGCTAAACGTGCAGTAGAACAGAAATAATGAAAAATTAAACTGTGAAATCTCCTGCCTTACAGAAATAAATAAAAGCAATCAAAGGCAAAAATAATAATTCTACTCATCTTATTTACATCTTACTGTTTTATTTTACTGCCGTAATATTTTTTTACAGGTTGACTTAACCAAGTGTTTACATCCGTTTTTTTGAGTGCATTTTGTTGACAACAACCCCAAGTCAAGGTTTTATTTGTATAAAATCGTTATTTACCTACAGGTACATATAATTTATTAAATTTAGAGCACTTTTATTGGTCACCTCCGTGGTTATTTGAGCGTTTGGAAGCCTGTGCGGGTGTTTTGGGGCGTTAAAAGGAGCTGGATTTGTGCGCAGCGACGCCACACCACCAAATGCAAAATGGCCACATGGTTGTAGTAACCTTCAGCTCCGCCGCCTGGATTCATCCTCTGCTTTCTGATGGGCTACAAAACGCACCGGAGAAGATCAAACATCCTAAGCTCGTGTCCAAACCAGCAAGATTTCATCAGCTGATCTTGTTGCAAAACGATATTTGGGTTAAACGCGGCCACCAGCTGAACCACATGGCCTCTCTGAGCGCACACGTTTTTACATGAAAGCTGCATTGATCAAAGTCCAAACTGGTTATTTTGACTGTTTTCAGCCATTTTTTTAATCCCATTTGGTTGCTCCTCTCCAATCAGGATGACTCCTCAGAGGTTAAACCGGGTAACCAGAGGCGCATCCAGGCCTCCTGCCATATACAGTACCTCCAAATGCAGGTGAATATATATTTATACATAAACAGAACAAATACTCACTCTCTCCATGTATGGAGCTTATAGTGGAGACAGACAGCAGCAAAGCCCAAAACAAGGTCAGGCTGCCCATCGATGTGACTGAGCTCTCCTTCCAGATCATTATTTCCCTCTCAGAGAAATCAGGGGGGGGGGGGGGGGGAAGGTGGGCTGAAAACTCACAACAAAACCCACTTCTTGCAAAAAAAAATAAAAAAGGAATAAGAAATTAGCCGATAAAAGGCTCCCCTTTGGCAGCCTGGTCGTCTTTCTTTCTACCTGCGTGGGAATAGAATTAACTGGGATGAAATCAAACGGGGTGTTTTTGTGCTATTTTCGCCAGTCCCTGCGCGCTCTGGCCGCCGTGGCGCACAGGCCAGTGTTTATCCTGAAGAAATGATGGTAATCCCCATCTTCATTCTCCATGTCTTGGAATACAGCGGCGCGCCTCCCGTGCGTTCAGGCCTGGCGTCAACAAAACAAACGTCTGCCCGCCAGCACGCGCACACAAACAGGTAAAAGGTCCAACATGAAGAATCTCCTCCGGTGAGAAAGAACGGCTGAGGATGATGAGGGGGGGACAACGAGGAGGTGGGGTGTGAAAGATCCACAGGGGTGGTGGCTGCAAAATGAATGGAAGCCCCGTGTTTTCTCCTCCGTGTGGCCTCCACAGCGTCCACGTTAAGTCGGATACTCCCGTGGTTGTTTTGGAGACGCGGAGGTTTCGCAGCTCCTCTGCGCGTCAGCAGACGTGTGCCACGCAGGAGAACGGCTCTCCAAAAGCTAGACGACCTCTTCGGCTGGGGTGGGAGGGAGAGCGCGTCCACGCATTGGCTCTGTACTAAAAGCGCTTCTTGCCTCGGCTCTTCTTATTCCCACGCACACACGGAGGAGAGGGTGTGTGTGTGTGGGGGGAATAAATATAGAAAACACGGAGTCCGGCTGCGCGTAAAGATCCAGAGGATGAAAATCACGCGGCTCGCCCTCTCGCTTCACGCAAAAGCTGCGGGTCTCTCTCTGCTCGAGTCACAAAAAAAACAAAAAAAAAAACACACATAGCTCCACGAAAAGGTGGCCCCGGGGCCGGAGGGAAAACCCGGAGTGGATCCAGTCCACGGAGAGGCTCGAGGAACGCGCGACAGCCGAAAGGAAACGAGGTGCAGAGGCGCTCTGAGGATCCAGAGGCACCAGGGGGCTTCTTTTTTACACACAATGATTTTTTTTTTTTTTTTACAGTTATTAATGCGCATGCTCGGTGTCAGCAGTTTGCATTGCTGGATAAAATCATGCCTACTTCCTGTTTGATGGAACAGCCTTCTTCTCTCTTTACACAAAATCTGGACTTCACATAAACCGTTTAGCTTCTTCTCCCACACATGCAATAAACACGCTTTTAATTCTAAAAGAGTCTCAGCTATTACTTTTATATTATCTCCACCTAGGACCAATGCTCTCAAAAGAACAGCTGTGTGGAGCAGTTTCTTATTGGACCATGCTGCCTTCTGGAATTACATTCATTGCTCATCATGTCAATTAAAAAAAAAAAAAAAAATTTTTTAATATTATAACAGATTAAATAAATTTGAATGGATGAAATGATACATTTATATTGGAAATGAAGATTGTTTAACTTTGGAATTGGTGAATTTTTGTGTTTTTAATTCCTCTGTGTTTTAAAGTATTTTGTCAGTTTATAATGCTTATTAAATGTCATTGAGATGGTTGAACTGAATTTTTATATTATAAATTTGTTTTTAGCTTCTGTATTTTATTATGTCTTTTTGTATGTTTGTAAAAGCATGACGTAATTGCAGTGTTTTTTTGGTCTGGACCCCCAGGATCAATACTTTACTACAGTAGGAACTAATGGGGATCCTTAAACAAACAAATAAACAAACACACATCGGCTAAACATTCAGCTGTTTCAGCGTCTCTGCAGTTGTTCAGACACCCGGCAACATCACATGTCGCTACCACAATGTACAAAACACTAAATAAAACTCATTTTTAAAAGTTTGTATAAGCGGATAAAAAGTAGGTGTAAAGGACTAAAACAATAAAGTTTAACACCAACTGGAAATAGCTACAACTAACTTAAAGTGTGTGGTGCACACATTTGCGCATGTGCTTTAGTAACTAACGCAAAGTCATAAAGACCAATTTAAAAAAAAAAACTCAAAGTAAAATAAAAATCTGTTGTTTTTCCGTTTGGCTTCTCCCTCTTCAGTGGTCTACAGCGACTCCTCTATCTCTGTCATCACTCCTTGTCCTCTAATGTCTCCTCTTTGTCTTTTTCCTGGCAGCTGCATTTGTTTGTTTGTTTGTTTATCATTTATTCATTTCATTAAAAAAACACATATACAGCATACATGAACATATATATACATATATACATATACATATACAGTATACATACACACACATATATACATACAATATTAAAAAAATGTAAATAAAATGAAAGGTGGCAGAAGAAGAACTAGTCTTATGAAAACTGCCCCTTATTTGCTTAATTCTAATGTAAATCAAGATATTTTTACAAAATTAAATTTAAATGTAATTCACATTTCTACCAATATACCCACTGTCCCTCCTCTGGACATGTCCAAACCATCTCAGTCTGGCCTCTCGAACTTATTTTAGTGGTAAGTGTGTCTGTAAATTAAAAGGTTACACCAGATCTAACCACCACGTGTTTGTTAAGTCAACCAAGGCAACATCAGAAGAGGATTGGATCAACGGTAAAGTCTGCAGATGGAAAGATGAAATGTTGAACTCACCAATCTACAAGATGTTTTAATGCAGGTTCCATCACTCCACGGCCCTGCTTTATCCACTATATCTATTCTCAGCACTTGTCCTTATTTTTGTTTCTTTTTGTCTCAGCTCAACGTCTTCTCCTCGACTCTGATCTGGTTCACTGTGCCTGTTTTCCTGCACAGCAGCCAAACGGAGAGCAGACGCAGGCTTCCAAACCGTTTCCTGCACATTCTGCTTCCTTTCCATTATTTAAATTAGCAGAATAAAGCAGAAATAACATTTATTTGATGAGCAGGAATGAAAACAAACAGAAAATTAGATTTAAAAAAAAAGCTGAAATTAGTTAACAACAGATGAAAATAGCTGAAAAGGCAAAAATGAGCTTAAACTACCAGAAGTAGGAGCTGAAATGAGCTAAAAAATATGGAATTAGCTGAAAAAGTTAAATTTACCACAATAACTGCTAGAATGTAGCTGAAATAGCAAAAAAAAAAAAATGCAGGAAAAAGCTGAATGAGCATAAGAAGCTGAAATTAGCAGAAAGTTCATTAGACTGAAAGAAGAAATTAGCATCAGTAAACATAGCTGAAACGTAGCTAAAAGAACAGAAAGAAGCTGAAATTAGCAGAAAGAACTTCATTAGACTGAAAGAAGAAATTAGCATCAATAAACACAGCTGAAACAGCTGAAAGAACAGAAAGAAGCTGAAATTAGCAGAAAGAAGTTTATTAGACTGAAAGAAGCAGAAATTAGCACAAAAAAAGTGAAAATTATCTGAAAAAAGCTGAAATTAACAACAAAAACATCTCGAACATAGCTATTAAAAAAAGGCTGAAATTACCAGAAGTGGAGAGAGCACATTTTTGCTGAATTAGACTGAAAAAAGTTGGAGTGCAGAAATGTGGAATTAGCTGATAAAGCCTAAATTAGAATAAAAATAGCTAAATAATAGCTGAAATAGCAGATAAAGCTGAAACTTGTCGTAATCAGCTGAAAGGAGAAAAAAGTTAGCACAAAAATGTTGTAGATGGCAGAAGGATCTGAAAGCACCAAACAGCTGAAATAAACTTTATAATTGCAGAAGGAAACTGAAAGAAGCTGAAGCAGAACAAAATGTGAAAGCAGCAGAAAAAGGTTGTAAATACATCTAAAGATTTAAAGGATGTAAAATGAGCTCAGTTCATTTTCCAAGAGGAAAAAAATGTCAGAAAAGGCTACATATTTCAAAAAGCTAAAGTTGCACCTATACCAAAAGTCATAGCAGGACTGTCCTGAAAGAGCTGAACATTTGAATAAGGTAAACTGCAGGTTCAGGCTGAATGCAGATTATTCATGACACCTGGTTGTGCAGAGGAAGTCACTAAAGGGATGTTTACTTTACATTATCGGTGCTGGAGTTTACAGCTTTCCCTGAAACCTCGTCATGTCTCACCACTGAAGGCGAAGCACACAATAAAAACACACATTAAATGTTCATTTCTCACCAGATGTTCCACAACTTTAGATCAAATAAGTTATTTTGGTAAAATGCAGAACTGGTTTTGCGTGAATGAGCACGTTTACAATAAATCTGTTTAATTTGGCTCGATAAATTATCCAAAACACAAATTGGTTTTCTTTTAAAAATGTTTTTATTTTTCACTTTTTGCCATATAAATCAACAAAACCCCATCCACACAAAACAACATAACAAAAATTCCCTGAAAACGTTCTGTTCATGAGAAACGTGAGGCTGATAATGTTCACACTGAAGGTAAAAAAACCAAAACGTCACCGTGATTATATTTAAACGCTTCACATCAATATTAGGAATACAGTACAGTATTTTCTATATGTTCTGAAAACCTTTTCACGTTTTTCTTTCATAGCAGCTCTCATTTAAGTTAAAAACTATTGTTAAGGCCTCCCAATAATAAATAATTATTGATTTGAAAAAAAAAATTAAGAAAGTGATTAAAATTCTGCATTGCATTCACATTAATTCATTTGTAAAAGTGGATTCAACAGTGATTTCAACAAACCAAAAACATTTTATCTACAAAGTAACGATGAGTAAAAGTTGGAAATAAGCTGATTTGTGGAATGGTTTTAAGATCAGGGGCTTGTTGTAGCTGGAATAAATTGGACAATGTTCAACAACATGATGCTTAAAGGTCGTGTGACATGATTTATGAACTTTGCAGAAAGTGGCACAACATAAATATCTTGTATCATTGAACTATG
>JARVLU010000002.1:22103084-22113281 GCA_031762415.1 Simpsonichthys santanae | reverse complement strand
TAAGTTTTGGTTTATGAAACGGTTTTTATAACATTAAAAAAAAAAAAAAAAAAAAGACACTTCCTGGTTCACCCCGGCGAGACGTTGCCTATTATCAGCGATAATAACGATAATAACGTACCGGTACCTTTAAACCTACTAGGAGGTAGGTGGGACATTTTCACCTCTACATATGGGGATGATAACAACTAATAAGGACCATTTAATGGACTGATAACATCCGAAGCCGCTCACTCACTCCACTATTTACCATTGTAAACATGTCTATACAGGTATTCAGTATTTGCATCTATAGGAATGTATTGTTTATAAAGCCAACTCTTCTAAAGTAAACAAAACTGTTAATATGAATAGTATACTATCCTGATGCACATTCAATAATCCAGGTAGAAAAATCCAACAAAGTTAAATCAGGTCCCCTGGACTGATTAATAATAATAATAATAATAAAATAAATAAAATAAAAACTTGTTGAAACGTTTTGTCTTTAATCCAAGACTTCCATCAGTCTGACGAACACTACACTATGTTAAATGTTTATAGTTGGAGCCACTTGATGAATTCTTAAGAGTAAAGCCTCAATAAATAGTGTAACTAGACTTATATTCTGTAGTTGAAGATGTTTCACTTCCCTTTGGGGAACTTTTCCCATTCAAAACTGAAGAATGCAGAGTTTAAACTGCATGAAATGCTTTGTTTATGCAAACTGAACTGACATGCAGATTAGTCTCATTCCCCCACCCACCTGTGGGTCGTTAGGGTCTTTGTTAACCTGGCTAACAAAAGATGTTTCGTCACATGCATACGTGTTAATTAGAGGGAAATAGTCTATACAGACATGTTCAGAAGACCGTTCTGTGAAATGGCTGCACAGATCAGTCTGTCTTTAAGTTTCCTCCAGCCTTTCATAAATCAGAGATGAAACCGCCACATACCGCTCAGATGTGGGCGGTTGCAACTAATGTCATCAGTTCAATACATTACTGAGCTGCAGCTCCATGGGTTTTGTTTTTTTCACATTGGTCACCCTGTTACTACCTTGCACATAAAAGGTAGACTGTCTCTGACACCCCTCCGTGTGTCTTCTGAATGGATTGAGGCAAGTGGGTGCCTCAGTCTGGGATTGAAACACGTCAGTCCCGTACAGAGGCATCTTGTGAATGAAGCTTGGGTATGAGGCTTAAATTCTTGTAAACTGCAATTAGAGACCTCCTGCTCTGTTTAAAGTCGTTTTAGGCCCCGTTTACACGAGAACGACCTATGGAACATTAGTGGTTTTTTTTTGTTTATTGCGACGAATAAACAAACAAAAAAAAAAAAGGCAGGTTTACATGGAAACGCTTTAGTTTCCATGCCAGGCAGGGTTGCCAGATAAGAAATAAAGAACTATTGCATTGTCAATTTAAGATTATTGTATTTTGACCCAAACTGTCATATGAGTTGAATGAGAATGTTGAAGTGTCTGTTGTGTTTTGTGACCATGTGCACAGAAAAAAAGGGGATAAAAAAAGCATTCAGGTTTATCTGGCAACCCTGAGCCGGGCTCCGCTACACACATTGTGGATGCAGTATCTGGACAATCACAGTTACATCTAAACTGGTGAATACATGAGCGTCCCTTCTGAACTTAGGACATTATTGTTTTTGCTCCCACATGCTGAGGATGGGTGAGTAGCACAAAAAACACTGCTCTTCCATTTACTGTAACTGTTGTTGGTGCAAGAAAAACAAGTACTGGTAATGCTCATGTATTCACCACTTTGGATCTCCTTCTGTCCTCGTGGAACATGTTTGGCCCAAAAGTGTAGAGTTCTAACATATTTTAACACTTGGAAATCCCCATTTTCCAGTTTTAAATTGAAAAAGCTCCTCCCAGACAGAAGCAACATGTATTTGACTACAGAAGAGAAGCCCCGTTGCTGTGTTTCATTTAAACTTTCAGAATAAAAGTATACTGGTAAATGTAAATAAAGAATTTCCTTTACAAAAAAACAAACAAACCAAAAGACTAGATTTTTGTTACATGTTGTACAGAGAGATGACGCGCTCCCATTTTTTTTGGGTCATTCTCAAATCCAACTCCTATCTGTCAAATTATTCCTGAACTTTTTTTAACCATCATTACAATTTTATTCTTACCAGACTGACAAAAATAAAACAAAGCTGGATAATATCAGTATATGCCACAGAGTACAGGCCTCCTAGAAACGTGTAGACGATGGAGACAGCGGCTGAGATGATGATAGAGACGGTGGATGACAGTCCGAGAATGATGCTCATTGTTCCGCCTGAAAATCATGTATATTTTTAATAAAAACACAAAAGAATACACACTCATAATTATTTTTTTAAATAAAACAGAATGATTTTGACAATAAGTGAAATAAAAAAAAAGCCTCATTGTCCAAGTAGTCCATGCATCACAGCTATTGTTGCAAATAAGTAAGACATAAATTAGGAAATAATCTATTTTCCTGATAAATTTCTTAAAGAAATTGGAGACCAGTCCAGTATGCACCCCACCTCTTGGACAATGACCGCTTGACTTGGGCACCAGTGACCCCGACAAGAAGAAGCAGGTAAAGATAAAAAAAATGGATGGATAATTTATTTAAGTTGTATACAGCACTGTACTTAAATTGAAAAACAAAGACTACGCATTTAAATTTGGAGGAAATTATTTGATTTCTAAATGACAAATTAAGGTATTAAGATATTGATGAAGAGGTATTTACCCAGAGCAGAAAGGATGCAGGCAACCCACAATATGTCACTGACCAAAGCAGGAAGCAGGAGTGTTGCAGTGAATGCTTTGCCATAGCGGTTCTGAAATGGGTCCAACATGGTCACATAACGCTTTGACCTCATGGGTTTTGCAAAAAACAAGCCACCTACAAGAAACAGCAGGATACATAGTATAAAAACAGTTGGGGGAAAACAAAACAAAACATGAACTACTTCATGCAAAAAGTTGTAGATACTGAGGAAAATTGTTAGAAATGCCACCTCACAACAATAAAATCAATGGTTTATCTATGGCCTGAGGCTGTTCTGTGGCGCTTGCATGCTTTCTTTATGTGTGCCTGGGTTTTCCCTGTAAACCAGTGATGGGTAACTAAATGAGTCTATTTGCAATGTGGGCATCAGAACGAATAAGTCGAGTCATGATGCTTGAAGAAAAACTGATTTCAGGCAGTTGCCAAAGCTTCCAGCACTCAGTCCAAACAGAGACAGAGAGGTCACTTTGTAGCTGTTGGATTTTATGCTGGTGAAGATTCTCAGTCATCCAGGACATGATAAATTCAAAAAAACGTTCGATACAAAAACAACTGGACTTGTTGGATTTTATACCTGGATTATTGAGCATGAACTTTGGTACTTTGTACATGCATTTTTGATAATGGAACCAAAGGGTAAAGGGGAGCATCTGCTCACATCATTTAACCATCCTGCTGCCCTTGGGTCAAAATGACCCACAGGAACTCAGTTTTAAGACGGAGGCCTCATGTGCCAAGCATTGCAGAACTCCATGAGATCTGTGCCTGCCATTCAGGCACAGATATTAGATTCTTTACACCCCATGTCATCCCACAGCATGTCCCAACAACATGCATAAACTGGATCACAGGATTGCATCGGAGAAACCAGCCTTTCTATTGCTATGGAAGGAAACACAGGGATTACTCTTTGCATCATTGTGTGAGGAGCTGTAGGGTCACCTCTGGTGGCGATTCTGGGACACTGAATGCACAGCTCTATTTCAGTGATGTCCTGTGCCCACATGTCTTACCCCTCCTGAGACAGAACCATGCCATCTTTCAAAAGGACATCACCTGTCCACACCTGTCTCTATGTCATGTAGAGTTCCTCCTGTGATCAGCCAAGTCCCTCAGTCTTTCCCCAGTCAATATGTGTGGGATCAACCCAGACTAAAACTCAGACCAAGTGGAGACTTGCTACATCTTGCAACAACTGTGGGCCGACGATGCAGGAGAGAAAACAACAGCTGTATGATTCTGTTTCGCTCTGAATCAACACCTGTATACAGGCTTGAGGGGATGCAACGCTCTACTGACATGGTACCAGCAGTGTGACCCTACTGCCAAAGTCTGCTATCCATTTAATCTAATGTTTTTTTAATTAATGTGATGCAATTACATAACCTTACAAAATGTGCAGTTTCATTTCAATTTCGTCATGCAGTCCAGGGGCTGATGTTTTTGTGCCAGTGAGTACATGTACATATTTACGCCCAGACATGCTGACACTTCATAAATACAAATAAATACGCAAATAAATGTACTGCATGTAGACCACTCCACTCAGTCAACTCAAGATTTGTTTTTAGGATTTCAATGAAAATGTTTAATTTTACTAGATAATACAGGTCATCTGTGCATGTTAGAAAAGAATGAAATACATCACAGGTAAATGTGTAAGTTGAAACCATTACTGAGTGACTTCTGCTGTCTTCTTGACAAAATAAAATGTCAGGAAAAAGTGTGACATAAGAACATTATCTGACCTGTATGAGTACAGAAGTCTCAAATATAATATTTCAACAGTTTTGAAAAATATTACATTAGAGCATATAAACATAGCCTTCAGCTGTGTGTTATTGTACATAGGTTGGATGTGTTTTGTCTACTTACCCAGGAGAAAATTTGCAGCGTATGCCGGGAGCCCTAAAGCCCAGATGAGACCTTGAGAAGGAGAATAAACAGCCTCAGCAGTTCCCATAATGTAACCTCCACCGACCCATGTGGCTAAAAGCAAAACAAACAAAATAAATACAATTTAAAAGTGAATAAATAAAATTAAAAAAAAGGGGAAAATTAGCATTGATTAACAAGCTAACCTAAAAGGTACAGCTTTTAGATTTGAAATCATAAACTATAGTTCTACCTGTCATGGTAAAAACCCCAACCAGGACATTGATGTTGCGACCACCAATAATGGAAATTTCACTCTTGGTGCCAGTGCATTTCTTCTCCACCTTCCTGGATTTTCGAGAACCCCACACTCCAATGGCCAGGATGCAAATATAAAAAACCACCACGGACACCAGTCCAGCGACATCCACTGCCATGCTGACCTGGTTGGAGAACAAGTATAACGTTGGAGAACAAGTATAAAGTCTAATTAGACTGATGTTTCAGCATACAAAAAGCAATAAACACTGAAACGTTTTTTGGAAAAAGCAACTGCTGTTATCAGCGCAATGACATGTAAATGTTTAAACCAAACCCTTCATGGACTGCTGACTTTCATTTAGTAAAGAGGAGTCTCTTTATGGGAGGCAGTGGCTCAGTTGGTACAGCTGTCACCTCTTAGTGAGGAGGTCGCCAGATCAAATCAAGGCCAGGGGACCTTCTGGATGGAGCTTGTATGTTCTCTTCGTGCATTCATGGGTTTTCTCCAGGTACTCCAGTTTCCTCCCACAGACAAAAACATGCAGGTTAGACTGATTGGTAACTCTAAATTGTCCCTAGGTGTGAGTGAGAGAGTGAATGGTTGTTATATGGGCACCAGTGGCCCCTGCAACCTGAAAAGGAAGAACTGGGTAAAGGTAATGAATGGATGGAGTCTCTTTATAAAATAAACTCTTCAGACCTTTTCAACATCTGCACGTTAACTCAATATTTTATTCACACTCAAAAGGTTCATGGGTTCAAGGTGACTTTATTGTCATTCGTGTCACATGTGGTACATGAGGTGGAACAAAATTGTGTATACAAGGTCTCAGTTACACCCCAAAATAGCAAAAATATAAAGTATAAAAAGAAATAGTATACAAGGATCTAAGATATACACTAAACAATAATAATGTAATATAATACTGTATAGTGTTTTAAACAGCAGCCTGAACATGAGTCTGTTGTGAGCAGATGGATATGAATACAGCAGCTTAAGGTATAAAATCAGCAGCATGAATAATCAGCAGCACAGATAAAGTGTCAACTTTCTAATTAACGTGGCATTACAGTTATTTTCCTAGTTAGGGATTCATGTGTCTAACAGCTTCAGGGTAGAAGCTGTTCCTCAGTCTAGTAGTTCTCCACTTAATACTCCTCAACCTCCAGCCTGAAGGGAGTAGGTTGAAAAGTGTGTGTGATGGGTGAGTTGGATCTTTCATGATGCAGGTGGCCCTCTTCCTGCATGGTGGGGAGGTTGACTCCAACATCTTCTGTGCAGCCCTCACCACTCTCTGAAAAGCTTTTCTTTCTGCAGCTGTGCAGCCTCCATGCCACATGTTGATGCTGGAGCACAGGATGCTCTCCACTGCACACCTGTAGAAGGAGTTGAGGACTGAACTTTCCGGACCAGCTTGCCTCAACCGCCTGAGGAAGTAGAGTCTCTGATGAGTTTGCTTGATCAGGCTGTTTGTTTTGTTTCCCCAGCTGAGGTTGCCATTCAGTTGCACACCCAAGTACTTGTAACTGGAGTTCACTTCCACTGCAGATCCTTCTATGTGCCGGGGTAGGTATAGTGTTAGCTTGAACCGGATCCTGCCGGAACAGGATCTGGGAACTCTCTTATGTTGACAAGGTGCGTTCTAGTAAATGTTGCTTGGGTCTGGCAACTCTTTGGCTTACGAATAATAAAATTATGAACAAATACTGTATTTCTGCCTTGAATGAATAAAACTTATATTGGACATGTAAACTGAAAAATAAGTACATAAACACTCATTTTAAACACAATAACCACTTACGAGCATATGAGCTGCCCCTTCACATAGCATTTTCACATCTATCCTTAAAAAAAAAACTCTATCCCTAAAAGAGTGGTGGAGGGGAGTCCGAAATTTTAGGTGGGCAGGGGCCCACAGGCAGCGGCCATGAACAGACAGAGGAGGCGCTTGGAGGAGGCGCTTGGAGGTTTCGCATGTGGCGTCGGACAACAATGAGCAGGCACAGTGTCTGGCTTGGAACCAAGTAAAGGGGAGCAGGGGCGGAGGATGCTTGACAGAAGCAAAGGTTTTACAAAGGTATGTAAACAATGATGTTTAACAACCTGTTAAATTGCACCAAAATGCAGGCAATCACATCTACTTTATTAAAATTTTCTGGGGGGAAATTGTTTTGTTTATAAATATACAGTAGTCTCTTCCAAATAAGTTGATTTACGTTTTCCAGTTAGCCATACTGCTCTTAAGCCATTTGTTTTTCTTAAACTGAAGGGTTTATTCTTGGCATTGGCCATAGCTCATGGCTGTTCAGGTTGAAATAATCCACATAAATCACATGTAATGCACTCAAGGGTAGGACTCTGAATCTGATTTTATACAGCATTTCTGGAAAATCCCCGTCTCCCATGAGCCGTTGCAAAGGTAGTGCAAGAGCAATGACATCTGACAGGGGTCGGTCTAAAGGCCTTTAGGTGAAACTGTGTTGAGAAAATTGAGAATTTGTGGATCTGTGTGTGTTTGTGTGTGTAAAATGGCCTACAGCAAGCACTGTGAGCCTTTCCAGCCAGCACTGAGCCAACTCTGTCTGGAGCACAGAGGCTCTGTTTGACCTGCCAAAACACACAGCAGCCGCACCAGCACTGAACTCTGTGTGGCTGGGGATGTAGGGATTAATGCTGGAAAAAAATAGCATGTGAAATGAAGGAAAATTTAGGTATGAACGAATCAAGGGTGTACGCAAAGAAAGGGCAAAATTCATTGAAATGAGGTGGGAAAAGAAAATGTCACAAATAGTGCAATATCTCCAGCTAATATACAAAACTCATGTATGTATGTCTTTTGGAACACAAAACCTTTTCTCAATAACTTTGAAGTGTGAAAACTTCTGTCCGTCTGTCCATCCAATTCTATCTATCCATTATCAAAATGGTAATGCGTGTAAAAATATTTCCCCAGCTACACTCTCCAGCTTCTCTTGGTTTTATGGGCAGCTGTGGAGCAGTGGTAGGGCAGCCGACATGGGACCAGAAAGTCACATGTTCAACTCCCTGCCATGTGCACATATTGTGGTGTCCATGAGCAAGACACCTAATCCCTAACTGCCCCTGGGCACTTACATACAGTAGCTACCTGCTCGTCCACTTGTGTGTATATCTTACATGCACGGGGTTAATGCAGATAACTAATTTTATCATTGTATAGAAATATACAATGATGACAATGCATAACACTTTTATCTTCTTCTTTCCATAATATATTTTCTTGCCAGACTGGATATACAAACCCTCAAGTGAGTTGTTGGTCTGCTAAGGAGTTTCTTTCTAGTAGGACATGCACAAACATCTAGGGAAATACCCCATAGGAATCCTACTTAGATGCCCAAACTGCCTAATGTGTCTGTACTCTAAGCATCCCATCCATTCAACAACAGACCCCATTTCTCAGTCTGAACCAAGCCTCAAGGTTCATTTCAGCTGCTTGTATCTGGGACCTCATTCACCAAGTTGTCATGCAGATCTCATAACCGTAGATGAAGGTTGACCAGTAAATTAAAGGTTTGTTCTCAATTATGTCCATTCATTAGTACAATTGAACAGATCCATGTCTTCACTGCAACAAGGTCTATATCCAACTGCATATTGTCATCACTCGTGAACAAGTATCTCAGATGCTTAAACTGCTTGGCTGGAGGTGATAACTCACCCCCCCCCCCCCCCCCACACCCCCCCAGTTTGGAGAAGGCCTTCCATCTTTTTTCAAGAGGAAATTATCATAGAACAAAACAACAGGTCAGCTTTGTTTTGAGCGTTGGAATTTATTAGTGAGGTGGTTCCCAGGCCTGGTCCTTGGGGCACACCATCCTGCGTGTTTTACTTGTTTCCCTGCTTTGACAAACCTGATTTGAATGAATGGGTGATTAGCAGGCTTCTACCATTTATTCATTCATTCAAGAATCATTTATACAGGTTAGTCCCATTGAGCCTCAGGGACTCATTTACAAGAGAGACCTGATTTCTTTAACAAAGAGTGATGAGTGGACAACAAAGACAACAATAGACAATCATAAAAAGCATACAAATTGAGAAGAACAAATAAAAGAAAATGGTATAAAAAAAATGAAACCAAAACAGCTAGGTTGTAAAGTGATGGAACATACTAAAAACAAGAACATGTCTGCATTGGATTTTGCCAGGAAGTTAGCAGATGTTTTGAAGCCACTTGGAGAGGTTAAGGTCAACAGCTTCAGGTCTTTTTTCTTCCAAACTCAAGGAAGTAATTAAATCACTTAAGCAGGTGTGTTGGAGCAGGGAAGCTACTAAAACATGCAGGATAGTGTTCCTCAAGGACCAGGGTTGGGAATCACTGCAAGGCATTGAGATGAAATTTCAAAAGAAGATGGGACTTTGAGGGAAAGATGGGATGAATAAGTGCCTTTCTGTCTTGTGGAGTAGAAAACTGAGGAGGGACTCTCTGACAGCTCATAGTGTCTGACAGTTAAATGGCAGACCTAAGATAGATGAGGCGATAACAGAAAAGGAGCAGCATAGAAATGTCAAAAAAAGCAAAATGTGTGGATTTGTTAACAAGCTGCCACATGGAGTTTTGTACATCTTGTTTTAATGCCATGCATTTCCCAAAGAATGTCATCATTTCTACATTAAGCTTCATGATTTGAGTACCACTCTTTACTCACATTCAAGAAGTTAAGTTGATACAGTAGTGCAAATAGATTATAGTTTATTTCAAATAAGTTGGTAACAACGTTGCATAATTTTCTGTTATCCTTCAGCAGCAGAATGATTATGTAGCATTCTGTACAATTAATGATAATTTACTGACTGCAAGCATGACTGAACTGATCCAGAAGAAATGGAGAACTCTACATGGTAAACTAGTATTGATAATGCATTGTTGTGCAAGGTGACTTTATTGTCATTTGCATCACATGTGGTACATGAGGTGGAACAGATTTGTGTACTCAAGGTCCCTGTTACACCCAACAATATCAAACAATAAAATAGAAAAAAGAAACTCTATAATGTACAAGGTTCTGAGATATATGTTAAACAATATTAATACAATATGGTGTATTATAATAAAATAATTATGTACAATATAATAATGTTGTAAAAGTAAGATTAGTTTCCATCCATCCATCCATCCATCCATCTATCCATCCATCCATCCATCCATCCATCCATCCATCCATCCGTCCATCCATCCATCCATCCATCCATCCATCGTCCGCTTGTTCCGAAGTCAGATCTCACGGGCAGCAGCTTGAG
>JARVLU010000002.1:22060198-22072853 GCA_031762415.1 Simpsonichthys santanae | reverse complement strand
CCCTCCCTCGCTCAGCTCAGAGTTCAAAATAGTTCAGGGGGTGTCCTCCTTGAAGCCAGCTATTGTTTTCTTACACAGTACACTTTATGTACCCAAACGTATGGTTCATGGGCAAAAATAAGAATGTTTGGGAGATGGTTCGGCTTGTTTTGGGCTTCTTGTTCTCAGCGCAGAGGGGAAGAATGTTTGCAGCCATAATAATAAAAACATCCATAACCTCTGATCAAAAATGCCCTGACAGTAAGTTATAAAGATTTTATCGAATAATAAAGTTCAAATTATTTAAAAGTAAATAGTTTGACCGGTGTGCACTTACTTTACGTTTGACATCAAATGTGAGGCTGAAGAGCAGGGAAATGTAGAAGCCTGTTTCTAAGAGGTAATACCAGTACTGCGATGGAAGCATAGACTGTGTGGACATGTGACAAACACAAAGATGTGTTCATGTATTGTCCTACATGCATTATTATACAATCTTATTTTATTCACAAAAGTAGAGCCACTCACCTGTTTTGGAAATCCTGCCCAAACCTCCTTTAGATTATAAAGCCAAGGTTTCTAAAGCCAACAATGGCAGAAAAGGAGAGAAGAAAAAGGAGATTTTAAACAATAAACGTAAGTAACCGTTGTCAAGTTGTCTGAGAGCTCATGTGTCTCTGTGTGCCAAACTTCTATGGGCTCCTCACAATAGAGGAGCAAAGAGAATGAAAAGAAAACAAGGGCATAATATCCTTACATCATAAAGGGCCCAGATTCCTCCAAGAAATGCAGAAAGATAAAAAAAGCCTCTCCAGCTGTTGAACCACAAAGACCTTAATGTCACACACATACACAAACACACGTGTTCTTACATAGAGCAAAACATAAACACACAGGGATGCACACACCTGGCCTCACAGAACCTCTTCTGCAGCCCTGGTCGATCTTGGTTCCTCCTCCTCCTGAACCACACTTCGACTCTCCTCTGAGGCCAGCTGGTCTTCTTACACAGAGAGCGAACATCCATCTGACACACACACACAATCCAGCTGTTACACTCCCTCTAAATACATACAACTTAAATACAGTACTGGCATAAGTTTTTCTATTTAACGAGTACTTTTCAACAACAGTAGGTGTTTTTGGACTGATTAGGATTAGTTCTGTTCTAACAAATTCACCTTGTTTTAGTTTTCCACTGGCGCACTGTGGCTGTTTGTGGTCTTTTTAAAATGTGCATCTCCTGCACAAATGTTCTAATCCAGGGGTCTTCAAAGTTTTTCAGTCTGGGGCCCCCAAACTGATAGGACAAAGGACTCCCTGCTATGAATACTTAGATATCAGTAGTATATTACATTTATAGCACTATATGAAACATACCTTATTATTGTGCATTTCATACTGTTATACACATTATATACAGTGTCATTATTTCAATTTTTTATTTTAACACAAGTCTGAATATAAAAGTGTATTTGAACAATAATGCCACTGCCATGAACAAACTGACTTGTTATTTTTGCATAAAATGCAGAACTATTAACATAATAAACAGACTTTTTAAATTTTTGTTTTACAAAAAGTGTGTGTGAATCTTCAAACCATCTGTCAATAGGACTAGAACTACTTCTTTCTACTTATGAAATAATGAGACATTTGACTAGCACACAAATTATCTATCTGTGGATGGATGGAGGTTGTAAGACAGGGGGTCAGATCTTTCTCAGGCAGCAGTCTTGACCTGTATTTGTTTTTCATTCTTTTGCACATGTCAATCGCTGACAGCAATATTAAATCCTCTCCAAACGTTTGGCTGTTTCTTCTGAGCAATTCAAAGTGAAACTTGAAAAGAGCATTTCAAAGCCAGTTCGACAACTCTGGCCCTTTTTCTCATTAATATCTGTTGACCTTGGAAGGATTTGAGACAAGGTTTAAAGTATTCAACAGGTTTGTCTTTTAAATGGCTGTGGGTTGTCTCCAAGTGACGCTGCAGCTTTGACGGCTTCATAGATCTGTTTGCCAGCAAATTATACACACTGATAATTCAATACCATCTGCCTCTTTGAAAGTAAATCCAAACTTCAGATGATTTTCTGAATATTTTCAGGTCCTCTCATGTTTGTGTTTACCCTTATCAGCAGCAGGTGCTGACTCCACACTTGCTTTTTCACTTGTGGTTTCTGAGGGTTAGTCTCTTTTGACCTTGTGGAGTATTTTGGTTACAAAGCAATCTATTTTTTATTATTCCACTTAGAGTAATATTACTGTATACTGATATTCGTTATTGATTGTTATCATCAGGAGCTGCAGTGCTGTAGAAATACAGTATTACAAAAAAATTACAGCACTAATAGGCTCTCAGCCAGTAACTGTGAACCTGACAGAGTGAACATGCCAGGCCACATGACCTGCCCAGTATGGCTGCGGCAGGTCCTTCTCTTTGTGTGCAGAATTCATGGAGGGTCAGGCTGTGAGTGAAGCAGAGTTCAGCTGATGTTCTCACTGAATGTATGCATTTCTGACTGAAATACATCATTTTATGCCTCCATTTATCTATTTGCTAATAAATGTTGGATTCATGATAATATGCATTTAAAGTCATAACTTTTAAATAAAAGTGTATTAAAAAACAAGAAAAAAAAATTCTTAAAACCCTCTGCAGTACCCCTACAGACCCACTTGGGGTCGCGACCCCATCATTTAAGTCTTCTGTTCTAAACAATTAAACAGTTTCACTTATTTTCTGATAACATTTCAAAGTTATAATTTAAGTAATTTCAAATGCTTTAAAACAACCTGCAGATAACTTCTGACTGAGACTACAGGATGTGAACAACAAGTCTTTGTTTGTAGCATACCTGTGATGGATTTCGTGCTTGGCTGCAGAAGAACTTTTCTAGGACGGGGTTTTGTTCTGCTGTGAAACGTACTTTGTCCTTGATCCCCCAGGCATTAGCCAGGGGCATGGCCAAGTATCTGAAAAACACACAAAGCTCTGTAACCTCCTTCCCAACACATCAATCAGTAATCTTTGGACTTTCCTAATATTACTTGTGCAACATAAGCTCTGTGCTCTGAAACCAGTGGATTGCACAGCTAAAGTACCTGCCTTCCAGGCACATTCACTGACAGAGTATGAATTCTTGCCTCTCAAACAGGCATCTGACCAGAAGCAGGCAGAGGGCGCAGGGCAGAGCAGCGTACAGTTGGGAGGCTTTAGCATAAACACGGCCATCGTTGTCCTCTAGGTCTGACCAGGAGATGCCTTCAGGCAGCCACAAATATTCCCACCACAGCCACTCGCCGACTGTCTGCAGCATGGCACTAAAAGAAGAAAATATTCAGCTTTAAAAACTAAATTCAAACAAATAATTTCAACATCCATGGGTGTCAATCAATTTAAACACAATCTAAACATTTTAAGAACGGATTATTGGTCAGTGGACACTAAATTACATTTGTTTAAAACCTCCATTTCAGTTTAAATTTATACAATTACTGTGTCTAAATGAGTGTTTTCCCTGTCCATTCCAGAAAATTAGAAATCAGAAAATCATCACTACTAGAATTTTTCAAATAAAATGAGAACTGCTTTGCTATTTTCTAACTGAAGTCATCACGGATGAATATCTCACTATTTTGTGTTTAATCTTAAATACATATTGTACTTTTAACTTTTGGCTACAATATTTGCTTTGCTCTACAAATATGTCATTATAAATTAATTACACTAGAGAAGAGAAACTGCAGAAACCATGAAAGGACAGGAAAAATAAAGAAATGTGAGGGACAATTGTTCAAAGTGACAGATTAAAGAGAAGTAAAGTCCTTCCTCTTATGAACTCTGCCCATTAGTTCAGATCAAACATGCAGCTTGAACACTGAGAAAACGAGCCTAATATGAATTCAGAGCCGTTTGAATAAATAAAGATGACAAGTTTCTTAGTCAAATTTACTTATGGAGAGCCTAAGTCATCAAAATGTTCCTGAACCTCAAAGGCAGGTAGTAAATAAGCAATGTGAAAGGCAAACATACCTATAGGCAGTGTTGTCTTAAGTTCCAACAAAGAAGAAGCTGAAGCAGAGACAGGATGAGTGTGTGAGTGGAGATCTTCAAATTAAATGACAACGTTCTTCAATGCAAGCCAGTTAAATAAATCAGTGGCAGAAAAAAATGTACAAGTCATAATCAGACTTAAACATTAACTTTCTCACCCTTGGTGCGCCCGGTGCAGATAATACTTGTTGTTTTCCTGGTATTTGCCCAAGGACAGCACATTTGTTACTCATGCAGCCCACTTCACTTAATCACACCAGATAATAGGTCAGTCATATCCTAAGCACTCAGATCAATTTACTTTCCTTGCTTTCATGAAGCCGCTCTTTAAAAACACGAGATCTAAAACTGTACAGTGTGTCTGAAAAGACATCAGTGGACATGTTAAATTTAAGCCTCACGTGTGGTCGCTCACCTGGTTAGTAAGACTCGGATCTTTCCCTCCCACCTGCTCTGCTCCTCTTGTGATCACACCCTTGTAGTTGCTGCACGTCTCTCATAATTATGAAATAAAAACATCTAGCTGCTCTTGGACAAATTTGCCTCTTTTTGTTGAAAAGCACCTGCTCCAGTTGTTATCCAAGTGTGGGATTGTTGGCCCACCCTCACCTGCAAGACCTTCGTTCTGGAATAGCGAAAAGCCCCCACAAAGGCCCCATTCACTGGTGGAGCAGCGGAGGAGGAGGAGCCAAGCAAGAAAGAGGAACTCTCACACAAAGACAAAGAGTGAAACCTCACTCTGCAGAGGTAGCTACCTGAGTTCATAACAAACACATCAGGGTAGAGAAAGTCTGGGGCAAGGCATTTTGTGTACGGAAAACAATAAGGACAAAAACCTTGAGATAATGCTGGAAAATGTTAAACATTTAAAGTTTATGAAGGACGTTAAAACAAAGCAACACATGAGCAAGAGAGTATTAAAGAACATAACACTGCGCCAAGTTTCTTTGTTAAAGGGTGCACCACAGGGCAACAGAAACACAAACAGGTGTTCAGTCTGAGCTTGAATGTGCCAACAGCTTCATGTTAAGAGTTAATGTTGTAGTTTTCTACTTTTTTCAGCTTTGTTCAGTTCACAGACTCTAAAGAACCTCTGAACAAGACAACTTGCATATACCGGTACTTATATTAGTGGGATTGTTGTACAGTAGCCCCTCGCTACTTCGCGGTTCGTTTTTTGTGTACAGTATTCGCTGTGTCACGGTTTTTCAACGTAAGATTGGACACGACGCAATTGGCTGATTGATGGATGAACCATGGATTGTTTCTTTAAAATAAATTATTTTAAATGTTTTTGCACCTGTGTGCAGTCCACGAGTGCAAGGGGAAACTCTCTCCTGCAGCCTGTCATGATCTCCTTCTCTGCCACACACACGTTTCTCCTGTATCAGCTGTGTGAAGGGTTAACCCTTTGCTGTCCAGATGCACTGATCGACTTGTCTTCCAACTTAAAATTCAAAGTATGTCACATCGTAAAAATCATAATCACAAAATATAAAAGTGTTGAAAGTTATTTTAAATTATTTTAGAACTTCTATGTTCAGTTGTTACAGTGTAATTGATCAAAAAGTACATTTCTGCTCCGTGCTGCAGAGCTGTGTGAAGGATTAACCCTTTGATGTCCTGCTGTGCTTCTCTTCTCTACAATTTAAATTTAAATACATTAACATTTAAAATAAACAATTCACGCTGCATGGATTGTTTGTATAAAATATTACAGTACTGTATTTAAATTGTTTATTTAAGGAGGGAGATTGGGAGTAACAGGTGATGAGTGTGATTACAACCTGACACGTCTTGACAAAGTTTACTGAACTTGAACTACTGTACTGTATTCCTACTTCGCGTGCGTGCGTGCGTGCGTGCGTGGTGGCAGGGTATGGAGCACCCGCGATAAATGAAGGACTACTGTAATCCCTTACAAAGAACAACAAAATTAGAAGTTAAATCCTGGTTTTTCAGGTTGGCAAAAAAGTAAATAAACTTTTGAAAAATACAAACAAACATGAGCGAAACTTGAATTTAAATAAGCCATAACTGTGAGACCATTAAAGGAAAAACAAATATTGAAAACATGTGGTAACTTCTACGATGAATCAGTAAAGCCACAAGCCTAACTATGATTCTGGACAATGATGTCATCACTTTACATCGGTCAGCACTGCTGCAAGTGTGACACTATTCAGATCATACAAGAATCATACAAAAAGAGGAGAAATTTACAGAAAGACAGGGACTACAAAGAGCTGGCAGAGAGCACAACAAATCAACACACACAAAAAATGAAAATACCCCCAATGATAATAAAATAAAGTCCAAGTGGGGTCTTCATGGCAAAGAGAGTTCTGAGCAACTTGTCTCTGAACTGTTCAGTCCTAAACAATAGATAGTATAAATATGATATATTTGTTTAAAAAAAGACAGAAAAGAAAGACCAATTTAAATCAGAATGGTCTCTCTTTATAGTAAATGCAAGTAAAGAGGACAGCAGGAGAGATGCAGACCCAAACATGAGAGGCTAACCTTGATAGTCCTCCCCCTCCCTCTGCAGACCTCTGTCTCTTGGTCTCCAGCTCCTCATACTTGTGTGTTTTTGTGCTTCAGTTCACTCGAGGAGGGTGGGATGTCTTCAAGCTTTGTGCAGCTGGTAGAATGGCTAGGCCTTGTCGGCTCCTCAGTGTCAGGTGCTCTCTGTCGTGGAGGCAAGGTGGAGCATCGGGTTTTCCCCCTGGAACGTGGCAACTGAGGTGGAGGGCCTTTCAGCACAAATAGTTCAGCTGATGCTTGAGGCTGTTGGGACACTCGTGGTTTTGGAGGTGACGGTAAAACAAGGGTCTGCAGGGGAGATGATTGGTTTGATGTGGATTGTGAACAGGCCAAAGGAACAAGGGGAGTAAGCATGCCCTGCTGCTGAAGCTTGGTAAGGCTGGTGGACAGGCTGGGCCGCGGCAGGCTGTAACAAGCCTCGGCCCCTCTGTATTTGGAAGGAAGCGTGGAGCAGCGAGACTTTACCCTCGAGTCTGGCTCTCTGGGATGAGGAGCACTTAGTGAGAACATCCTAGTGTCAACATTTGATGATGTAATGTCCGCCCTGGAGCCCCTCAGGCTCTGGACTGAGTCTTTTTTTGACGAAGGATTTGAAAAAGTTTTCCCCTCTTTCTGATATTCTTGAGTGTAGTCTGAGCAGGGAAGCTCAATAGCTACAGATGTACTTGATAAGTGATCTTCTAGAAGAAAAAAATAAAGAAAGGAATCAAAAGCTACCAACAAAAACTGAGTTCATGTAAAAGAGGAGTAAAGCTCTTAAAAATGGAGGTAGCATTTAAAACTGCACTATATTTATAGGTGGAAGTTATATTCTATATTTGATGCATCATGATGTGGGCATGAATGATTCTAAATCAATTTAAAAATGTCAAAATAATATTTTACCCCTGCAAAAGCAGAACTCTGAAGTGTAAAAATGCAGCAACTGGACTCATGGTGTGGGAGAACAAGGCTGACTGAAATGTACAGACAGCTCATTTTACATTGAGAACCAGTGTTTTGAACTACAGTAGTCCCTCGACACTTTGTGTTTTGACTTTTGCGGTCTCGCTCTTTCATGGGTTTTCAACATAAGATTGTGCACGACACACTGATTAATGCAAGGCGACCAACCAGATCGTTGTGCTGAGGGGGGGACTGGACATCGGGAGCACAGGGACATTTCCTGGTGGCCTGGCCCGCTCAGTGATCGCTGAGGGGGACTAAAGGCTCGGTTCGGGTTGCACATGATTATTTTAAATAAACAATCCATGCTGCTCACTCAGGTATAAGACAGAACCCCTGCCCCCTCTTTTCTTTTTCCGGGCAAACAGCCTCGGAAAAATAAAGGAGGGGGCGGGGGTCTGTCTTATACCTTAATGAGCCGCACGAGTGGCATGGATTGTTTATTTTAAATAATCAAGCGTGACCCAAACCGAGCTTTTAGTCCCCCTTGGCGATCACTGAGCGGGCCAGGCCACTGGGAAATGCCCCAGTGCTCCTGATGGTCAGTCCGTCCCTGGGTGCTGATTGGCTCAGTAACCGTAGCATCAGTCTGTCTGCTCTCTTTCGCTGTGCTTTTTTTTAAAGCATTTAGAGAGTTTAGAACATTGATACGAACATTGCACAAGTGTGGGAAGGGTTTTTAAGCCTTAAACTATATATAGATACTGAAATAAATATAATGTCCCTACTTGGTGGAGTTTCACCGAGGGTCTCTGGAATGTAACCACCGCGATAAGTGTGGGACTACTGTACATGTATTCTGGATTCTATGAAGCTAAAGAGAAGAATGATGTTGACAAGAGCCACACTATATGAAAGTTGTGTACGTTTCCACTTAAAGAAGCAAAAACAGCCAAGAGTAGCTGCCGTTGCTAACAAAGGAGTATCAAGTGAGTAACGTCAAAAGTTTTCACCCAACTAAAAAAGGCTAAGCAAATTACAAAGTCTGCAAATCTGCAGTAGCTGAAGATCAGAACTTGTGCACCATGTTTCTCAATTAAAAGCCACAATAGAAAATGATCCTATGTTGAAGATACTAACACGTTCATTCTCACACTCTACAACATGACAAGAGACATGGGAACACTAGAAAATGTGTGAAGAACCCCCATCGTCAGACTCTTATGTAACTGTCTGCACTCAACACTTTGACTGTTCATTTAATTCCATAATAATCATGTTGCAATGAAAATTGTTTTATACTGTTGTGTATAGCAAAATATTATGTTTCTTATGAGAGATTCTATGTTCAGGATTTTGTCTGAACTGTGATAAAAAAATTGTTAAAACCTTTTGAACCCCTCCCACCCCCACCCCCAATTATAATCTAATTGTGAGATGCCCAAAGATTTCCACCCCATAAATTATGTTGCAATAAAAGTTGATCTTACCCAACAAGCCCAATTTGCGCATGAAGGCGTCCAGATCTGCAGTAGCAGTCTCTCCTGCTGCGTTTTCATCATCTTCACTTTCACCTCCTTGTGTTTGTCCCTCTTGCTCCTCTTTCGCTTCTTCATTGCTCCTTTTATCATACTCTTCTTTTACATCTTCATGTTCGTTTCCTCCCCCCTCACTACCTTCATCTTTTTGCTCTTCTTGGCTTTCACCTTGACCTTCTTCTAATAACTTCCCATCTTCTGCATTACTTTCATTAGACCCTGCGGGTTCATCGAGATTACTCTCCACCTTCACTTCTTCCTCTTCAGTTTCCACATGGCACATGTCATCTTCTTCCGGTGCAACATCCACTACAATATCTATGTTGGCAGGGAAGCAGGGGACCGGGCGTTCTGGGGAATGAGCTTTGGCACATGCTTCTTTGTCGTGATCAAGCAGGAACTCCATCAACGCCATGTTCTCTTTCTTCAGCTGTTCTCGCAGAGAACGTGGTACATCTGGGATCATCCAAGCAACCAACATGCTGAGGAACATGGCGAGGTTCTGTCGGAAAAATGGCAAGATGGATATTTTTTCCTTTGCTAAAAAACAGCAATTTCAGTGAATGTTATGCAGTTATTAACCTGTAATCAAACCAGTCTGTTCCAGCAGACATGTGGATGAGCTGAACTGGTGCACATTAACGCTGAGGAAAACCTTTCATATGGACAACAATTGGTGCTGAACTCTACCAATCAGGTTCTTGTTGCAAAGTGGTCAGACAGAAGTTAAACCTCACTAAAAGGCACATGTCGGGACTTTGCCAAAAGGAATTTGAATTACTCTTTGACCTTGAGCGGCATAATCCTCTGACTTGATCTAATCTACCTGAACAAAGATTGAACTCTCTGGCTACAAGTCAAAACAGTGCGTTTACAGGAAACTGAGGTCAACATCACAGTCAAATAGTGTTGCAGCGTCGTCTACTGGGGATAAGTTTGACTAAAAAGGACTGGTAAGGAAAATATTTTCCAAAGTAATGAGTGTCTTTGAATGGAGTGAGGCATCATAACAATACAGTAACTTGAAGCATGCAGGCCCCGAGTGACTGCCGAGTGACTCTGCCAGATTCTGGCTCTGAACTCAGTAAGGCACCTGTGAAAAGTCCTGATAATTAGCTGTGCACTGATACTCTCCTTCCAGCCTGGTTAAGCTCAGACCTCTGCCAAGAAGACAAAGATCTCTTCAAGGAAAGGTGCCAAACTTACAAGATCATTTTCCAGACCGGAAGCTGCCTTGTTGCCAGAAGTACTTGACTCCTTCAGTTGTTAACTGTCTCAATAAAGTGGCAATTTCAAGTTTTTAAGTACCACTTTTCTAACTTCATTAAATTAATGATTATCTATTTATTAATGCTTTATAAAGTCCAGTATTTATCCATTAAAATGGTTTTGATAGTTATGTATAATGTAACATTTATTAATCATTTATTTGTCCATTATAAGGGTTTAATATTTATGAAAAAAAGTATTTTTCTTAGGATGGATTTATCCTTTATAAAGGTTTATTAGTTTTGTCTTAGACAATCAATAATAGCCCTTTATTAATAATTTTAGATTTGTTTATCTGATAAGGTTTATTTTTATTAAAGAAGATTTGTAAATTTGTTCTCAAATAAATGTATTCAAGATTTATTAAGTGAATTGTATTAACTAGTTAATAATCCTTAAGGATGTATTCATCCATCCATCCATTATATTTTACCCACTTCTCCCATTTTTGGGTCACGGGGGTCGCCAGTGCCCATGTCCAGCAATTAAGGATGTATTGATATTTTTTAAATTTTTTAATTTAATTTTTTTTTATTACAAGTGTCTTTATCCTTTTTTTGTGATGTGTCTTATTAAACCCTCCTGTTGCCTCGGGTCAAAATGACCTACAATGTCTCGTAGATTAAATAAATTACACAACACTAAACCTGTGATTTGCTTAGCCACCGACAAATAGTTTTCAATAGCACACGAAAAAAATGAAAACTGAAAACGTTTTACGATATAAATTTCAGGGGTGGGGGGTCAAATTAGAAGTCAGACACCACTTTTCAAACAGCCATAAAAATACCATCTGTTGCAAAAATATGTTTGATACCTGGAAGAAGATTACAAAGGCCAGTCTGGCAGCGAGCACAGACCAGTACCGTTTAGAGAAGGTGTAGGCATCTTGTCCCCAGGGTGGATCTCTGTAGTCCTTATATCTAAAACAAACCCACAGAGACTGAGAGGATAAACAAAAAGCAACCTTGATCAGCATGACTGAATGCAGGGTTAAAAAAAAAATAATAATAATCTGCTGATGCAAAAAGTAGTACCTCACTTCTCTGCGACTGATGGTGACTGCAAAACGGCATTAACAAGAGAATCTCCAACATGTTTTGGGTTCTCAATTTCCTCACAAAATGTATCTTCGAGTTGTTCTGGGCTCATACTTTAGCTTCTGTCAATTCTAAAGAGCTTTAGCTGTATTTTGCCACATGCTTGGTAACTCTCCTTATGACAGGAAACATCATAGACAGCAGCCCTAAATGTCCAGGTCTAAAATCCAGGCCGATGATAATATTTATTTAATAAAAGTGGCCCATATCTGCCTCTATTTAATTCAAAAGTTTACTCCAGTAAAATAAATCAAGAGCTTTGAGGCAGCTGCCAAAGCAAAGCAGGCTGAGGCTGGTGCGATGTGAGCCAAACAAAATAATGTGTGCCACCTAAAATTCAGTTTTACAAGCCATGCACCTGACAAGCTATGATTCTCAAAACTGGCCACTCAGTGCATGTCCACAAAGTTTGTCAGAATTTAGTGAAATTGCAATTTTAACCAATTTTCCTCAATCTTGAGTCACCAACTAGACTCCAACTGTCGCTTCACAGTAAGAAACGATCTTGAGATTCGTTCTCAGTAAGACACTCCAATCCATGCCATTTTTTGCTGTAAACGCGGAGTTAAGCTGATGGCTAAAAGAATTAAAGGAAGGTCGAGGTAAGTCAAATCACTCTGACCTGCACATGGTGACACCGGTGATGAGTGTGGTGTTTGGTGCTGTGCCAAGAGGAAAGTTGCTGACATTGAAGTAGGACAGCGAGTGCTCCGTATAGCCAGTCATGGTGCCGTTTACACTGTACATGTACTGGTAAATCATTCGAGGAACAAACTCCGATGTGAAGGAGATGACAAACGCCTGAAACATAAATACGAGTAAAAACTTCAACGCTTTAATGATAACACATATAAGTTGACACATCATCTGTCTATCAAACTGCCTCAAAATTTTCTTCACACAACAGATTTAGGATCAGTAATAACACTGAATAATCATTATTACGTGTTGTAAAGTTAATTTCCTGCTAGTCACTTTTTTGTGACATCTGGCCACAAAGAGATGTAGCACTGCAATATTAATGGTCAGAAGAAAAAAGACGTCTAAAGAGCTATGACAAATTAGAGAAATTAACCTTATGACACATACTAAAAACATATCAGTAAAACGCTTCCAGCAGCATCACAGATCCACCACATTCACTTTTTGTGCAGAAGTAGAAAAGTTTGGATTTTTCTTCTGACCCATTTATAGTAGCAACAATGAGAACTTAAGAGTCAAAAATGTCTTTGAAAATGTTTATGAACAAAAAAAAAAAAAAAAAAAAAAAAAAGGATTAC
>JARVLU010000002.1:21937736-21948401 GCA_031762415.1 Simpsonichthys santanae | reverse complement strand
GTGGGGGGGTCTTGGAAAGGTTTCAAGCAGTTTATAACTCGCCTGCTGTTTATAGCTCTTTGAACAACTTCAGTTTGGAGACAAATGGAACTGATGAGCTAATGGCTAGTCAGAGAGGGGCTAATAACAAAGTGGGTATTTGCCATCCTGAAATACCTCCAATTAAAGAAAATCTCTTCAAGACACACAAATGATATTTTACAAGCCTTTACAATTATGCAATTTTTACATTACATGTTTTTTTTTATTTTTTTTTTTACATAAATGTTTTGGGTTATTTGCAGTCGCAAAAAGCAACAGCATCAGCTAGCTGTTGCACTTCTATTTCTTCACAATGCTTTGGTCAGAATAACCAAGTAATGCAAATACTGACAGGAACGTAACGGTTACTGTCATTATTTACAGCCTAAAATATAATAAGTAAAAAAAAAAATTGTTTGCATAACTTGCTTTAATATTTTTAAGAGAGCAACAGTCCACTTCAGTCGAGCTCATAGCCATTAGTTAGAATTAAACTCCTCAAACTGAGGTAAATTAAAAAGCCATCTACAACAGGTAAGATATTAATTATTCATAATTTTCCCACATATACCCACTTTATCTGATCTGGATTGTTCAACTTTATCTAACATGCATCCAAAACTGTACTTACCAATTCAAATGATACAGCTACAGTAGTTTTTTTTTAATGCATCTACAGGTGACGGTAAACTACAGACCTGCAAAGCTCCCGTTTTCACGTCACTCCTTTTACGTGGAGGACACAGGCAGCATGTACCTGATCCACACACCTGGCAGCATTAGCATACAGTGGTATCACAGCACAGGGATTATGGTGCTGCAGTACAATGCTCCTGGTAATGCATCCGTGCCCACCCGAGGCCTGTGTGGTGAGTCCTCGCCCACACACACACACACACACACACACGCATGCACGCACACACACACATACACCAGTTTTGACTTCATAAGCACCAACCTCATTCATCTAAGTGGCATCTTTCAGCAACTGAAGGCTTAACGTCAGAACTGTTGGATCACTTTGACTTGAGCCGTTATGGGAAATGACAGGTCAAGCTGTGGAGAGCCATTTCAAATTACATAGTTTTAAACAGACATTATCTCGCCTCACACATATTGCACGCTGTCCAAGAGGCAATAAACTTGAGTACACATTGGTGCCAAAAACCTGTCTGCCTAATCCGCCAGGTTGTTGTGACGGGAATCCAGAAGATGACCTGAAGCTGCCGAACGGCACTGTGGTCAGGGAGGTGGGAGACATGATGCTGTTTCTGCAGGCGTGGAGAGTCCACACCCCAGATGAGACCGAACACACGCGCAGGGTCGGAGACAACTGCACCATTGAGGACTGCTCTACCTGTCTGTCTATGCTGCAGCAGAGAACATTTGCAGCCTGTCATAGCAAGGTACCTAATAGCATTTCATTTTGAGTTTAGATATTGTGCTGAAAAACACTGAAGAGGAATGAGGTTTGATTTAAAACATTAATTGCTTGGAAAGTTAATTTCACTACAGGGACCAGTGACTTTTCAGACTTGTGTTTTTAAGTCTGAGAAAGAGGGAAGGACGAAAATATTAGAGTTTACATGACGATAAAATGTACAGGTGCCTCCAGAGCAGTTCTGTGACATCATGTGGGCGGGCGACCTGCACTACAAGGATCACCAGTGTGACTTCCTGGCGGCCTACGTGGCAGTCTGCTACACACATCAAGTCTGCATCAGCTGGAGGCGGCACAATTTCTGCCGTAAGATGACGCAGCACAATAATCGTACGCTCGCTCGTGTTTCTCCTTCGTTGACGTGTTCCTGTCATCTAGCACTGAGATGCCCCACTGGCAAGGAGTATCAGCCGTGCGTGAGCACCTGTAACAGCCGCACGTGCCTGAACAAAGACTACTACGAGGAAAGCACCTGCTCCTTCATCAGGGAGGCGTGTGTGTGTCGCAGTGGAACCATCCTGCACCGAGCCGACTCGCCCTTCTGCGTCACAGAGGATCGTTGTGGTGCGTGAAACAAAAACTTCCTCACTAAGCTGTAGAAGATTCTGTACAAGTTCTATGCTTCACATTGCACTTCCTGATTTCTGCTTTTATCCAGTCTGCACAGACAATGAGGGGAACCCCCGGGCCCCAGGAGAGGTGTGGAACGGCTCTGCTCGGAGCTGCTGTCTGTACAAGTGTATGGAGAACGGTTCTGTGGTCGCGGTGGAACCAGACTGCAGTGATGTTCCTACACCCCTGTGTGAGAGGGAGGGAGAGTATGTGCTGGACATCCTAGAAGAAGGGTCCTGCTGCCCAAAGAAGATCTGTGGTGAGCTTTATTTTTAAAGACCATGTTTAAGCTTCAGGTCCAATCTTTGCATTATAATGAATGAGGTGACACTAGTCCTCTTTTCGTTCCTTCGCTCTGTCAGAGTGCAACATGACCATCTGTGACAGTGAAGCTCCCCCTTGTGACAACGGAAACAGACTGGTGATTGGTTACAGCGCTCTGTCCTGTTGTCCAGAGTACCGCTGTGGTGAGAGGAAACTTTACTGACGTCTTTTGCGAAAATAAAACTTCTTGATTAAACTTTGACCGCCGTTAAATCGTCTTCCTCAGAGTGTGATCCCATGGCGTGTCCTCCTGTTTCTGCTCCCGACTGCAGAGAAGATCAGTTCCTTGTCGAGGTCAGGGGCCAAAAATCTTGTTGCTACTCTTTTCTGTGTGGTAAGTTGCACAGGTCAGACCAAAACTATTAATCTGTGGTGTAAGGGTCACTAATATGACCCCTTTGCTTGATCTCTCTGCCAATTACAGCAATAAAATGGTTTCTTTTCTGTTTGAGCAGTGTGTGAGTCATGTATGGAGCCCGTTCCGACTTGCTCACATGGAGAACTTCTGGCTGTGGATCTGAACACCACCCACAGCTGCTGTCCACAGTACCATTGTGGTAAGTGTCAGAAAGTGAGGCTTGTACGACTGTGTGAGGTTATAGTATAGTATAGTATGATTTTATTCATTTCATATAAAAAACAATGACAATTTGTATACAGAAGAAAACTGAAAAAGGTTGGAGTTTGTGTCTTAACATTATCTGTCCCTTTTTTTTTTTTTTTTTTTGCGCTGGTCAAACGTTGGATGTATTACGGTATAGTCTCCAGCCACACGCCTGTAAACTTTCTCTTGTCATAATTTCTGATCCGCTCAAGATAACTGAATAAAACTTCATTCACATATGCATCATCACTAGACTTTCATCATCCTAGATCCAAGGTCAAGGTCACAAATCAAGGTCAACTATTATACAAGGTCTTTGCTTGTCCGTGCTAGATTGCTGTATAGCATGTTGTGGATAATGTGCTGCATGTGGTTTTCCTGTTTTTCAGTGTGTGATGTTAACCTTTGCCCCAAATCATCTGTAAACTGTGCACCTGGACTGTCTTTGGTTGAAACTGCTGTTCCAGGGGATTGCTGCCCCCATCACCACTGTGGTGCATGCACACACACACACATGCACACTCATATATTTGTAACTGGTGTCACTTCTGGGCTGTCATGGATCTAAACGCTGTAATGCTTGTCGCGCACTTGCAGAAGTTTCACACGACTTCCCTCTTTAATTTTCTTCTCTTACGTCCAGAATGCCTATGTGAAGACGCCGCGCTCTCCATATGTCAGTTGGTGAGTCGGCAAAAAAAAAAAATGTACCAGAAGTCAGCCTGTGCCAGAAAAATGAACAAATTCAGTCGAGTAAGCATTTTGTTTTCTCTCAGGGGGAGGTCCTGGTTGAAGTCCCTGACAGCAGCACCATCTGCGGCTGTCCTCAGCACACGTGTCGTACGTGAGAGCACATTTAGGACGGTTAAAACCGACTTTGTCGACGTTTTCATTTGTGCAACTCACAGATATCGTGTCGCGTGTGTTCATGTGCAGAGAAAGGTGAGGTGTGTCTTTTCCAAGGGGTGACAGTGCTGGGTCCGGGACAGTCTCTAGTTCAGTACTTCGAAGGAGAACTTTGTTACACTGTTCAGTGTCTGCACTACAAAGATCCACGCTCTGGCTTCCATGCGATGGAGATCACCTCTGTCAACTGCTCCCAAAAATGTGCACCAGTACGTATCCGTCACATTAATATGAAGTTAGCCTTTATCATCTCATATTCCTGCATTGTCTGCTTCTCTTTGAATTTGCATTGTGTTCTCAGCACCAGGTGTACGCGCCGTCCACAGACCCTCAGGTGTGCTGTGGCTCCTGCAAAAACATCTCCTGCAACTTTACCGATGAAAACGGATCGGCGGAGCTTTTCACTGTGAGAATAAGCAGCTCCACATCCACATCTGTGTTCACCTGTTTGGGCGCTGTTAGATATACTTGTGTGTGTAGGCAGGGAGCTCCTGGGTGGAGAACTGCACACGTTACGACTGTGTGGAAACAGCAGTGGGAGCAGTGATACTTGCATCTGGAGTTATTTGTCCTCCTTTCAACGATTCAGAATGTGTTCAGGTCAGAGCTTATACATGTACACAGTTTCATCTCAATTTAAGTTATTGAGTCGCATCACTTACTGTATATATCTATTATTTAGTATTTGTTAGATTCCTTAACGATAACCAAAGTTTCTCGTTTTGTTCTCTTCCGGCAGAGTGGCGGTGTCGTTCAAAGCTTTGTGGACGGTTGCTGTAAGACATGTGAGTGTCCACATTTAATGAGGGCTGCTGGAAATGCTTTGTGCAGCTGATTAGAGGTGCGAGTGCTTTGTTGCCTGGCAGTGGATGGGCTTATTGGCTGAATGGTTGAGGGGGTGTGGCTTTTTTTTAACCTGTCTGCCTACAACTACATTTCAAAACGGTTTCCTCAGGTGTCGTCAGAAACGTCTGCTGGTGTGACTGAAAGGCAGCACAGCTCAGACCAATATAAATACTCAGTGGGAACGTCAGTAAAGTAATAGAGTAGAACGAAATGGCAAGGTACCTTGACTATGGAAAGTACTTTTCTGCATTGTGTGGCGTTTACCTTTGATAAAAGGTGGCATCGTTTTCTCTCCTTGGATTCAGCACCGCGCGCTCGCCTGCTTGCCTGCTTCAGACGTTTGCTAATGGTGTTGTTTTACGGTGAGCGTGTTTTACCAATGAGGACGCGTTATGGTGCAGGGCCTTCCTCAAATTGTCTATTTCATGTGCATGCCAGCTGCGCTCATCCAGTCTTGTATATTTTGATGTAAAATTGTCTTTTTTTGAGCTAAACATAACCTTGTGTTCTCCTGGCGCTCTTTGAACTGGATGGCTGTGGTCCCAATGATGCTCCCAGGTTCTGGAGTGGGGGTTTTACCTTTTACCGTTAACCCCATAACACCCACTGGTAGTACTAACTGTGACACAGGTACCACCTCTCTGCATTAATACACTCACAGTGATACTATGACATCTCTGCGACTCGTTTACTTGACGTTTTGAAGATTTTTGTGAATGTTTTTGTGTCTGTTTGAATGTTTGCGTCTCTCACACGTTGTGATCTACTCTCAAAATTTAATTTACATAAAGAACAATGTTGCTGTTGATTACAAAACAAGTAGTGATATAAAAAGCTTCAGTGTTACACAAGTTGACAGATGTAATTTACCCAGCTGTGATTGGTTTATATGCAAGTTACGTTTAGAAGACATTCAGTGTTTGAACGTTTCCTCCCCCCCCCCCCCACCACCACCCAGATGTCAATCAAATCAAACTCATACTGTGAGGCAACAAAGAACCCTTCTCAGCTGGCATTTTTATCTGAGAGAGAAACCAGGAGAGTATTTGTATGTGAAAATATGGCATGTGCCTTATTCAGAGCTTAAAATAAATTATGCATTTGTGATGTACGATATTTCTAATTAGAGATGCACTGATCACACTTTTATAGGTTTGTGGCAATTTCTGATTTTTTTTGTAGAAGTCTTGACTGATTATTCTGATTTTGACCAATTCCAGTTTCTTTTTAGGAACGCTGGTCCGCAACAAACATAAAAATAAATAAATGAAATAAATGGGTACAACTGGAAATTTGATTGTGTGCTCACAATAAAGTATTTACAGTAAAATAAAACTTTTTTTCCTCCATGTTACTAGAAACCAACAGATGCAATCCTCCAGTTTTTTGAACAGAGATATTTGTACAAATAAAACCAACAGAAAATTATTATATTATATATTTTTAAACCCGATTAAAGCTCCTTAGCATTTTATTTTCACCCCTGTTCATATTTTTACACACCTCAAAGCAGCACAATTACAGTATATTATAATTATATCACGGAACAATGGTTTATTTCTCCAACGCCTCGATTTAAAAACAAGTTGCAGATGTGTTTCAAATGAAACTTGTTGTTAGATGTGTTTGATGACAAATCCTCCACAAATAGCTCGCTTTGAGACGACTTCTCTGGAAAAGTGTTGGAATTTTTGTGTTTCGGTTCAGTCAAGATGAAAATCATTTAAGGCCGGTCGCCACCCGATTGATTGGTGCGTCCGTAATTCTATTTTGTTTGTTTTGTAAAAATCTTCCTGAATGCTTTGCGTATAAATGTGGTTTCCGTGTAAAAATGTGCAGGCAAAGAAGACGGGAAGACATGTAAGCGGGTGGCAATCCGGACCACCATTAGAAAAGAAGACTGCAGGAGTAATTCCCCGGTAAGAAAAGCAAAACCACCAAAACACACGAGCGTCTTGAAACCGTGTCTGACCGCACGCTCCTGTCCTCCTTGTCTCGGACTCCTCGCAGGTGACGGTGTATTCGTGTGACGGGAAATGTCCGTCCGCCACCATATTCAACTTCAACGTAAACAGCCACGCTCGGTTTTGTAAGTGCTGCCGTGAGAGCGGACTCCAAACCCGGACTGTCTCGCTGTACTGCTCTCGCAACGCCACCGTGGTGGAGTACAACTTCCAAGAACCCCTGGACTGTTCCTGCCAGTGGAACTGAACCCACTGGAAATGTGTGACAAACTGGAAGAACAAATGATTAAGGGGGGGTTAAAGGGTTGTGTGTGTTTTATTGTATTGGCCAGCCATGCTTTTATTTTGTCATACTAACACTCTGGACACCACTGAGCTGGTGTTGGAGCTGCATCTGCCGTCATGGAAACTTTCAAGTAGTTTTGTTTGTACATTAGTTTTCCATTGTGCCAACCCAGTCAGCTTTTAGTGCTTTCAACCAATGGAGCCTCTAGTGTTTTTTTTTTCTTTCTCTGCTGTGTGTCAAAAGTTGAAAATTGTTTTGTTTTTTCATGTAAAGTAGTTGTATTTGATTACTGAACAAGCATTTTTGTTTGTGTTTGATGAATGTAGCCTTGTGCTTTTTGTTCCTTACACATTTAAATGGCTTTCATTGTGTTTTTTCTAAGTAAAGCAGTTTATTAAACTATTTAAATGTCTCACTGTCTACATTATTACAAACCTCCACAGCCTTTACTTTTGTTTTGTCAAGACCTGATTGTTCTGAGTCAGCGCCGGTAGTGCTGACATGTGTTTACATTTCACGTCTGCGAGGTTATTGCTCCGTGGGAGTCACACACACACACACACACACACACACACGAGTACTCCTCAGTGGTCTCCTCTTTTTATTTCCTGTCAATCTTTTCTCCCTTTACATTCCTATCATTCCACATGCGTCGGCGCTTCCACCGCACCCAGCCTCTGAGCCAAACCACGCTCTCCAAGAAAAGGCCTGTGATAAAATTGGCAGCACATTCCAGTTGTGGAGGGCGACTGATGTCGTGAAAACTAAATCCCATGAACTGACTGAGAGCGCACACAAAGAGGCTGGTGGCACATCAACAGCTCGCCACATCTCTCCTCAGGACCCCAGCGCTGGAGTGGCCCTGGTTGCCATGGCGACCTGCTCTTATCCCGACCAAGAGGCAGAACAAATTGGCTTGAACTAATACAATCTTAGCCCCACACTCTTCTCTCCTTTACTCCTCCTTTGACACACAGAGAAGCTGCCTCCTCCTCCACACGAGGTTAGTTGTGTGTCAGCGACTCAGATGTCTTTGGGACTTTCCACCGCTGATGTAAAGTTTGGGGTTTCCACGAAAAACTGAAATCACAGCTCGGGTTTGTTTCTCACCAAAGCTGCAAATTTATTCTGGTGGAAAACATCCAGGTCGCAGCCGCGCTTTGGGGGATGTGTGACGACCGTGACAAAACATTTCCAATGACTCGAGCAGAGCACCTTTGGTTGCTGTGCAGTTTGTGGCAGGTAAGGTTCAACGTTGGTGTTTGTGTCGTACGCTCAGTGTGTAAGTCGTTTCTTTTTCTCAGGTGGTCTTGCTGACCTGTGAACAACCTTTACACCCTGTTGAGGTTGAGCTGGTGTTCGCGTCCTTCCCCTCCAGCCAAGACCCAGACGGCTACACGGTCACATGCAGGTCTGCTGGAACCCCTCTGGTAAGATCATGGATATGTACGTAAATGAACGGTTCTGTTCCTTCTGGTGTGACCTTCACTTCCTACCTTTTGTCACACCATCATGGCAGATGATCATGAGGAGCATTGATCACTCAGCATGCTCACCTGACTGCAGGATAGTAATGCATCTGACTGAAGGCCGTAGGGGATATAAGATCATGCTGAGAGCCAGCAGGAATGATTCGGTGCTTCAGGAGAAGACTTTTCACTTCAGTGAGTCTTCAACTCTGAATACCATAGATATGAATGTATGTTTTTTTAATGTCACTGAATTCAAACTGATAACAGGATGTATTGTCTTCTGTTCCACTCCTCCAATGTTGCTTTCTGCCTGTGTCCTCAGATCCTGTGTCCCAGTCCTCCTTTCATGTACTCAGCACCACCACTACTGCCCAGCTGACATGGAAACTGCACGGGCTGCAGAGTGTGTCCACGCTGACTCTTTACAACACGCACACGCAATCTGCCACGCACGTTTTCCACAGTGACCCCTCGGAGATGAAGTCCCAGCACACTATGAAAGGTCTTCAACCCGGCACAAACTTCAAGCTTGAAGTCACGGTGGCCACTTTCCTCACAAACGCTGAGATCACTTTGAAGCAGAAACTCAACGTGTTTCTGGAAACAGGTTTTATTTTTATTTTTTTCACCGTCATGTCTAGAACAGGTTTGGACCTGTGATGTGATTTAATGGAAGTATCTGGTTCTAGCTCAGTGTCCACGTGGCTGGTTGGCCAATGGGAGAAGCTGCTATGGCGTGAGGAGGTCAGGTCTGAGCTGGAGCGACGCTCGGCGTGGCTGCACGGACCTGGCAGCTGGAAGCCACCTGGCTGATCTGAAAGCCCTAGAAGATCTGCTGTTTGTGTCCTCTCACCTCCTGACTGAAGACAACCTGCTGCTGCTGTGGACAGGACTTAATGACCAGCAGGTCATTATTGTAAATAATTCAATTGCTTTCTGAATTATGCTTTACAATTTATGCTTAAAATGCAACCTCTGTGTTAACCTAATGAAGTAAGGATTGCATATCAGCAGCCACTTTACATTACGAAATTTGAAAAGTCTCACACAGTCTGTTAGCCCTCAAAGTATATGTTGGGGATGACTCTAAGCTACTACCACACAAAACTTTAGCTCGTTGTCTCTAATAATGACAGAGTTAAAGCCATTTTTGTGTTTTTAAAAAAGTTGATCATATTAAATCAGGGCTGACAGCAAAGGTTAATCAATTGTAGGTGAATATGAGATTTGCATTAAAATCTGTCCAGTGGTTCACAAGATATTTTGCTAACAGACAGAGACAAACAAGCACACTCACACACAGGCACATGATTGCTTTTTATTTTAAACCAGTCTTTATAATCTGCTGCCGACGTCATAAACATGTCTTGGTTTTCAAAGACAACTTTCCCTTTGGCACAGACGGTGAAGGATCATTTATATTCAGCTTTTATTCTGCGCATATAAGCAACATACTGTATTTGCTTTGATCTTTTTTTTTTTATATTGTAAGATGTGCATCATTATGTTTGTCTGTGGGTTTAAGGGAAAGCGTCGGTGTGGATCATTTCATCAAACTTCACATTTAAAAATTTGAAAATGAGGTGTACAATATCAAGGATCGGTTCTTATTTTATTACTTTTTAGCACCAAATGTTTACGTTTTAGATGCTGCATCTTTAAAGCAGCCGTCACTGAGTGTGATGAGCCGGGTTTACGCTGTAAAGTGATAAAGCTTCACAGCAACAGTTCCTCCTTAAAGAGGTTTGTTTTTCCTTCTGTAATGACGTTAACGCTCATGTCTTCACAGCACATCCCTGTGTTTGTCTCTCCTCCTCACCCCGCAGGAGGAAGGCCATGCTCTCTGGTCTGATGGTTCACCGTATAACCAAACAAACACTTTAACGACTCTGCTGCCGGCTGGTCAGACGGACTGTTTTGCCTTCCAGAAGAACGCTACTGGACTGGGATACTTTCTTACTCCATTCTTCTGTGACATCCCTTTACCGTTCATCTGCCAATACATGAGTAAATAACATGTACAGTTTATTAACCAGCATTTACAAACTCAACTCAATGTCAAACTCACTTGCAAAAGGGGGTCAAAATTAAAACCATTTTCAAACTAAGGGCCAATTTCAGAATCTACATTAAAGGTCCACTGACATGATGTTTGAACTTTGCATAAAATGGCACAAAATATATATCTT
>JARVLU010000002.1:21870729-21881972 GCA_031762415.1 Simpsonichthys santanae | reverse complement strand
CGCCAGCTGCAGAAAGGCAACGGCTATAATGTTTTTTTTTTTTTTTTTGTGCCTGTTTCTGTGTATTCATATGTCTCTGATACCAAAATGTCCCAGGGACAGTCAGCTGACCTTGGCAAGCACAAAAGTTGCTAACAAAATATCTCAATATCTCACTGATGGATTTAAACTAACGTTTTGGTAAGTGATATATAGTGGGTACTCTATATCCCGTGACACCGCGTACTATACCACTTCACTGCGTATATGGGTGTACATCTACAACTAATTCATTGTTGGAGTCCACCCAATTCAAGATGGCCACATTAGCCAACACAAAAATTGCCATAATTCAGTCAGTTTTACATCCAGTATTCTGAGCTACAATTTGATGTGGTAACAGCTGAGAGTCGTTTACAACACATTCTGAGTTGAAGATTGTTTTCAAGGTTTGATTAAATGGCTACAATGCTGTGATTTCTCCTCATACATAAGATGATTTATTTTAAAACTCTGGCATGAAACTCGAGGGGCCAAAGACTTTAAGGAAGGCCTTTACCTCTTGATTATTTCTGTTGCACTTGCAGCATCAATCTTCTCTGTGCTGTAGTAAACTGTTATTGGTGTGATTTGAATCATGTCTATGACACACAGGAGAATGTTTAATTTGTTTCAACTTAACAGCATTAAGACCCAGTTTCTCACGGTTTGGACTTTTTGGGGTTCCTTAAGTAGAGCTGTTGTTTAACAGTTTATACAAATCAACAAATGGCTCTGACAGATTTGTGTGATTGAAAACTAATCAGGTAGCCTAATCAGATATGAGCCAGCATAATTCAGATTTAAAGTTGTTGTTTTTTTTACTCCACTGGTTTGTGAGGAGGATATTGCTTTGAGCATCTGCTCAATACAAAATAACATCTGGTCTGCGTCTGTGTGTGTTTGTGTTGTCAGGTCCAGTACATCTTCTTACACCAAAGCACGTTGGAACTTCTGAACAACAAAGGCAACAGCCAGTCCATCTGGTTTGTTAACTATTCTGCGCTGGAGAAGATGGACTCCCTGGACGCCATGGAAGGTAAACAACAACACAAACGCACGTGCTCAGAGAAACAAATGTGTCTCACAAAATGTTCATTTCACTTTGGTTTTTAGGTGATGTTGAACTAGAATGGGAGGAGACCACAATGTGAAAGACCAACCAGGTGGGACGCCTGTTTGAGTTGTTTTTGTGGGTTGCGAGACCTCGACAAGGAACGTGACTGAGCAGCACACTTTAAGAATGAAGAAGAAAGTGCAGGAGATTAATAAGGACTTAAATGCTCCTCTTTAAGTCCAATTCTCCACCCAGTTTTTTTTTTTTTTTTTTTTACTTTAATGCACGTCTTGTCCACCTGTTTCCAAAAACGAGAAGAGAAACAAGATGAGGGGCAAGACTTTCAGAAAAGACAGGGACAGAAGAGAGAATGAGCTGACTGGGAGAGCTTTATCTCATCTGTACACCTTCAGGTACTTTGCACAAATGTATGAATTACTTTATATTTTGTAAGAGTATTTATTCAGCCAAAAAACTGTATTTTTCTCTTTCTTTGCAACTCTGTTTGTGTCGAAGTGTACCTTTTCTCTAGAGTGATTTGCAGGAATTAAAGAAACATATTTTTCAGTCTGCCTTGATACTTGACAGTAAAACTTTACAAGTTCTCCCACACTGAAGTCACCTTTGTCAAACGTGTAACTGCTTTTGATACTGAAATGGAAAATTCACAAGAATAATCTTGTAGTGCTGTTATTTTTTGATTGAATAGAGGGTTGGGACGTTTGTCTAATAATAATTTAAAAAAAAAACAGAGTTAAATTATGCTTTTTCTTTTTCAGTGAGTTTTACTGATGAAATACATCTGCAGATTAACAAAGGCCACATGTGCACAAATGGGAGTTGTTCTCCCCCACAGAAGGCACAGCTCCTGAATAATTACTTATTGTCAGCAACTTTACAGTGAAGCTTATTTGCATATCTGCTTATTGGTTTGCTAAAACAAGAAAATAAGCAAATGTGTATTTAAATACCCTGATGCATGCTCAATAATCCAGGTAGAAAAATCTAAAAAAGCTAAGTCTGGTCCTCTGGACATTCAAAAAACAAAACAAAACAAAGCAAAAAAAAGTAGAAAAAAAGTAAAAGTAGTATTTAAATATTAGCTAAACATAGCATTAGCTCTTTTGCACCTTTGTCACACTGCCCACAGTTGTAATTGTGTCTGTGCTTCTTCTACAAAATAAAAGCTCAGTACAGACTGGTAAAAGTCACTAAAAGAGAGATGAGCAAAAGAAAATCTGTTTTCCTCACTGCTTCAAATGGCAAACAGTACAGAACATTCAAAACAAAATCAGAAAAGTGATCTAATGAGAATGAAGAAGCAAAGAAACAGTTAACAAGGAAACTACTTGGGACCAGTCAAATACTCCTAAAATGTTTGGTTTTTGTCTTTTTTAAATACTTCACTTTAATCTTAATGGGAACTATGTTGTTACCCAGAAAAGATGGTTAGAGAAATGTTTAAAGACCTACCATATTTTTGGACTATAAGGCGCACTTAAAATACTTCAATTTTTTCAAAAATGGACAGTGAGCCTTTTAATCAGATGCACCTTATGTATTAATTCTTGTTGTGCTTACTGACCTCGAGCTGATTTTATGTGGTTATTGTGAATGAGTTACATAAAGTTTGACTTATCTGACTGTGTTGTTTAGCTTATTGCACCTTATAATCTGGTGTGCCTTGTAGTCCGAAAAATATGGTAAAGGGATTGTTGGGATTGACCAATCTTTCCATAGAAACCTCTTGCAAAGATCTGAACTTGCACTTTCAGATTATAAGTAGTCATCTGCGCTACAACACAGACTGTAATAAGCTATAAAAGCCCACATCATACTTTGTTTAATGGCTTGTTTTATGCAAGAAATATAAAGCTATAAACCATATTACTATAAAATCATACATTTCCCAATTACCACTGTCGACCATTTTTAAAGGAGAAGAAGAAAAGAACACAAAAAAGTCACTAGTTGCTCATAGTCGCTGTAGTCACCAAATTTAATAAGCTGAATCTTAATCAGTACGACTGAATGAAAAAAACTGAGCATTGATGTGAACATAGTGGCTATAAGAAATCCTGGAGCAGCAGCATCTTCATTCTTTTCATAACAGCTGGGTCATTTTTATACAAAAGGAGATAAGAAGGAAAAGATTGTAGCTCTGGTTCTTTTAGCATTTAGAGATTTTAAAAGTCTCCTATCAGAGATGTTACTTCTTTTGTGTCATTTCACTCAGAAAAGTTAAATGGTCAAATAACAACCTAACACGTTCATAACTTTTAAAACCAATGTTCCTGCCTCTTTGGATCTAAAGCAACCATTGTAGCCTTCTGAATTTTGCCTAATTCATATCATCAAGGCACAGGTTCATTAGGACAACCAGGCACATCAGATTCAGGTTTGGTTTTGAGACGATTGTGTTCTCGAACGAATCGTTTCACCTGGTGGACTGGGACAGCGCAGGGACCTTGTCGTGGACTGATTTTCTCGTCAACTCCTTTATTCCAATCTTCAACCGCACCTGCTGCAAATCCATCCATTCATTAGGAGGGCAGTGAGATGCAGGCATTCGCCACAACGAAGCAGACAGACAGACGGGCTGAGAGTAAAAACTACTTTATTCTTTCATTCTCTTCAAACAGAAAACTAAACAAAAAAAAAAAAATTAGAAATTCCAATAGGAAACGTGTTGATCTTTAAGAAATGTCCTTGCTAAGAAACATTGTGAGGGTGCAAAGATTAATTGACAGTGCTCCACGGAGAGGTTGCGGATTGCTGCATCTCCATGACAACCGCGGAAATGAGGAAGAGTAGGGAAGGGGCGGAAAAAGAGGGAGGGAGTAGAAAGGGAGGAGAAAATGACATCAATCAACCCAACATGCCCAGACAGTAATGATGCAAACATAAAAGCCAGATTCTTCTTTGTGCTTCAAATTAAAAAAAAAAAAAAAACTTGCGGAAAATATAAAATAAAGTTCATGCGATATCGTACATGTCGCTCTGAGTTTCCAAGAAGCAAAAAGGGGCAGATGACTTCACAAATCAGGAAGTTAGTTGACTGTGAGCGCATTAATTAAAAATCTGTGTGTGTGTGTGTTTGTGTGTGAGCCTGATGCAGTTTTATTATAGTTTACCAGTACAGCGTAGCCCTTTACACACCTAAACAGGTAAAACAGCCATCTCATAGTAATACTGTAATAACATGACATGGTAATTTAATAATGGATGTTGATCAGTAATAATGTCTGTGTTTGTTGCCGTGGTAACAGGAGTGGAGTCTAGAAAAAACAGCCTGTTTCCTGCCTCTCGTTAGGGTAGCATTTAAGACATCCCCTGGTGATAAATGCTAACTATATTAACTATAATACTCTTTTTTTCTGTTTTAAACTAGATTTTCTCTGTACAAATAACGTACGTATAGATACACACACAGGGCAAACCAATCACTTTTTTTTTTTTTCAGAATAAATCTATGATATGTATTTACAGTATATCCAATATATTCTGTGGTGCAAAAAATCTGTCTGCTGGATGACTTAAGATGTGCTGCACATATCGGCTCAAGCCTCAAAATCATCATCGCTGAACAGACAACACAGTGATGAAACAACGAGATGAGGTCATAGACATCTTCAGGTTTCCCTCTTATTTAAAGGGATAGTTCAGAAATATTTGAAGTGGGGTAAGATGGAAAAGTTTGGAACAATTAGTGTCTTACCTTTTGCTCTTTGAACAATCTCAGCGAGGAGAAAGGGTTTGTTTTGTTTGAACTGATGACTAGTTTGACCAAAGTGTGCCATTAAACATCTTGAATCTCCTTTTTTTTTCTAACTAAAATGGTTCAAAAGCAATCTACGATTAGAGATGGACTGGTTTTATCTGGCTGATAGTTGGCAGTCTTCTTTACAGTGACCAACATTTTAGTTTTTTTTGTTAAAGTAAGATTGCGCTCCGTATTATCTTTAAGTTCACAAGTTCTTCTAGATAGAAAATAATAGTTCTAAATATAATGTTCATTTTAAGTTAAGTAGTCGTCGTTATTTAAAATAATATGAGCCTTTATTCGGGAAATTTAGAATCATTTTATGTTTTATTTAATTTAACCCACCAAAAATTGGCTATCGGCTGCCCACATCAATGGCCAACAAAAACTCACATCAGTCAGCCTCTATCTAAAGCAGGTAAGATATTAACTGTCCACAACCTTTCCAAAGGAACCTCACTTCAGAAGAGCTGAAGTATCGTTTTCACATTCGGTACTGAAATGAGTCTTTGCTTATTTTATCTTTTTTTTTTAAAACACAAGAGTTCATGTTTTTCTGTGACGCTTCTACCCTGTGTAGCATCGTTTAAAATGTCAAATATAGCTTATTACAAAAAGATATATTTGGGCAGAGGCATAGATTAAATCCTAACGTAACATCAATACTCACATCAGGTATTCAGAGGAGCAAACACACAGAAAAGGAAAAGAGTTATTTGCCCATTTTATCCTTGTTTTGAATGAATTACCAGCTCGATTCCCTGTGGCCCAAAAGTAAGCAGCCTGAACAAACAGAGCTCACACTCTCTGCTCCCAGTGCAGCTCAGAGGTGCAGATACAGTGATACATGTTGCTGTTGTTTCCTGAGCTCTGTCAGAGCAACACTCCGCTGAATCGGAGCACTGAGGCGCTATTTGTGCTACGACAATTTGAGCAAAACACACAATGAAGCGCAGAAACATGATTGTCTTCAGAAAATTGTTTTAAGTTATTGAGCAGCAACACCTTTGCTTACTACTCCAAATTGCACATGACATTGTAGCGATGACAGAGCCATTTATCTTTTTTTTTCTCTTTCCCCCCTCATCTCCTTGTTCACATACTGATTACCTGTTCCCTGGAAAACAAGGGAACAAATAAGCTGGTACTCTTGTTTCTTCACATTATGCAGAGTGCTGAAATGATTTCTCGTGAAACACGGTTTCAAATAAAGGTTCACGCTCAGTGTCTTGAACTAAAGCAATGGACACATTTCGTTCTTCACATTTAGTAAAGTGTCCTCTCAGAGTTTCGTGGACAGGTGATGTCATAAATCTGTGAAATGGGGACAGGTCACCAGGAGACACGTTGGAAACAAAACGGGGACGACGTTTCTTTCAGAACTGCCATGAGAGTCACTCCATTGTGAAACAACAATCAGGACTAATATGACAGATTCTTAATTTCTTTTTCCTTTAATTCATAAAGTATTGTTTTATCTTTTTTTTATTTTTTATTTTTTTGCGCTGCTTGTATTCAGAGTGAGTCAACTTGTGCTCCGCCACGTGCTGTAAAAGTCATCCCCAGCACAGGGGTCATCTCAAACGATGCTGCGAGAGCCGCTGGAGTTACGCCTGCGGGTCAGCGGCATGGTGTGGTGAAAGGGCATGGGTGAGTCAGGTGGACAGAACTGGTGGGGGTGGTTGTAAGGAGGAGGGGGAGGCGGCAAAGGAGGTTGGGGTCCGTCTCCCTCTCTGACACGAACGGGCGTCGACATGGCGGACTGGATGAGCTGGTGGGCAGCCGGGCCTTGACTGAGGAAGGCCTCCATCCGCCCTCGCCCGCTCTGGTCCACGACAATCACCTTGACGATCTGCTGGCACTGGATGAGCGTTTCTGGGCAGAGGTCTCTGGCCTGGATGGGGCTGAGGAGGGCGGGTGGCGCGGCCAGGGCCAGAGGCACCGACTCAATGCTGGGCTGGCTCAGCTGATACGTCTGCAGCCTGTTGTGAATTGACACCTAGTTTAGGAACAGTCAGAGAACGCACCAGGAGTTACCAGCCTGAACGCAGCCTCCACGCAGCCCTCTGGTGAGTTACGCACACGGGCATGCTGGCATGCAGGTGGTAGCATGCAGTGCAAGTGCATGCAGAAGACACACTCTCCAGCTTTCCCTTGTCTCTTGACTCAAACACGATTTCAGCTTAATCATATTTTACACGCAGCCCAGAAGGAGAAAAGGATTGTGGGTAAGAAGAGATTTTTAGTTAGGAATTCTTGCAGGAACGCTGTGTTTTTTGTGTGTGTGCGATAAAGGACGATGGGTGGCAGAAGGATAGACCTAAAGATAAACGGAGTGTCAGGAAAGGACAGAGGTGACACCGAGGGCATGGCGTCTCCCTAACACAAGAAGTTACAACTCTGAGGCTAAGAAAGGAGCAGAGGAAAAAGGGAGGGGAGAGGTATAATAAGAGAAATGAGGGGAGAAATAAAAAGTCCTCTTTTATACATATAAAAGGGCTGGTTTTACAAAGAACACCAAACCGAATCACACTCTCCTGACATATTGTTGACAAAATCACTAGAGATGCACCAAATGCAGCTTCTAAAGCTGTTAGTGGTTTACAATTTTTTTTTTTGTAAAGTTTCAACCTGCAAATTCAATTTTCTCTGTAAAAACTATAAATAAGAAGTATAGCCTTTATAAGGGGCCCTTAAAATGGTGGACCACAGTTTGGATCCAGATCTCAGGAAAGTTTTGTCTAGACCCAGATCAGTAGCTGAACTTCAGTAGAATGAATGTTTTTGCACTTTTGCCCTTTTTTTTTTTTTTTTTTTTTAGCATTTAGGGTCATTGTTTTAGGCGACACAGCTTTTCTAAAAGTTACAGTAATTGTCAATTTGTTCCTGTCTCTGAGCTAGTGGCTGCTTGTCTTTGTTTAAAATATTCTCACCTGAATAATTAATATAAAACTCTTAAAAGCTTTAACATGAGGCCCAACAAAGTTCAGTCAGGTCATCTGGATGGTTTCTTTTTGTTGTTGTTGTTGTTGAGACATTTCATCCTTAATCCAAAGGACTTCATCAGTCTGAGGGACCACAAACAAACTGAGTCCCACAAGCAGCACACTCACATAGTGGACCAAGCAGTTTGTTGGTGATAAGATGGTTTCTGGGGCCCCAACTTCTCCTCACCTGATAAGTTTCCGATGTAACTCTCGTTCAGGTGGGAACCTCAACATTAAGATGTCAGCCTCATCACTGCAGTCTAGAGTTGAGATTCATCCCTCGCCTCTAATGTTGGTTGAGGAAGAAAGGAGGTATCTTTTCTCGTGAACTCATTTGGCGATTGAACCTTCGTCCACCAAGAGGAGCTTCACTGTACGGCCAAACACCTCTGATCCTCCAGCACGACACAACTTGTCAGAGTCTCAGCTCTTCTTAGCTCCTCGAGCTGCTGGCAGCTGCAACAGCTCCAGTCATTGCCATGTTGGCCACAAACATTGAGCTCAGACCACCCGGATCACTTTGCCGCCGCTGCTGCAACAGAATCCAGCCACAGCAGCTCCTGTGGTTCCCCGATGTCCCGAGACACTTGTGTTCCATGAATCATCCATTCACAATCGCCATTTTTTATTGTAACAAATTATGAATTACAACTTGATATTAGTAACTATTAAACTGCTAAATCTCAGCTATATTATTCACAAATATAAGAGAAGATATGATATTGATAGCAGGAATTAGCTGCTTTACTGCTGTCTGTTTTCACATTGGAAGAAAACAAATATTGATTTCCAGTCAAAAGCTGAAAATTGTCTGATTCCAGTCACCTGCCAAGCAATTGGTGCATCTCTGAGATTATCTGCCTTTGTTGTCTACCTTTGATGGTATTCAAGGAGCCAATGAGGCGTATGGGCTCTTAAATGGTAACACTGGCAAGATTTAGCTCATGAGAGATTGGTGTGTTTCATAGTGAGTGGCGGCTGGTCCGCTCACGAGGTCCAGAACGAGTGAGGCTGTTTGCAGCACCACTATCCTTGGCTGCTTAGTAGTGATGTGCTGCAGGCAGAGCTTTACCGAAGCAAAGCAAAAAGCTCTGTCTTTTCAGGATGAGGTGCAGTCCCTGTCTAAACACACACGCGCACACACACACACACGTACAAAACCACATCAACAGAGCTGGATATGCAGATACTTACCTGAGGGAGACGAGAGTAGCTTGGGCACTCACCTCTACTGTGTTGTTGTTGCCGGTTTTATCATACGGGTCCTGCTGGCCTGTGGGGAGAAACAGGCTCTTTGTTAGTCAGCAGGCATATACATGTACAGAAAAGCAGAAACCAGCTCTCATATGGGGATTGGGGGGGGCTGACATTTAGGTAATGTATGCTGTATTATGCTACACAAGCAAAACCAGTACCTGAGGGAGAGCCATGTCCGGTGTGTGTGTCCATTTGACCGCCGTTGGTGTGTAAAACATGTGGCTGGATGCCTTGTTGTCTCTCCAGTTCCACTAGAGCAAAGAGAGCTTGCATTCAGCTGCACGGTGACGTGTTCCGTTATTTTTTGCAGACACGGTGCTTCGTCTCTTACTTTGGATGTGTATCTGCTCCATCTCGTTGACCTCTGCAATGGCTTCCCTGAGCTCCTCTGCAAACTTCCTGAGCTCCTCTCCGCTCGGAGAGCAGAAACTCACCAGCTGCTTCTTCTCTGAGGTAAACGGGCTCATCATAGTGACACCATGAGCATAATCTGATCAGAAAACCAGAGATAATAAAAAAATGTGTATTCACTATATTGCAGCTTTTAGAAATACCTTGGTGTGATTCTTAAAAATATTATACCTATTAGCACACATTACTGTCTTTCCTCATTTTTAAATAAAGGCCACAAGTGCCCACTTTTTTTTTAAATAATCTGGTCATCTCGGTGGCCACCATGGTAAGAAAAACGTCTAGTAAAGTCTACTAACTGCAACCACTCATCCTTAGTACTCAAAGTAACCAATAACTAGTAGAATATAAACAAGCCTTTTTGGGGGACTTTACGATTTGCTGATTTTTTTATTTTTTGGTGGTATCTGTCATGAAGTGGTGGAAGGAGGACCACAGTGCAGGCACAGGAGCAGGCAAACAGACTAATAAGAAATTATTTAAACTTTGATTTAATTTAAAAAAAAAAAAAAGTGCAGAGACAAAGGGAAATTTTTCAAACATGTTAAGAACAGTTTAAAAAAACAACAAGGTCTATGCTAGGGCGGCATGTGGCTGAGTGGTTAGAACAGTCGTCCTCCAATGCAAGAGTTGGGGGTTCAATTCCACCAGTAGTCACATGCTGAAGTGTCCCTGGGCAACACACTGAACCCCTCATTGCCTCTGATGTGAGTCCCATCGGTGTATGAATGTGATAAAGCACTGATTAATTTTTGTATAGTTCTAGTAGAGTGCTGCATAAGGGTACAGATTGTAGTGTAAAGAGCTTTGAGTATCTTGATAAGATAGAAAGGTGCTATATAAGTACAGTCCATTTACCATTCCATTTATAATTTAAAAAAGAAACTCTCAAGGTCACCAGTGAAACAACAACAAATCAGAAAAAAGTCCCAAAACTATTCTGCTTTATGGCTGCAAAGACCAGCCCCTCTTTGAGTTTCTACTGGTTGTTTGCAACTCACCAACACAGTCAGCCATGTTCTGTGATGCATTGATGAAGCCAGCACTGGGAACCAGGAGGTGAGGTGTGTAACATAGCAGTGTTGGGTTGGAAAAACATGAGGATGTGTGTCAGGCATTTCCTCTTCAGACCCAGTAGCTGGCCTGTTGCGCAGGCTGTGTCAATACAACACACCCTCGAACTAGATCCTGGCCTACGGTTGTACACATGGACCTTAAGCTTTGTTAATACTGTACCTCCATTGGTGGCTCAGAGGCCAAACAGCAGTGGGTTGACTTCAACTCACTCACCTCACTGTGATTCTTTTAAAGTCACATCAATAAGAATGAAAAATAGAGACTCGGGCCTAACATGAATTCTTTTTAATCAGATCCAATCCCAACCAGGACCAGGTGTGATGGGAGAGCAGGAACGAAGTCTAATGGAATCAATCAGGGAATAAACTCAGGAAACGTTTCAGCACCAAAACAAGAGCAACAACTAAAGGCAACTTACATCATGAAGGTTTAATAGTACAGGTAGTCCCCGAGTTATGAATGAATTCTGTTCCTACGCCCCGTTCGTAAACCGATTTTGCCGTAAGTCGGAGCGCTACCCACGTGGTGGCCGTAACTCCGAATTTTTGCCGTAAGTCGGAAAAAGAACGGTAAACGTCGTTTTAAACACTTTTTTTATGTAACACAACAACAGCGTACTTAGAACGCCGTTTTGCTGTATTTCCAAGCAGTTAGCTAACACAGTACCCTAAAA
>JARVLU010000002.1:21814180-21827179 GCA_031762415.1 Simpsonichthys santanae | reverse complement strand
AAATGATTTGAGAGAAATAAATGTACTTCTAACTTGCTAAAGCAAATGTGATTGATTCTGCAGTGTCTTCCTGAATGTCACTGTGAATTAGCACAGCAGTCATTTGGACCTCTGTTGGAAGACAAAAGTTTAGCAGAAAATAAAGATGTAAAGAAAACAATAGATCAAGACATTGAGGGGAGAAAAATGGTGGGAAAAAACAACATAAATGCTACTTTTAATGAACATTCAGACAGTGAAAATGCTAAATCTATAATTGAGCTTGAAAAACTGCGGGTGAATGTGTTTGTGTGGTTTCATCAACAAAATATTGATTTTTCTGTTTCTTTTTTGTACCGACCAGCTTCCTTTTACGCAAAACAAATCAGAGGATGCAAATTAAGAAGCCACTTACCATAACAGCTCTGCTAAGAGGTCTGCACATGCACGCATACGCACAGGCATCTTTAAGCAACAAAGATAAACAAGTGTTCTAATTAAGAATTAATTACACAGTAAAGCCACCGAGAGAGCTGAAACTCTTTGGAGAAGTAAAGAGGGTCAGAGACAGGATGAAGATGAGACAGGGAGAAGTGTAGCAGAAGGAAAGATGGGAATAAAAGAGAGGAGAAGGGGTGAGGTGAAGGGGTGAGGTGAATGAGTCTAGAGACAGGTGGAGAGTGAGGGCTGTTTAAATGTTGGAAGGAGCTTTTTAGGAATGAGGAAACAATTAAAAGTCTTTGAATCTAAGGTGCACAATGAGCAACAGAATGGGAATTAAGTATAGATAGTTGTGTTTTTAGTTCTTTATTTTCAGTATGTGATAAATAAATGAATAAAGTAATGTATAGTTTGAAAAAATAAAAACAAAAAGACACAACTGAAACCCAAGATGAAAATAAAGGCTTTCCAAATCCTTATTTGTGTTTCTGCTGCCGTTGTTGCTCTTCCACTTGAACCAATTTTACAAAAACCAAAAAGAAAATCTGCTTGTATTCCTTATGTCTCTCTCAAAGGGGAACCACTCTAACCCATCTCAGGAAAAAGGTGTGCAACATCATTTGGAGGAAACATGAAACAACATTATTACAGACTGAATTTTTCAGCTACTGAAATGCTAAAATGACCAGGGGAAACATAACAAGTCAATTTCTGACGTTTTCCCATAGTTTGTTCTGTTTCTCTTTTTCAGGTAATTTTCCCCATGTCAACAATCAGTTGTACCGCAGAAATCAGCTTCTAGAAAAGCAGCTTAAAATGATATAAAATTAAAAATGGAAAGATCCAAAGAAAAAAGATGTGACAAATCAGTCACAGTGGAGCTGTCCCTGGTGCTGAAACTTGAGAAGCCCTAATGCAGTTTTCAGTTGCTGTTTATTGGATTTTTATTTGTTCTAGTATCCAGGATGGGGTCTGTGCTCTTATTTGGTGACATTGTAAAACAGTGCACAGCAGCTATATCCATTTATGTATATTTATATATATATATATATATTTGTATTTTGTTTTATATGCTATACTGCTATTTTCAATAGTTACATTAGTTGATCCAACATATGGTGTAACAAAGTATAAAGATCAGAGAAGACAAAGAAATAAACTTAAAAAAATGAACATTCAACACAATATAAAAAATATTCATTGCACTTTCAAATTATTGTTTAATCGAGCTGAAGGTGAAGAAACAATATTGTCAGTCCATGTCTGTGTGCGGGTTCATGTTGGTTTCATATTTAACTATTCCCATTTGGATTTCTGCTCCACCCAGATTTGTTTTTTTTATTTTAATTTTATTTTTTAACAAAAATCCATAAATCTTTCTGATCACTTATGTTGCTCAGAATGGAAATGGCACAAATGATTTTGCATTGTGTGACAAAATAATGTAATGTTCATTGAGGTAAATAAAATTGCAAATTACAACTAATATGCGTCAGTGTTACTTGAGGTAAGGTGCAACAAATTTGTGGCATTGACAAGACAAATCCTAACTGCATTCAATTCATTTTTAAGTAAAGTAAAATAAATTCAATTTGTTTTAGTTTGTCAATTTTTATTCTGTCTCTGTTGGCACTTTTTGTCTCCCCTCTCACATCTCCCTTTTAGATGAAACCCTTTTTTTCAACTCACATATAAGACACATTCCTTCTAATAATCCTTTGATTCTTTTATTGGGATACTTCTTTACCACCTCTGCTAGAGGACCCAGACGTTAATGAGTACATGATATGAAATAATAGATCACTGACGTCTGACAGTGTTGTTGCATTAACAAAATGGCTCTATATGCTGTGTACTAATGCATCAGCTCTGCAGACGAGCTGACTCTTGACATGTGAGGTAGCAACTGATGACTGAGGTGGAGTTGAATCATAAATACAGATGAAGCAGGATGAGTCTTTCAAAACCCGCTGAAAGCACACCTGATGCAATTACGTGAGGCACCAAGCTTTCAGGCGGTTTTAAACTGCTCTGAGAAATATTCCATAATTTACTATAGCTGTACCATTTTACAAAGTCTGATCCTCAGATGTGAAATTGTTTAAACTGAACGACGAAAAATTGTAAAAGCTCTCGCATCCGGCTCTCTTTGAAGATATGCCTACAGCTCTTAATTCTACCCCTTTGCTCTTCTTCTTTCAAAGACCTGGAGAAAAACGAGGCTTTCATCTTGGTGACCTATCAGAATGACCCCTCTCAGTGACAGACGCCTTAAACAACCAACCGATAATCAACACCTGGGCAGGAACTCTGGTAAACAAATCAGCAAGCCAAAATGGCTTGTAATAGCAGCCATTTTGATGCTTTTACCCAAGGAGAAAGGCAGAAAAGAGATGAAGAGAGAGAAAATAAAACTGGATGTGTATAAATGTGTATACAAGGATAAGTGTGGCTGTTTGCATGTGTGAAAAACAGTTAGTATATCATGTCCGTATAGATGCTTTGGATCATGCTATTTTTATCAGTAAATGCTCTCTATCATACTCCTGGGAAAAAAATGGCAATTGTTTTGATGAAATTATTATTATAAATGCTGATAAAACATAAAGAGGACCAAGTCATTCTTTAAAATTTACTTTTACTATTGTTTTTGTTCATGTTTAAGTCTTATCAGTCCAATGATTTGAAAAGAAAAAAAAAACTGTAACTTTTGTAAATCAGACTTTTATGTTTGTGTCAAAGTCTGCACACGTGTTCTCTTTAGGAAGCAGGAGTCCTTTTCTATCATTAAACAAAGATGACCTGAGCATTCCTTTGCTGGTTCTTATGTCACAGTGGAAGCATGGAGCAATTAATGCAATTAATACAGCCCAGAAAGCAGTTAGTAAAATGTTGTTGTTGTTTTTTTGTTGTTGTTGTTTGTTTTTTAATTAATGGAATTTATTTAAAAATCACCTAAATTCTACCAACACTATGAATTAAAATTATGGTTTCAAGTTGCTATTTTCAGCATGCAAGATGAAAATTGTGAGGAGTGTGGAAACATTAAGAAAATATGGGCTTCGTCACCAGGGGTTCGCTGTTTGAAGGAGGGCTATCAGGCCGGATTAGCTCTACCTCAGTGATAATGGAAGTAGGAACATCTCAGTTTTAGACTCAGATCTTAGTTGCTACAGATGCAAGAGTAAGATGTGTATATGGTATTTGTATAGTATTAAAATTTAAGGGACACTCGAGATTATCATCAGATAACGTTTCTTTTATCCAAAACCTGAAATAACACATTGAAGGGAACCCAGATCACACATTAAGATCTGGTTGAAATTTACATATTTGAAACAAACAGTTGGTTGGGATTTTACATTCCGTTCAATTTAAAGTCTAAAAGGATCAGAGGGTGTGAATTTGTCAGGTTTTGTGTAGTTTAAATTGTAACTTTGTTTAAAAAAAATGTGTTTCTCATACAGTCTTCAGACACACTTTCACAAATTTTGTTCTTCAGAGTAATCTTGTTTTGATGTCTTTAAGTAAAAATAAATAAATTAATTAATTAAAAAAATATCAACTTCTATTTTTTCCCCTCACTGGCTCTGTTACGAGGCACACGCATTTCTTCGGTCGACCCGTTCTACTCCTGCTTTTTTGCTCTCTGTCTATGTATCGGAGCAGCTCCTATTTTTACACATCTTCTGAAATGAAAACTACTGTTTAGGATCTGACCAACTGGACTTTCGACGCAAATGACAAAATCTTTTCAACAAAGCAACAGGGTCCTGGAGAACCCTCATCTGCTCGGACAACACGTGCAGCTGGACATATCTCTGGGGAAATGGAATGTGATGTGTCTACCTCTGCTGTTGACCAAGGATGCCAAAACTGCACATAATTGGATTTAGAATAACAGGTTTCTTGTTTTTGGAATAGTCTGGATCCTGGTTTATCAATGTAGAAAGAAGATGACCACAGCTAATTTGAACCTCGTCAGGCTGCTGCCTATGTGAAGGTTTGGTTCGTGCTTGGAGGACTCAAAATCAGCTGAGTGACGAGCTAAACCGTAAGATGGAAGTGATTTGAATCGCAGGCCAACTGCGGCTTTGGGACTCGTCAGCATGAAACAACCTTGAAGAGGCTCGTAAGCACGGACCAGTAGAATGCACCCTAATCTGGACATTTCAAACCTTGGAAGTGTCAATAAAGACTCAAGGCTGACAAGGAACTAAATAGCCTGCCTGAATAAATTAACAGCTGTGGATTATCTGAATCTGACTCTCCGGTTGGCTTCGAAACAGGACGACTTTTTGGTTTCTCCTGGGAAATGTTTAAACTAAGGAAAAGCTTTGTCTATCGCAACCGCACCCCCCCCCCCCCCCACCCCCCATCTTCTGTGGAGGCTTATCAGAACTGTGCTGGGCCTGGCTGACCATCATCTTATCTTCTCAGGACAACAAACTATCTGTTAGTGCTTCATGGATCGCTTCGTCGTCAAATGCATATGTAACATGTTCATAAATGTGCTGCAGAGTTTTTTGGATGTCTTAAATCGTGTCCTGTTAGGACAAGGAGCGAAGAAATCTATTTTGTAATGCCACTATCCTCTCCTCATGGCTTTGTCCCTTTTTCCATCTAAAAAAATGTATTCTGAAAAGAATAAGAAGGCCACGTTATATAGCAGCAGCTACGTGCACTCTGCCCATCTTTCAGACGACTGTATGGTCATATTCTCGTTGTATCTCGGTGCAATGATAATGAAGCTTATTCTGATTCTGATCCTGATACTGTTCATTTTAAGGGTTGAAAAAAGCCAATAAAACATTTCACAACATTAGATGATGTTAATCTTAAATTCTGACATAAAACGTAGATTATTGCTCTTGAAGTAAAATGCATTCTGTGAAGAAATGCAAAGCTTTTAACTAAACCTGCGCTTGCATACTAGAAAATGTTTAATATCATAGTTGTCATAAACTGGCAGCATCTTGCTTTGGTCTCAACCCTGCTCAAACTATTAGCTAAACTGAGGTCATTCAAAAAAACTATCTGGAACAGGTGAGATATTAATTGCTTATAACAAGAGATGTTGCGATTGATTGGCTACCAATCATGATCAGCTGATTTCCATTAAGAAGTATGTGATTGGCTGATACTGATCAATGCCTTTCACTGCTAAAAACAATCACATTTGCGCCTGTAGAAGTCCAGTGGTTTATATATATTCAAGCAATCTTTTGAAAATTATTTGACTTTCACTATTTAGCCTGTTGAGAGCCTTAATGTTTCATTCTGTTAAATATTCTGTTAGCGACAGCAGGTAACAGCAGTCCTGCTGTATTTTGTCTGTACAGTATTTTTTTTTTCTTGAAAAGCTAAATAAAAACATGGTTTTGTCCAAATTAATGTGATTTTATGGTTCCTATTTTCGAGATCACTTAGCAAGTAGCACTCATCTTAACTAAATCAAAATAAATTACAGCCAATCCATGTGATCGTTATCGGCGATTGGCAACAAAAAAAAAAATAAATAAATAAAAAAATTCCTGATCGGAGCATCTCTCCTTCTAACTTTTCCACAGGTGCTCTGTCATTTAAAGGACTGCAGACACTTTGTTAGTATATTATTTAAATTTGTGTAATGAACGCAGCGTTAATTTGTTCTCCTAAATGAGAAAAACTGAAGTCATTAGAAAACATTATTCAAGCCCTTTATCTTCTTGAACCTGCACCTTTTCCCCTACAAGTTATTTCCATCACGTGAGTTAACGTGCTCATTTGGGCAGAGAAGTGTCGAAGCGCCTGAGCCCCAGGGCTGCACGGTGGCTTGCATTGATAATGTTCATGTGCTGCATTTGGCTGGTGACAGATAATTCCTCCTCGACTGCAAGTAACTGAGCTAAGGTTTATTCTTCCTCTTCATTTATTTAGTTTTTTTTTTTTTTTTTACTTTTCAAGCTGAGACAAACTACGTTGAATGAAGTTGTTTATCCGTTTAGTTTGCTCTTGTTTCTGTGCTCACTCTTTATTTTCTTGTGTAGGTAGTACGAGTATGTATGTACACAAAGGACCTTATGATGGTTTAACATCTCCAAAGCTGCAGACTTGAAGAGCATTTCTGCCAAAGATGCAACACGAGTGCTTTGTTCAGCAATAATTGGGTTTGTCCTGTAGAAACATGGTGAGACAAGTGATCTGAACAGTAGGACTTAAGGAGTTAAAAAGACTAGAAAGGATTTAGTTTTTGTTTGTTTGGGTTGGGGGTTAAATCCTGTTCTAGACCAGTTGCTATGCAACCCAGAGAGACTGATAAACTGCTGAACCTGCGGCTGAGAATCACCAAAACTACACACCTTCATGTTTTATGCTTTGTTTTCAGTGCAGATTAAAGAGAGAGAGCATTTAAGTTGTGTGCTTTAAATGTTGCTGCTGGGCAGATTGTGTTACCTTTGATCAAAACCAGATGGGGTATTTGTTTTTATTTATTTATTGTTAATATTCATCATGTTTTGATTCAACTGTCTGGCTTCTAAAAAGACAAAATGGTGTCTGTCTTTTAATTAAAAAATAAAATAAAAATACTGTGATAATAATATCAGCATTGGGAAAGTGACCGGAGAATGAAGGAAAGAGCGCTCAGCTGCTGTCGGTGTGAGAACTCTGTTAGAAGCTGACACTAACACACACCAAACACACACTGTTCACTGGATCCATCTGTCGGCACATTTGCCTGGGATGAAGCGTACAAGGAGAACAGGTGAATATTTTAGCAGTACATGTATATTCTGCTGTCGGCTCGTGTCCTCATGCTTCGGCTCTCTCCTCGGCTGTTTTGTAAAACTACTTTAGGCACAGTTCTTTTACCAGACTGTCTGAAGAACAAACTGTGAAAAAAGAAATGGTTTGCAAAAATATCTGCTTCATGTGGACTGGAAAAAAGTGCCATCAGGACATAGTCTGACCTGTCTACTACGTCATGCGCAGCTACAGCCATGTTGTGTACTGTTAGCAAAATATATCATGAACCAGTGGACAGATTGAATGAAACGCTCACTGAGAGAAATCATTGAAAGGAAAAAACTTTTGGAGTCATCCATATCCAATATGGCTGTTACAGCTATTCAACCACAAAAATGACTATACAGGGACTTACAATTTCAACTAATGGGGGTGGGGGGGGGGGTGCAGCTTATATTATACTAGCTGAGTGTTAACACATCTTGCAAGATGTGGCTGTGGCAGCCATCTTGAGGGCGATGTACGTTCCTTCAAAGAACGCTTTCAATACATCCTGGCTGATGAGATAATGCACTTTTCTTATTTTTGCCTGTGATGGTGGTTTCTCCTGGTACCTGTCTCAGTCTGTGTATTAAGCAACCCCTCCTCCCCCACTGCTCCTCTTCTATTCTCTTTTTTCTCCCTTTTCTCTCTCAGCTTCTGTCTGTCATTGGTCCACTCCGGTGTCAGCCTCCAGCTTCCTCCTTCAAACACCTCCCAGGGCTCCATCAAAGACAACGGCTGAGCGTGCATCTCCCTCCTTCTCTTTCAATCTCCCTGCCTTTCTCCCTCCTGAGAACGGCTGATTACTGTTCGCTCCATGGGCTAAGTGGGGCAGATAGAAGGCTCAGCTGGAGAGAGAGAGAGTGGGGGGGGGGGGGGAGAGGGAAGGAGAACGATTGGAGGAGAGGGACCAGGATGAAACCCACACAGGCACATCCACGTACCGTGGCAACACTGACAACGATGCAAAGCACCTCCATGTATTCACTGCCAGCCCCTGAGCTCCACGTGTGTCGTCTGACTTTAAATTTCAAACAAATACATCCCAAAAAGGCATGTGAAGACATGCTCCTGCACAGAGACGTGCACTCATGTGCTCATTCACACGTGCACGAGTTGAATGAGGAACTCGCTGAGACAGACTGACAAGAAGAATAACTGATCTCCAGTCAGCCCTCAGCTGCAGGCGGGACACAGCTGGCAAGGACGGAGAGGTTAAAAGCCTCACACACACACACCCCCACCCTCACCCTCACCCTCACCCTCACCTGCCGGCCCAGGCAGAGGCGTATGTAAACATTAAATGTTGAGCCAATGTTCTGAGGCTGGAGGCTGAAAATTGTTGAGACTGTGGTGCTGAAAGGCTGCGTTCAGTCACAGGAGCATGATGGGATATCAGTCATAGTCAGGAACATGTGATGTGTGGACTAACTGTGCAAAAGTTTCCTAATTCCTTTGGATTTCGCTTTTAAGAAATCAAAGTTTCTTATGTCAAAGTTCATCCTCAATAGTCCAGGTAAAAAAAATCCAACAATGTTCAGTCAGGTCCCCTGGATAATTCTTTTTTTGATGACACGTTCTTCATCCAAAGGACCTTATCAGTCCGAGGATCACATAACTCATCATCACTCCTCATGACTATGTCCTTTGGATGAAGAAAGCAACGTCTCATCAAAAAAGAAACCGTCCAGATAACCTGACTGAACTTTGTTGGATTTTTATCTGGATTATTGAGCATGAACTTTGATGGTTTGAACCACTATGGCTGCCTCAGAGAAGTTGACGGGGGAGAGGGCGGACTCCAGAAACCATCTTATCACCATTAAACTGGTTGGTCCATTATGGGAGTACTATTTGTGCAACTGAGTTTTTTGTGGCTCCTCGGTTTGATTAAGTCCTTAAGATGAAGGACGAAATGTTTCAACAACAAAAGAAACCATCCAGATGACCAGACTGAACTTTGTTGGACACGTTCTCGTGGTTTTGATCAAAAGTTCTTCAGACTTTCAGAAAATATTTTTCAAAGTCCTTTTTAGACTTGGCTGCATTTTTTTTTAACCTCATTTATACATTGTGCCTGAACTGGTAGCGTTTTGTGCAGCTTGTGCTTAAAAGATGAAGAAAGTGGAAAAAAGTTAGGACAGTGAATAAAGTCAGTAAATGAAACGTGTCTGAATGTCGTGTCTAGAAAAAAATTGGGGGGGAAATCCAGAAAAGACATCTTGATAATCCATTGTTTTCAGTAACCTTGTTGTTGTTAAATGTTGTATTTTTCTGAGTTAACTAAAGAAATGGGAACAAATTTAAACATTGTGATAGCTGCTGATAATAAAGCACCGAAGGATCAAACTTAAAACATAGTTTTAGTTAGATACTCACTGCAAACTATGAAATCAGACAAAAAGTTTATTCTGATCCATCAAACTTAAAGAGTTGAGCAGTTTTACACAAAAACTAAAGGAACATTCATTGCATCTAAAAGTCGGCTCAAATGGTGCTCAAATCAATTTGGAGGCCGCATGAAGTTTGGAGTTCTAGTGATTGACTCTGCAGAAAGTTGGTGACCTCTTTGCACTATGCGCTTCAGCATCCGCTGACCCCGCTCCGTCAGCTTACGTGGCCTACCACTTTGTGGACGAGTCGCTGTCATTCCCAAACACTTCCATTTTCTGATAATACAGTTGACTGTGGAATATTTAAGAGCTAGCAAAATTCATGACTGGATTTGTTGCATAGGTTGCATCCTATCAGTTCCACGCAGGAATTCACTGAGCTCCCGAGAGCGACCCATTCTTTAACACATGCTTGTAAAAACAGTCTGATTCCAATCATTTGGATGGGTGAGTAAAGACTTTTGGCCATGTAGTGTATATTGATGTGCAATTCTAAAATGCAGCTATGCATTCAATGTAAACAAAGCACTTATATTTGTAATAAATCAGAGTCAAAATGATCAGACTTCTCAATCCAAACAGCTCTTCCATGGACGTCCTTGACCTTCTCAGCTGGTTCAGGTCCATGTGGTGTTAGCCACTCACAGATTTTACTACAGAGTTTTGTATCCAGGACACATTAACCACCAATAAGGAAAAATTGGCAAATTTGGTTTAAGATGCTTATTTTGAACAATCTTTGTGACATTACTATTTGAGCTGACTTTTAGATGCAATAAATATTCCTTTAGTTTTTGGATCAAACTCAACAAACATGGCAAAAAAAATCCTCAGACAAGATTTGAAGTACGAATAGAAATGAACATAAAAAAAGTTGCAAAAGTCCAAAGAGTTTCTTTTGAAAGTTTTTCCAAGATTAAAAGAGGAAACAGGAAAAAAAATTACAAATAAAACACGCGGGATGACTCAAGACTTTTGCACAGAACTGTAATGTCCTTTCCTCTCAATCAGCTTGATTTTAAGATGCTCCCTCTGTGGGGGACGAGTCCCAGCGAGACCAATCAGGCCCCCGCTGGAGTACAACTTCTGAGACTGCACGCGCGCGCCCGCACGCGGAATGAAAGATGGAAACATGAGTTTTCGCTCGTTAGATGATGCTAATATACTGTAAAGCTCTGGTCCAAACAGGATGTGCGTGCGCGTGTGTTTAATGTCTCGTCTAGGCCCAGAGATCCCGTGCTGACACCCATGCAGGCCAGCAGCACCACGGACAGCGTCTCATCAGCTTGCGCTTCTTACGCGCACGCCCTCACGGACACACCGACGCGCACACGCGCGCTAAGGCTCACAGCTGTTTGTTATGTAACGATTCCACTGATCGTGATCCAGTATCTCATATAGATAATCCTCATCTTCCTCTTCCTCTTCCTCCTCGCCCGACGGACCTGGACGTTTGCGATCTGCTCTCTTCATTAATTAAATGCCTCTCGATCCGTCGCGCACGCTCGCTCGCGCGCACGCACGCCCTTGATTGGGCGCTTTGAGACGGATGCTGCACACAAAGTACTGACGGTCCTGGAAAAGACCAGGAGGGTCCTTGAGGTTCACACTGGTGTCAGAACCAGCAGAGGCTTTAGAGACCTTATTTGAACATGTTGGTTCTGATTGGAACATTTACGCACAAAAAACTAAAACATACGTAAACAACCTCAGTGTTTACTCACTCGGATGTCCTCGCCAGGGTCAGAGACCGACACAGGGTTGTTGGGGTCAGTGGAACCAAAGACCTGCAGCTGGGGCAACTTCCGCCATTCTCCGACTCACTTTCCACTGGGGAGATCGTGGACGGGTCTGCCGGTACCAGCTGCATGTCCCCCGGGTCCAGAGGTTGAGCCGGCGGGGGCTGGACGCCCGGGGACGCTTCAACCTGCGCATGATGGTCCGGCAGAGACCCCCCACTGGTTTTGAGCTGGGGTTCCTGCGGGTGGTGGTGGTGATGCAGGCAGCTGGGGTCAGGGAAATGAAGATGGTGATGGAGGTAGGGATGCTGCTGCTGGACCCTGACGTCCCGCAGGTGCCTGTTCTCACCGATGAGCTCGTCCACCCGCCGGTCCAGCTCCTCTATCCGTGTGCGCTGGGTCTGGATGAGGCTCTGCTGGTTCTGCACGATGGTGGTGAGCTCCCGCAGGTACAGAATCGCCTGCACCGGGTTTTCGAGCAAGCTGGAGCTCATAATATCCGAGGCTCGAGGGGGAGAGCAGGGAGAGAAAAAAAAAAAAGAGGGGGAGAGAGAAGACGCGGGACTGGTGGATGGAGGGATGAGGAGATGCAGATATCTGGACGTCCTTCTCTTCTCTCCTTGGTCCTGCTCGGTTGTAGATGAAGCTGCGCTGCCCGAGCCGGTCGTTCCCCTCCCAACCTCCCTCCCTCTCACTCCCTCCCACTGCGCTGAGTGGTGCTGATGAGAGGAGCCAGATCCAGATGTGACAGGAGGGAGGGGAGGCGAGATGGGTGCGTCATTACGCACGACGAGGCCAGAGCAAGCACGCACCCTATAGGTGCAAAAGGTTGCTGCTCGGTTGTTCCTCGTGAAAAATGTGACAGTGAAAATAATTCGCCTTTGAAGAGATACAGTTTTTTTTTTTTTTTTTTTTTTTGGGGGGGGGGGGGGGGGGGCTACAGCAAGTCTAAACCTCGTAGGTATACTTCAAATAGTGTTAATATACTGTAATCAATATAATAAAAATGATAACTTTTTAACAAATGCAAGAAATGGAGAGGAGTGGGATTTTGATGACTGAAGTGATCATCTGTCAGTGTTTACATAAAAATGATCAATGCAACGAAAAGGAATGGCATAATAAACACATGAAGCAAGTTTTAAATACATTGAAAATGTATTTAAAAAACTGAATTGGAAGGTTGATGATGTAAACAGAGCGTGTGTTTATGAGCATTCTGTGATTACATGAAAAAAAACTGCATGAAAAAATATCTGTGTCAAGAAAAATGTTATTGAAGCCACGGATAACGAGAGGGTTACAAAATGCTTGTAAAGAAAAGAAGACTTTGGATTTGTGTTTCTTAAACTCAAGAACTAACGCAGAAGAGAGATACAGGAATTACAAAACTAAGTTGGTATGAATTATTGATCTATTAAATAAAAGTAGTGCATATATAACTTGTGAATAATGGAGTATGTTGAATCATAAAGCCAGAGTGGGTAAGTCAAGATTGTTAGTAAATGATATTGTGGAAATTTGTGATCAAAGTGAAATATTCAAATAGTTTAATCTGTATTTTATGAATGATGACCCGCATAAAGGATATGAAATGCATAATTTTATTGTGTTTACTCTGTGACACAGTTCACACTTGGACTTGTGATTCTGTGTGTCAGAATTTCAGGGATGACCTG
>JARVLU010000002.1:21784995-21800026 GCA_031762415.1 Simpsonichthys santanae | reverse complement strand
CACACACACACACACACACACACACACACACACCCGAGGACATCTGTGGCCGTATCAGAACCATGATGCTGATAGACACTGTACCATCTTACCAGCACTTTGGAACTTTCTGGATTGTTTAAGGATAACTCACCGCCTTTGACCTCTATGCATAAATGTATTATGATGTCATTGTATGTTGCACCTTGATGTTGCAAGTTTTTTTTTTTTTTTTTTCATCTTTTATACTGTTTCCTGGCCAGGACATGGTGTGATACATGATTTTTTTTTTTTTGGCTTACTGCACCCTCGTGTTCTCTTTTTCTCATCTGCCTGTGTGTTGTGTGTAACAGGTCTCTCTTGTAAATGAGTCTTCAAGGCTCAATGGGAACTAATCTGTATAAATAAAGGTCTAATAATAATAATAATTTAAAAAAAAGAGTTAGCACAGATTTAAAGGACCAAATCTAATCAATCAAAACATTTTGAGCAAAGTTTTAGCGGTGTAAAAAGTTACGTATACAGTACTGTATTTGAGTAATTTTTTTTTAAGTAAAGATCCTTCCTGGAATAATTGTGCATACCCTGAAGAGATCATTAAACCCATGTGGTGTCCTGTATATGATGTCATTCAATCAACATAACATTTGGATTGGTAATTTGAGATTCACAAGGTATCTCGTTTTTTCTTTATCAGCAAAAAACTTTGTCCACTTGTCATTTCTCACCGTTCTTGAGCGGAGTAACACAAAAAGCTGCTTCTTCATCAGAAAAATGTTGCGTATTTATATTTTCCCATGAACAGAACTCTAAAATCCATCCATCTTTCTATCATCTTTTACCCGCTTCTTCCATTTTGGGTCACGGGGGTCGCCGGTGCCCGTGTCCAGCAATCACTGTGCGAGGGGCGGGGTACACCCTGGACGGGTCGCAAGTCCATCACAAGACAAGAACTCTAAAATATGCATCATTATAGAATAGCTCGCTATAAACTGATGTAATGTTGAAGAACATGACCACTCACCACAGGAAAACTCTACGATGCGCTCCTCCTCCACTCCAGCAGAAAAAAGCAGCTCTTGTTTGAAGTCTGAAACCTACGTGTGATAATTTTCTGTTAACAGAGTCAATAAAAACACTAATTATTCATCGTACAAGCTGAAGGAGCTCACGGGCTGCATGGTTCCTCCAGCGATGATGACAGCTCTGCACTCCTTCAGCACCTGAGCAAAGTGGACTGCTGGGTTCAACAGGAGGAAATTGATGCTACTTTCAGATAAAACACCTGGAAAATAAATATATGAATCACTTTTACCACAAATGGGTCATCGTTTTGGGTTTTACTTGTAATGTGTGGAAAAATATGATACCCTGTTTGTGCACCACCACTCTGCCATCAGTATTACTGTTGGTGAGAGACATGAAGAAACCCTCCACTTGCATCATGGGAGATGCAGACAGCACTTTGTCTGCCTCTGCTTCCCCCTGCTGGTCCAAGGTGGGAACTGCAACTACGAGTTTGAACAATAAATAAATAAAAACTTTAATTTTTGTCCTTTCAACAAAAGTTTGAGCACATATTGAGTGCAGCTGATTCATCTTCTCCAAGCTGCTCTTTTTGGTCACCTGGTGCAGAGCTCTGGGTGCTTTGGAGGGTCTGAAGGTAACGATTTAGTCCGTCTGTGCGACGGTTCTCCTTGTTGGAGCTGCTCCTGGCCTGCAGAGTTACACCTGAGCCTGCATACTTCTCCACAAATCCCCCCAGCTGCAGACAGGGAAAACAGCTGGCTCACGTTTACATTTTCAGTACATCATATTCAGAAATACACAAACGTATACATGATTACTTACCTTCCTGCTTATCATGCTCTTCTCAAAGTATTTTTGTAACTAAAGAGGAAACAACAGAGAGGTTTACTCATGGAGGGTTTTGATTTGATATGTTTTTTTTGGATAAATAATTAGAACTACCTTAAACAAGTTTATGTTGTCAATCTGAGCCTTGAACAAAAAGTTATTGATGGTGTGCATCTCTGTCCCTGAAACAAACTGAGCGGTTAGAGAACTCTGCTTCAGTGTGCGTTATAGTTTGTTTATCATCGACTAACCTGCTTGTGTAGTCTGACTCTGGGGATTCTGTCCCACTTTACCTGCAGACAGGAAGCGAATGGAGATCAGTGCATGCTTCAGGTACGAGACCGAGTCAGAATGAACGGCTCACTCACCTCCCAGCACACGCACCAGCCCCTCAACCACAAACAGAATCTGCTTGATGTACATCAAGTTCTTCGCCTTCAGTCTGCTCCTGGTGTTGGAAGACACGTGCACGTTTCATACGGGGAGCTCGTAACCAACTTGTGGCTTCATTCACCTGCTGTGCGACACTTACTTGTAGCGTTCCGCGTACTGCCTGAGCTGAGAGTGGGCGCGGCAAAGCTGCAGACGTGTGGGAAAACGTTAGCGTGTGGCTAAGGCTAAAAGACGGCTCTGACGTAAAGCGTTTACCTGCGCGCCAGTGAGTTCCGCGCTGTGGATGCACGAGAGCGTGTCGCTCAGATTGTGAGCTTCGTCTATGATCACCACCTGGAGTGCACGTGTTCAAATGGCAGTTGTTATAAAACCAAAATAAACTGAGCAGCTTTAGAAATTTCTAACACGTTCAGCTGGGGGTGCGCCGATAAATCGTCCCCGATTTCCTTAGTTTTGGGAGATCGGCCGATACTTAATGAGAAACCGATTTTATTTTTTTGTAGTTTTAACAACAATTTATATTTCAGATCACGACTTCATGACCAGTAAAAACAAGTTTGTATTGTTTCTAGGATGTTGCTGAAGATGTTTTTCAATAGAATAATATTGGAAAATTGAAGGTGCATTGTGACTTTATAACACCTGACAGTGTCGTTGTAAAGCAAAGTCGGTATCAACCTAAATATTTTCAGCAGGTCAAGCTTTTTAGAGATCACGATCGGCCAGAAAACTGCAATCGGTGCACCCCTACTTCCAACGATTAACGGAGGAATCTACACCAGACATGAAAATGATCAGCTGTCGCCGTACCTGTCCCTTCAGCTGGACCCCTGCTGCTCTCCGTGTGGCTTCATGAAGCACCATCTGATAGGGCAACACAACCAGCTGCAAAACCACAGTTAGTTACTATTATGAACAATCTGAAGAAAAGAGATCGAATGAGCAGTGCCCCGAGTTACCTGTGCAGGTGGAATAGTGAGGCGTGCACCGTAATAAGGGCACGAATGCGTCTCTCTGCCCAGTTTCAACAGACTCTCTATATCGTGAACGCTCCCCAGGATTTCATCCCTCATCTGCTGCAGAGCAGAGGCTTTGTTGTAAGGACACACGCTCTTTTCTGGACCTCTCTTACGTTTCGCTCCGTCTTTGTGATTCTGCTTCTCTGCAAAGCGACAGAACAATAATAATATTAAAAAAAAAAAAAAAAAACAACTGAAGTTACTTTGTTTCTGTAGGACGAGTAACTCGGCAGCCGACCGGATCATACCGTGCTTGTTTTTCTGCATCTCCAAGCAGCAGTCGTTAATGCGCTGCACGCTGCCCAGCCGCCGCACCTCCTCATTAATGCACAGATTCTGCGGATCATAAACAGTGTGAAGCGTCAGCGTGAACGACAAGCGCTTCTAACGGACTCTTTAAAAATAATAGCTTGGACAAATGTGCCTCTGTGTGCAGACTCATTGATGCATCGTCACGTTACATTTCAACAAGTGTCGCTTGTGTGAATATGAAAATGAAAACATTCAAAGGCTGAAAGAATCTGCGTAGGTTTAGTTAGATAAAATGTTCCAGACCATTGCAGGTGCCATTAAAAACTGCATTTAGTTCCTGCTTCCTGTCTGAATCTAGAAATATTTATCTACATAGTGAACAAGCTGCATGACTGCTCCTTAATATGAAGCTCACTTTAACCTTTCTCAAGATGTCTGATTAAAACTTGTGTTTTCAACGCTAGCGTGTGCTCAAATATAGATATGTTGCTTCAAGAAAGAGAAGCTCCAGCAGGGATTGTTTCTAAAGGTCTTTTTAGATGTAATATATCAAATTCTTAATAATTATGACATTTTATGTAGTGTAGAGCAAATACAAGTTCGTGAATAAAGAAATATCAGATCTAAAGAAGCATTAGTGTTCATTTTTCCTGCCATACATACATATCAACTTTATACGTCTTAAGAGATACATTTTATCACAATCCATCATATCAGTTAAAAACACTCACTATATATCTGAACAGTTGACTTTGAAATAAAAAATAAACTAAAGATCTCTGTTGCTCTGATCCACATTAATTAAAGCCGTTTCTCAGCTGCTATTTTGTCAAGAATTTGATCGGTCTTATTTGACTTTCTGTTTTTTTTTACTTGCATTTTTGGGCTTCCAAGTTGACCATCATGAGAAATCTACACTAAACAGGTTCATTTTTAAGCAAAGTAAGAAGCCACCGAGACTCAGTCTGTTGCTGATTGATGGGCCAGATCTATACGTTTAAATATTATCTTGGGGGCCAGATTTGGCCCATGGGCCTTGAGTTTGTCACTTTTGAACGTTCTGTTTTACAAGAAATGAGCCAGAAGGATCTCAACTATTAGTTTATAATATTTTAAATATGAGACACTAGAAAGAGATGAGAACTGTAAATTATAATGTACATGTCCACAGGGAAACAGGATGAGGGCACTCATGCAAAAATTAACTGTTTATATTATAACTACTGTATATTTATTTCAAGCACTTTAAAAACTCTTTTTTGTGTTTACGTATGTACTGTATGTCCATACCTGGCGAGAGCCCAGCGCGACCACACTGATGTTCTGACTGAAGGGGCTCTTCTGGACCTCGTGGACAAACTGGGCCAACTGGGAGTGAGTGCGGCTGCAGTAATAAATCTACAAACGAACGTATCGCCTCACGTCAAGGGTCCAGCGTCATACTAATCATGATTCCACTTGATGTTTATGTCTTTGACACACACCTTAGTCACGTGATCTTCAACTAGTTCATCATCATCTTCATCCTCACCTTCCAAGAATCTAAGCATTTGAAGCAAACAAACTTTACTGTTTATATTAAGGATGCACGATATTATAAGCATGGTATCGGTCAATATTAGTAATAAAGTTAAATATCGGACATTCCATCAAAATAACTCACTGATATAAATGGCGCTGTTTATTTTATATATATATACAGTATTTATAAAAGGCACTGTTTTTGTATGGCTGTTCGAGTGTTGCCATTGTGTTAGAGAGAGTAAATGTCATGAATAAATTTGACATTAAACATATTGCAAGTTGAAGTGTTACATCATTTTCAGTCCCTTTTTAGGCATCTGCATTTAGTAGCAGGCAAAATTGACAAAGACCATGCAGAATAATGTAATACTGTACTGTATTTTAATTCCACAGCAGAGAAAGCTATGTAATTTCTGTAAGTAGGTCTAGGGGAAAAAATATAAATATTGGTATCGTTTATCGACCAAGTAAATTTTAACATATCGGATATCAACCAAAAATCCACTATCGTGCATTCCTAGTTTTTATCTTTGCAATTCAGATAGTTGTAATGTTTTATTTAGCATGTAATAATTGTTCTCACCTGTTTTTACTCTTTCGTTCATCATCGCTTTCATATTCTGCAACAATAAGCTCTTCATCCTCTTGCTCCCCTACAGTTTCACTCCGTTCCTCTTTGCTTAGCTGAAGCAACTTAAATGCTTCATCCTCTTCAAAGCTCTAAAGTCAGAGTTAAACTCTTTAATTGCCTTTATTTTATGTGGTTCATGGTGACTGTTGTGGCTGATGTTACCTTTCTTTTACTAGCATACTTGAGGTGAGCATTGTTTCGAATCATCTCTAGTCTTTCTTCTCTCTTCCTCCTTTTTAACTCTTCCTCCTGATACAAAAACGTTTCAGTTTGAGTCGAAAACAAAAAAGGGCGAGGAAAAACAAATTCACATTCCTGCTTAAGTTCCCGCTCACCTTCAGCTTTGACACTAAATCACGTTCTGTCTTTTTCTGGACAAAGTCGGTGATCCAGTCCAGCTCCACTGAGGAGCTGGTGTTGGAGGATGGAGGAACAGAGGAGGAGAGAGCTGCTTCTCCTTCCTGCAGCAGAGCCGCTGCCTCCTGCTTCTTCTTCTCCTCATGATCTGTCAGCCAGCTCAGGGCCCCACAGATGAGACTCAGAGACTTGCCCTAAAGAAACATGTAGATGTGGGTCAACATTAGCTATTCTCACCTGCCACAGGGGGGGCAAAGGCAGAGCGAGAATGATTTTACATGTCATGTGTTTGTTAGCCTGCTCCATTAGCTAAACCTCTCATGAATCATAACCAGAATTAATGACACTTTCAGAAAGATTTCACTGGATACACATCTACAACTAATTAACCTTTAGAGGCAATCTGATTCAAGATGGCCGTGATAGCTACTGGTAATTGGCCATAGAAAATACAAATGTGGCTATAACTCAGCCAATTTTTCAGATACAGTATTACCCTAAAATTTCATGTGGTAGTAGCTGACGGTCAATCACAACACATACTTGAAGCACTAATAGATCATGCCATGCAGAGGTGCCCAAAGTGGGGCCCGCGGGCCAAAGTTGGCCGTTTGAGTTGGCCCGCCAAGCTGTCCTCATTACTATATTAAAATTTCCTTTGAAGAATCAATGTGTTTTCAATGTCATTCAACCAATTGAATCAAGAATACAAAGTTCTTTATTTGTCTATGTATATAGGGTACAGGTTGACTTTAATGTTAGATGGAAAAGTCGACCCATTGACTACCGTATATATGGGACTGTTATGGTCAAATTATTGTTGCTGTTGAGTTGTACAGTATTGCTGTTGGACATGCTTTATTTATTTATTTTTATTTTTTTTTACATTTTGCACTACATATACATACTGAAATGTCAAAATTTCTACATTTGTTTTAATTTCTTATATATATATATATGACTTATTTGTTATATTTTGTGTTCTGCAATGTTCTTTATTCTGAATCAGAGGTTAAATAACTATAATAAATAAATGGACTTTACATAAAGATGGAGTTGTATTTCATGAATTACAGTACCGGTATATGTTTTCATTTGGCCCACAGCCCTCTGATAGATTTTAAATTTGGCCCTCTCAGGGAAAAAGTTTGGGCACCCCTGGGCTGTGTATTATGTTATTTTCAAGGTTTGACCAAAACAGAGCTACGACTGTTGTTCCTCAACATAAGATGATCTCAGTTTAAAGTCTGATGTGACAGGCAGCAGGTGATGTGCATTCCTTCAAGTATTGCTGGGCCTTTAATTAATAAAATAGTTTTGATTTGTGTATTTTAACACACCGTTCCAGTTGGGCTTTCAAAGATGCCAACTTTGCCTTGGTCCAGAGCACTGTAGAGGACCTGCATGAACTGCTCCTGGATGTTATAGGGCTGGTAGGGAAACGGAAACTGGGTCCTGCCATTTTCCATGTTCCTGAGATGTGCCTGAAAGAAAATTAAAAAAAAAAATGTTTACGGTAGATTGCTCTGAACTGGGCTGTGTTAATTGAGTTTGAACTGGCCTGTCTTGATTTATGACAGTGATTTAGGCGACACATTTCTCAACCCTACAAAAGCAGACGAATCTTTCATTAAATATCACAGTAAGTGAGGCGATATAAACTGTCTTAAATGAAAAGCATGCGCGAAAATCAAAAATCAAGTCCAGCCAAAGCAATGTAGCGTCAAGTCTCCTTATTGTTTGAGTACTTTAGCGTTCTGACATTCAAACGATACAAAGATATGTTTGTAAAGTTGTAAACTTACAAGATAGATGTGAAATGTCGTCCCTTCTTGTACAGTACAGTATTAAACTCCCGGTGTTTCGCGCCAACAAACAGAAGCGGTTACGGACTGTAGCCAATAACGAGCGAGATACAAAAGAAGCGCGTGTTTTAATGTATACCACTGTCCTTGCGAGCGGGGACATTTTTAAGCCAATAAAGCTGTTCTCCTTTTTAAGCACCGCCTTTTCGGTAGGTGCTTTTGTAAGCATGTAACGACACTAAGGCTCGTTCGTCGCGCTCGAGCTTGCTGGACTGTCTGGAAAGTTCTCTGCTCTTCTACGAGCGCTTGTCAGCTGCCATATAGCGAGGCAACGTGAATTGGGAACGATTCTTTTCTCGGATTTCAGCGTGGCTGTCGCGGCTTTTGTGCAGTTGTCTAAAGGCTGCACCGGGCACATTAACGCAAAACAGTAATAGCAGTGAAGTTGCGTCGGCGCAGACAGCTTTGAACGACAACTGTAAGCCTGCTGGTTGTCGCTTGTTGCACGGTTAGCGTGGCTCACTGATAGCCTCGGTCGTTAAGTTTAGGTTGCCCTGCTTTGTAGAGTTGGGGGCAAGTGTTGACTCATGACTATGACTGCAGAGGAGCAGACAGGCGGAGGACAACACACCATGGAGGGCGAAGACATAACACCGAAGAAAGATGGGGGTGTTTTAAAGGTGAATGACCATGTTTTGGTACTCTAAGCTAAGCTAACGTTAGCTGCGTTATAGCGAGTATGCTACAACAATGTAATTGCTAACTGCGATGTTGACAGCGTTGTACGGGATTTTTAATGTTCATTCATTGCATTTGGTGGATTGATGATGTATCACTATCACTTGCAGTGACGTCAAAAATTGGCCTCTCAACCGTCCGCATTTCCAGAAGGATCTCTGGAGCGGATCAATGCTGTAGCTGAGCATGGTTCAGTTTTGAATGAAACATGCAGGATGGAGCACTTTAAACTTTTCCACGTGCACACTATCAAACCTTGATGGATGGATTTACTTGACTTACATTTCCCCTAAGAGCTCACATGTCTTAATAAATTTGATGACCATCATGTTTTTGTTTTGTTTTTATTACAGCTGGTCAGAAGGGAAGGAACAGGCTCAGAGTTCCCCATGACTGGTGACAAAGTGTTTGTCCATTATGTTGGTACGCTTCTGGATGGGACACACTTTGACTCCAGCAGAGATAGGGGAGAGAAGTTTTCCTTTGAACTGGGCAAAGGTTGTTATACTTTTATCTACGCACCATGAATATATGTGAGCTGTAGCTGTGTGTGCAGCAACCCTGATTAAGTTTTATTTCTTTAGGCCAAGTGATAAAGGCATGGGACATCGGCGTGGCCACGATGAAAGTGGGAGAGTTGTGCCAGCTGGTTTGTAAACCAGAATATGCATATGGATCTGCAGGCAGCCCACCAAAGATACCACCTAACGCCACTCTAATTTTTGAGGTATACACCCAATTTGTGCTTGTGTCAAGATGTATAAAATGTTGTGCAGCTGGTTACTGGCCTGGAAAATCTAGATGTCAAATCACGTGCTCATTCCTAAAGGTGGAGCTGTTTGAATTTCGAGGAGAGGACATAACAGATGATGAAGATGGAGGAATCATTCGCCGTATTATCACCAAAGGAGAGGGTTATTCCAAACCCAATGAAGGAGCAGTTGTAGAAGGTAATGGAGACGGGAATATTTAGGCACCTCACGGTTCAGTTCTACCTAATTTCAGAGGACTGCAGTGTGATTGTGAAAGAGTTATCGATGCATCTCGATTATCTGCAGTTATCAGATGTAAACCTTTTCAAATTTGTTTCAGTGATGTGTCTAAAATTAGATTGCTGCCCCCAACCCTAAAAGATGAGTAAAGTTACAGCCATTTCTTTGCCAATATCCAATTGGCCATCCAGTTCCTAGGAAAACCAGTTTTTGGTAAATGTCTTATTTGAAAGGTTAAAATTAATAAAAATTATCAAAGCAAGTTACAACTGTGATTTATTTTCATTTTTAATTCACATTAACTTTAGATTTATATATAAAACTACCGGTATGCTTGTTGGAGTTCCACAAAGTATATTTATTATTTTTACTTAATTTGATATATCAACAGTTGAAGTAAATAGAACAAGAATGTTGTAATGTTGGTGTTTTATTGAATGACTTTTCACCAGCATTTGATATCAGAGTTATGGAGATTTTTATTTTTTTATAAAATACATTGTGTCAAAAGTATAATCGTGTTTTTTAGGGCGGTGCTTTAAATGTGATATTTAGTATTAATAAGTAATGCTTAAACATATGTGCATGTAGATATAGTCTTAAACTTGCAAGTATCCCTAAACAAAAATAATTTGATGATTTAAAAACATTTCAAGAGTCTGTGACATAAATTCATGCTAGCTTTGGTTTTACATTTCAGTCACTGTGGAGGGCACCTGTGATGAGCGCTTATTTGACCAGAGAGAACTGAAGTTTGAGATTGGGGATGGAGAGAGCTTCGATTTGCCAGCTGGTGTGGAGAAATCTATCATGGCTATGGAGCAGGGAGAAGAGGCCCTCTTCACTATCAAGCCCAAGTATGGTCGAGTTTGTTAACACATCTTTACCTTCTTTATTGCAGTAAAGTCCTGTTAGAGAATCATTCAAAGTTACACATAGAGCTTTAACATCTGTTATCATGAATTGTTACAACTTAGTGGTTAAAAATAGGTAAATTGGCATTAATTTTCCAGCAAAACTGCTATAAACCACCTTGTTGCCTAAGCAAAGAGAATTTAAGTTGCACAGAAGTCATTGCATACACCTAAGACCAATGATGTTTGTAACTTGCAGATATGGCTTTGGAAATGCTGGAAGTGAAAAGTATAACATTCCTGGTGGAGCAACGCTGAAATACAAGATAAAGCTGACAGCCTTAGAGAAGGTAAGCAGATTTCGGAGCTATGCAGCAGCTTAACAGTAGGTGATGAATAGCTTTTGTTTACCTTACTGTTTTTCTTCATTAGGCTAAGGAATCCTGGGAAATGAACACCTTAGAAAAGCTGGAGCAAAGCAGTATTGTCAAAGAGAAGGGAACACAATATTTTAAGGTACGCCTTAAAGAAGCGTTTTCCTTATTTCTGTGTTTGTGCTTGTCTGTAAGGTTAGCAAAATAGCTCATGAACTGCACATTTTGTTGAAACTGTTACAATATAATCATAAGATGTACATCTACAACTGATCAATTTTTCGACTTGATTCAAAATGGCTACCATAGCTGTTAATAAAACACAAAATACATTCCATTTTAAAGATATTAACTTGAAATTTAGTTTTGTAGTAGCTGAGACTGATTCCAACACATTCTGAAAGCTAACAGTGCAAACGTCTTTGCTTAAAATATTAGCATTAACTGTTGGTGTCAACTCTGTCGGTTAGCATAATATCTTTGGACCACTGGATGGATTTTAATAAAACGTTCAGAAATGTTTTTGATGAATGTAATTAAATTCACGACTAATCAACTTTTTGAGTTGAAGAACATTAACCAACACAAAGTGGCTGTAGTTGCATCAATTTTACATTTATTGAGCTAAAGTTTGGTTTGTTAGTAGCTGAAAGTCAATCACAGCTCACACTCAAGAGCATGTCAACTTGTGTTACTGCATGGGATTGCACTTAACCTTGTATTCAAGGTTAGCCTAAACATGCTACTATTTCATTTCTGAACATAACATGTTAGTCCAAAACAATGGCTTGATAGCCACCAGGTGATGATTGCTTCAAGGAATGCTAAGCCTTTAAGGTTCCCTGGGTTTGAGCATGTTTTTTTTTTTTGTAACCAGGCCACTGATTCTTTATGTTCCAGGAGGGAAAATACAAGCACGCATCTGTTCAGTACAAAAAGATCGTTTCCTGGTTGGAACATGAGTCCAGCCTGCCAGAAGAGGATGATAAGAAAGCAAAAGCGTTGCGGCTAGCTGCACACCTGAACTTGGCCATGTGCTACCTTAAAATGCAGGAACCAAACCAAGCTTTGGAAAATTGTAACAAGGTATTTACTCTGTGCTGATACATATGTCCTCAAAGTTATTAAATACATTAATTTAATTTTACTTCTTTAATAATAGATTGTAAAGTTGTATTGGGTTTGTTTTATTAGAAGGACATATATTATTTGTCAAAAAGTTTTATTCAGGCTCTGCTTACAGGCACTGGAAATTGACTCCTCCAATGAAAAAGCCTTGTTCCGAAGAGGAGAGGCACTGTTCTGTATGAAAGAGTTTGATGGTGCGAGGGACGACTTCCAGCGAGTTGTTCAGCTGTATCCTGCCAACAAGGCTGCAAAGAGTCAAGTAATGGATTACATTTATTGCCTTTTTTTTAATCTTGGAAAAATCAAAGCAAATATGTTCTTGTTTTTAGTATTTCACCCTGATTTATCACACTCTACTCTTAGTTTTTACTGCGTTTTTACAGTAGTTTATTGTCATTGTTTACTGTTTATTGTTGTCTGTACTTTACCATATTTTCTGCCGTACATGTTACGCCGTCCTATAAGTCTCATCAATCCAAATAAGTTTAATAAAGTGGGGGGAAATGTTGCTTCTCTGTATATGTTGCATCTATTATGCATCACCACTGATGCATCGCGTTTGTTATGTGTCACCGCTGCCAACCCAGAAATGTGGGTCGGTGGTGTGCCAAAAATTGATCGGCTGCCAAATGGCCGCAGCAGCGTGCACGGGAGGACTTTAACAAGAATTTAACAAGATTAACACTTAAAAACAATTATTTGTTTGCTCGAAATTATAGTAAAGGAGTGTCTCAGGCTAACTTTTCCTTAATAAATGCACTTTGACGGTCAAATCAGCTGCATTTCAAAAGTATTTGCTGCCTCGGTGCTCCGGCAGCGCGCAGAGAGGGGAAATCAGGAAGGAGGAACGTTGCGCATTTCTTCAAAGTTTAATAAGATAAGCACCTAAAACAATTATTTGTTTGCTCGACATTATTGCAAAGGTGTGTCTCAGCTGAACTTTTACATAATAAATGCACTTCAATGGTCAAATTAGCTGCATTTCACTGGGACAGTGCAGCGAAATGAAGCTGATTTGACGGTTACTCCAGGCATGAACCTGGAACTAGACGAAGGTGGCAGACTATGGCAAGCCGATTGTGTCATTAATAGCCACTTCTACATATTACATGACACAGCGACATACCATACTACTCGAGTGCCCTCTTGTGGCTGAAAATGGTGGTGTTCAATATGTTCTATGTCAGAATGAATGAAAACCGTCATATCTCAGCCAAAAATTAATATGAAAAAAAAAAGAAAAAAAACATAAGTTGCTTCGGTGTATAAGTCGCAGCCGGGCATGGAAATTATGAAAAAAAAATTGTGACTTATAGGATGAAAATTATGGTAACTGAGAAGAAAGTAGAGTGACAGAAAATCCCACTGACAGAAAAAAATGCATTGTGAGTAAACTTCTAATAGAAGGGTAGTGGCAGAAAAGTGTTTTTGATTGGCAAAAGTAAAAATATAACGTTAAGTACAGTCTACAAGCAATACCTTATTACATGTTAATGCTAACATCTCCAGCTCATTATCATTTTTTTAACTGTTGAAAACCTTCAAAAATGCCTGGTCACATTTATTTTTCAGGCACTTGATATGTGCCTCATTTCCTCTTCTGCCTCAACTTTTGAAATTATACATAAAAAGAGTCATACTTACAATTTCATGTAAATCTAAACATTATAAAAGGATGGATACATTTTACTGTAGCTTGCTTTGAAAATGTTTTCCTAAAAGTTACAACAATTTGAGTATTATGTTAAAATTGACAAGACAACTAGGCTTGAGTTACAGGTATTCAGAGATATTAGATATGTTTATTCATGTGCTGCAAACAGATAGAGTAATTATAACATATTGTGAACAAAAAGTGGTATTTATGTTCTCCGTCTTTACATCCTGCTGTTATTTATAGGACATATGGCTGCAAATGTGAGCCACGTACTAATGAAGCACCACTATACTCAGTTAGTGTCCGAAATAGACTCTCTCCTGCTGAGTTGTCTCTAGAGGACTAATACTATACCCTAGATTAATAATTCAGTAAATGAAGAATTTAAACACAACATGTCCACCTGTTGTATTAGTAGCTGATGCAGACACCAGGAGTGATGTCGCCACCTCAGCTGTTGCTAAGAAACAACCTCAAACATCCCATCCATTCATAGTGATCTCTGGAAAGTTCAAACAAATCTTTTGCACAATTATTCTAAAAAAAATAAAATAAAAATAAATACCTGTCAGGATGTATTATGGGGGTTTGATTTGTATTTTAAATAATTTATAGTGCAGCAGTTTGAATTCCTTTTAGATGGAGGCCCAAGTCTAGTTTGTCTGTCCTGAACAGCCTGTATTTTACTTACTTTAAATAAAAAAGTACTGAACAAGTGTTTCCCGTGCTTCCAGTTCTGATGGGGGGTAGTGGTGGTGGTGGTGGGGTGTTCAGTCAAGGCATGAGCCCAGAAGGTCAGCCCAGAGAGAGGCCCACATAAGCAGGCTCCAGAGCTACTGAATGGGGCTGATAATGGCCTCGATCAGAAGGAATGCGTTCATGGAGCCTTTCTTCTGACAGCCAGCCCCTGAGGACAGGAATTACTCTGACTGATACAAAAAGAAGATGACAAAAACAATGCCTCAGGCAATGTTTTCCTGGACTTCTTGTCTCCACTACAGATAAATGAATCAAATTGCTTCCATTGAAAGATTTGACTTCTTTTGCTGTGGCTGTTTCATTTTTTTTCCTTGTGTAATGTCATAAAACAAAATTCATTTTGAGTGCACACTGCAGAAAATCCAGGCAGTAGGAGAGCTTTGAACTGTTTTTGTACCCAATTGTTTGAAAAAAATATTAATTTATAACTCCAAAAACTGTGAGCTCTACAGAATAGCATGTCTCTGTACTAAAAACAAGTTACTTTTACTAAATGGGCAATTTATTTTTAAGAACTTATTTTAGTTTTGTGCTTAATGATGTACAGTTTATAAACCTTCCAACCTCACCCTATAATAATCCTAATCCTTGTGACTCAATGTGACCAACCTGTAATAAAGGATGAATGAATAATAGGGGGAGTGGTGGCGCAAGTGGTTAGACGGTGGGCTTGTGATCGGAAGATAGCCGGTTCAAACCCCGGTACCGACAA
>JARVLU010000002.1:21690643-21702738 GCA_031762415.1 Simpsonichthys santanae | reverse complement strand
AAGAAGTAATCTTATTATATCTGCCCCTTATTTCACAATTTGTTCAAACAATGATAACCTTCAAATTACATAACAAACAAGATCTCACCTCGTGGCGTATCGGTGATCCTAAGAAAGTCGAGGAATCAGCCCAGAACTACACGGGAGGAGCTGGTCAATGACCTGAAGACACCACTGTTTCCAAGGTTACTGTGGGTAATACACTAACGTCATGTTTCCCCTGCTTAAATCAGCGCACGTCCAGGCCCGTCTTGAGTTTGCTTCGATTAAGATTATGTCTCTGACTGGATATTCACCTAAGATGAAAAGTTCAGACCCCTCCATGATTTCTAAGAGGGTGAACTTGCAAAGTAGCAGGGTGTTCAAATGTTTATTTTCCTCACTGTACATCTGAATAATATTCCTATTTCCACTTAGTTTGGGACAATGCTGAATCAGCATTAACACATTTCTATACTTATTTTTGTCTATAGGACAAATCATCTCCTCGTGTTTCCAACACCACTGTTGCTCAGGTGGTAAGGTGGGTGCGCCCTCAGTTCACGGGCGTTCCTGCCCCTGCACTAATCTGGACCCTCATCGCCTGCAGCGCCACCTTTTGTCTGCTCCGGGGGTTGCACGCCAAAAATAAACGCACAGAACAGACGTCATCGTCTCCTGAGGAAACTAAGAAGAGCAATTACATGGAAGCTGCTGCCTCCTCAGACCACCTCCAGGAAACGCAGGACCAGCAGACAGAAGAGGAGGAAGAGGATGGAGAGGACATAGAAGACGAGGCAGAAAGGAAGGAGGAAGACAGTGCTGGTGAGGACGAGGATCAAAGTGATGAAGACTGAATGTTTTTAACAAGCTGCAGGGCGTCTTGTTGTAGACTGATCACCGTCTGCCTTCATAAAATGACACCAAATACAAAATGAGTTGTTACAAGTGCTTTTGTTTCCTCGCCTGCCACAGTTACTGCTTATTTTAACCTGTATTTACATGATCACACAATTCTTCAAATATATTTTGGAGCAGAAAACAAGTTTATTAAAACGTAATTGGCGGTTTCTGAACATCGCTAAAAATTAAGTGATAAAACCAGTAAAAGGTATCAAATCAAGAGAATAAATATACAAGTTAATGTCATTACAACACTCATTTATTTTATTTTTTAATGGATGTGGGGGCAGTTAAAGGTTTGTCTACACAAAATTTCAACAAACTAGCACAATTGTCCTGTCTGTAAATATTTTTGTGTGAAATTAGAATTGAAACACGACAGAAGTTGTTTTTGTATTCTTTTAAACTTAAAAAATAATGTTGTACAAATTATCTCTCAATATTATTTGGCACATATAACTAAAAATACAAGCCATAAGAAGAGATACAAACAGCTCTCAGTGAGATTTAGTGCAGAGATTAAAAAAAAAAAAAGGTAATGATATGCAGAAAGTGCTACATCCAGCTTTAGTGTTGCAATAAACAAAATCTATAAATCATTGTTTACATTTTCATCATCGTCTCAGTTCTGTATCTGCTGGTTCACCACTGCAGAACCCCAGGACAGTATTTGTCTATCAGAGACTGGTAGTACGGCTTCAGCTCATCCACGTCGGGCAGAGTGCTGTTTTTTGTGTAGAGGTCAAATTTGCTGCAGAAAGATCCAGAAGGTTTACGTCTGGGGTCAAAGCCTGTAGGCTCTGATGAAGCTCTGGAAGGAAGATGAAGATACTCACTTGAACTCTTTGACCCATGGCAGCATCTGCCGGTCTTTGTCATTGCACAGATGCATGTAGTCTCCATGAGAGTGCCACGGGTAGAAGGAATGGAATCGAATCATGTACAGCCCCTGAGAAACAGAAACACAAAGGTTGTAACTCGTTCCTGTCAAAACGCTCTCAAAATACATTTAAAACCCGTAAATGCTCATTTTGTCACCTCATCGGGCATGCAGCAGTTGTTGTGCTTCATTCCTCTGTAGAGATACTCTGAAAGAGTTGGAGAACACTCATGTAACGAAGGACACCAAGCATGTGTTTTAAACTGTGCTGCTTTTGGGTCGGGTCTCATACCGTCATGGCCCCAGGACATGAGGACGCTGTCAAGGCCACAGTTTGGTTCATAGATCCCATATTCAGAGCTTAAAGATGAAAGAAAAACAATAAACTCCATATTTATTAAACTAGTTCAACCAAGAACTGTAAGGCTCGTGTTTATGACCCTTCTGCTCTAAGTTGGACTGTCGAGGCCGTCTTGCCGTTTGTGTTTTAAGGAAATCACACTTTTATGTAAGTTTGAACTGGTTTTGCAGTATTAAATATTAGATCTAAATACAGTACTCTTTATTTTTTCCGAGAAATCTCCCTGATTGATCATTTTCCAACTTGCAAAACTAATGATTATTGTTTTTTTCTATCCAGATGGAGACAAACCCTGCAGGACAGCGAGTCCCAAAGTTTGACTCTGGACCCCGTTGAGGGTCACAAAACAATAAGTTGGGAGTCTTAAGATCTCAGGAAAACAATTCCTACTATAGCATTTTTTTTTATCCTAACTAATACAAAAGCTAAACAGAAGAATCAAATGAAAAACAATATGAGTTAAGCTGTTTGTGTTTACAGTCATTGAAACTGAGCTGGGCGCGCTCAGGTTTAAAATTGTTTAAATATGAAGATTTGTTCAGTCACTTGTATGACGTCAACTCCAAACGTCAACACCAGTTTTGTCTGAGTGTGACTGCAGGACCAAAGAGTGAGAGTACTTACTTATACGCAGGGTTTTTTTCATCTGGGTTGTCCGCAAAAGTGTTTCTCAACACAATCGAGTTTTGAAATTTGCATCCGACGGGGAAGGTGTCGCCCACGACAGCCCACTGCAAAAACACACAAGCTTCTGTTAGCAGAAGCTAAGACATCCCAGTGTGTGTTTTCTAGACATGCCTTGTTGTGTGTAACTCTAACAATAAAACACATTTTCTCAGAAGATTTGAAGGATGTCACTGCAGCTACGGCCCAAATGCCAACATCAGTTTTGTTGGAATCTAAATTAAGGTCAAGGCTTCTTTATTTTCATTTGCATCACATGTGACAGGCTACATGAGGTGGAATGAAATTGTGTACACAGGATCCCAGATACATCCAGCAAAAGTATAAATTGTAAAGAAAAACAGTAAAAAGATCTAAGATATGAACTAAGAAATACACTAAGAATACACTAATGGTGCAAAAACAATACAACAACAACAGCAGCACGAACATGAGTCTGTGTGAGCAGATGAGTACGAATGAACACAACTGCATGAAATAAATCAGCAGCATGAGATCAGCAGCACATATCAACAATTGAGTAGCATTACATTGATTTTTTTTTTTATATCGTCACAATGATTATCCTGGTTAGATATTCAGGGTAGAAGCTGTTCCTCAGTCTAGTGGTTCTACACTTAATGCTCCTCAACCTCCTGCCCAAGGGGAGCAAGGCAAAAAGTGTGTGTGCTGGATGAGTGGGGTCCTTCATGATGCAGGTGGCTCTCTTTCTGCATCTAGAGGTGTAGATGTTTGTGATGGTGGAGGAAATACATTTTTATGTATGAACTAAGATGTTAAAGCTGCTGCTCATTACGGTTACCGTGGTAACCACACACATTCTGTCGCTCCCTGACCGCCAAGTTAAGAAGCAAACCAAAACAAGCTGAAAAAGGAAGATGCTGCATAAACTACACGTCATATCTTAAAAACTCTTGAACCATGAGCGTCAGAAGGCTTTGGTGGTCACACATGACATTTTTTATATTTCCACAGTTTTCACTGAACGACAGGAAGCGCTTCCTTTCCTGTTCTGAAGAAAAGAGCTGAAATACAATGGTGGCCATCAGAACCTGAGTGTGAGCTCTTTGTCCTCTGAGGAGGTTTAAAAGACAACCATAAATCCTGAAAGGCGAAAGAAGACCAAAAAAAAAAAAAAAAATCCCCACGTTTTGATGTATAACTTGTTATTAAAGCTATAAAAGAGTTGCCGGAGAACAGAGAGTTTGCTGAAGATTTAAAATTTTCAGATGATTCAAAAGTTCATGTTATGTCAAGGCCACAACATTCTGGGGAAACACTGGTAAAAAAGAAACAATTGTAATTATATTATTGTGTAATAATGGTAATGTGGTTTTCTGACCTGTAATAATAATAATAATAATAATAATAATTTATTCAAGTTGTACTGCACTTTACATTTTACAATCTCAAGGTGCTACAGTATAAAATATCTAAAGAGAATAAAATATGGACTAAAAAAGGACTAAAAAAATCTTAAAAGCTAAAAAATAAAACGCTGAACGATGTTCCTTGATCCTGTGAAGTGTATCTGAGCAGAGCTCCAAAGTTATTTACAATTAACCCACAATTATTCTAAGCAACCATTTGGACCAAGATCATAATAGAAGTGCTTTAATTGTCTTGGGCATCCTAATAAGAGGACACGAGCTGTACAGTGATCTGAGGCAGACTTACAGAAGTATACAAGTCATTCAGAAAGCATGAGCTAATGAGAAATCATTAAAGTCCAAAATACAACTTTGATCTCTTGCCTGAGGTTCATTCCACAGAGCCAAGGTCTTCCCAACGTCATGGATCAGGCCTACTAGCTGGAACCAGTCTGAGGTGAGTGTAAGAGAAATAAAGTTATTTATCGGCCGTACATAAATCTAACTATTATCTCATTGCAGACGACCTTTATCTGGGTGTTCTTGGCGGATGCCTTCAGCGGTCTGGAAGGCGTGAAAGGAGTTGGGAAAGTCAACATCTGGATCGGACTCGTCCACCAGCTGGTCCAGAGACATGAGGGCGTCCATCATCCCCATCTGGGTGTGGTTGAACTGGGTCCATTCAGAGGACTGCAGACAGAGTATGATCCAGGTTATTTAGATTTTTTTTTAATGTTTTGTTTCCATACAATATGCTGACTTGTTCATACATTAAGGACCAGATGTGAGATGGATCAGTAGACGACGTTTTGGTGCATCATTGAACAAATTACATAAACGTTCTCTCAAGTCTGCTAATTCATCACCAGGTTGGTGATGAATTAGAAAACGACGTCAGAGGGCCCCTCAATCAAACATCTGTTGTGTCGTGAAATGGATTAAATAAACGTTTTCTTATTCTTCGTTAATGTTTTTTATTCTTAACATTTTGTAATATGCCAGAAAGGCTGATAGAAGGAGGTCACATGGGGTTGTTTATACAAATCCAACACCACCAGCTTTCATCTTTGGACTCTTGTCCAGACATGAGGTTACTTTTGTTTGATCAGTTTGACATCCTGACCGGATCAAAACGCACAAAAACAGAAAGATTCAAGGACAATTCTGTCTCTCACTGACCCAAAGTTAAGAAGAAGAGAGAAGAAATGCTTTTTTGTTGTTGCACAGACAAACATGCTCCACTTGTGCACATCTGGAGACGAAACCATCATCTGAACGTTCCGCTTTATTTCAGGTTTGCTCACCTTTTTCTTCACAAACTCCACCGTCTGGTTGGTGTGCATCAGACTGTACGTTTTAAAGACTCGGCTGAAGAGAATTCCACTCTGAAAAATAAAACTGCACACAATGATTTAAACTGACTCAAAATCTTAAAAGAAGTTGAGTTTAATCAAATGGAGTGCTTTTTTAAAATAGAAATACAGGTAATGTGCATCCAAGACGCTGGAATGGGCAGTTTCTCTTAAACATATTGAGCTTTGTTTTTTTAAAAACACTGATTTTTATAGACATCAGTATTTATCCATTTGGGAACCTTTTTTAATATAAAACAGAACAAAATATTTTGCTTTGCTTTAAATTAACACAATAAGCTCAATTAAAAGTTTTAGCTGCTGAACAGATTGTAAGCTGCTGTTTGATAATGGATCAATTCCCACATATTTTTACTGCAATATTTAATCCAACTGCATCTATTTTCATTGGGGAAAAAAAAATCTAAATGAAGCTGAAATTACAAAAATAAAACTGATTCACATCTGTGCTCTGATCCCTAATTATGACGTTCAAATGTAAAGATTTTAAACAAGATTTTTATGGGTTCAATTTCACCACAATCCTGCTAAAGGTTATTTTTCTGTTAAAGATTTTAGTACCACCTTATGTTTGATCTTATTAAGGTGGAAAATTTATTTATTTTTTTCCCCCACAAAAGACCAATCATAGTATTTTCATATAAAAATCTTGTGATGTGAAATTTTTCATCTTTCCTTGAATTGTTGCAGATTAAAATGTTTGTTTCTATTAGAAGAGAGGCTTTGGGTTACCTCAAAGTTTCTGTAGTCATCCTTATCCTTTTGCAAATTTGGCCGATAAGCCAGGGACGGATCTGGACCCTGTGTTTGGAAAGAAGAGCGCAGGAAAGAGTTTCTGATCATACTTATCATAAATTCCCCCAAAGTGTGAAGAAAACATGTAAAACTGTACAAAATGAGACTCACGATGTTGATCACCCTCATGGTTGTCTGATGAAGCCCCAGCAGGTTCAGGTCTGACTGCCTGCTCAGATATTTATATGTCTCCAGGTGATGGAAGCTGTGATGGTTTTGACCTCTGAAGTGTTTTTTTGTTTGTTTTCATGAAACACACACTCATGATCGCTCCCAGTTTAACCAACCTTAACTAACGGGGTGCCCTGCGTTGACCTTTGGCCTTGTTCGAGTGTTTGTTACAGGAAGAGATTTTCAGTAATCAGCAGATTGCACGTTTGGACTTTCAAAGAACGACTCATTGATTTTTAACATTTTGATATGGTCCCCACAGAGACACACTGTCTTATGCTTTCAGGTTCTTTCTTTGTACCGGTCCGGTCCTTTCTGCCAAGAGTATGAATTCTGAGTACTGACCCGTTCACGCACGCAGCAGCTCCCCTATCTGACGGCAGATGACCTGCTTTCCTCTGTCAGCTGATTCAAGTTGACCAAGGGGGGGTCAAATGAGTATAAATCAATGGATGAGCAGGTATTTACTGTCTGTTCCTGACGGTCCAAAGTGGTTTCGCTCACTCACACAGACAATATCTGCTCACAATATGACTGATCAATAATAATGAATGATGTGAAAATTGGCTTTTTGTTCCCGTTTATGGCTCCTCTGTGAGAGATCAGCAAACACAAACACTGTCAACAAATATTTGACGAGGATGGAGGTTTACTGAGTGTTTTAATTTTTTTTTATGCTGAAATAGTGGTTTGACGTCCGTTTATTTGTTGTTTATTTGTATTTGTTTTACAGGCCTACTTTGTCCTGATCAAGGTCACAAGTCTATCCAGTACAAATAATCATGGGGCCAAAAACACACACTACAATCAATTTAATGTATACATTGACCTAAAGTGTTTTTTTTTTTTTTTTTTTTTTTTAATGTGGTGGAGAAACTTATTTTTATTTCCAAGCAGAAGCAGTAAAAGAACACTGAGCTTCCTGCTGTGGGGTGATGTTAATGACCTCCACAAGACATTTCTGAGAAAATAATAAAAACTAAAAAACATTATGAGCTTTTTCTGAAGTTGTTGGAAAACTACGATGACAGATAAAGACTCATAGAGAGCAAAGAGGCTTGGCCCATCTCTGAAATCTGATTGGCTGCTTCTGAAGAGCCACAGAAGTGTTGGAGCCTAACAGCTGGATTTTCACTGAGTGCACACGTCAGTGCTGAGTGCATTAGCAGTTTGTTGCATTTTCAAAGCTGTAAAATAAAAAAATATCTACTCTGTGCAAAGTTTTGTACAGAAGTGCACAACGTCACCTGATTTAGTTAATGCAACTTACTCACACGTGTTCGTTGGGTCCCGCTCATAGGAATATTTGCAGCCTATTTTTTAACTTTTCTTGTTTTTATTTGTTTAAACTATTCAGTTTTTGATAAAAAAAAGGACTTTCTTATGCTGAAGTCATTAACATGAAACTTTATGAACCATGTGGAGAAGGGGAAAAGCAATTCCTGTCTCATGTGAAGCTGTATGAACGAGACAAGCCCCTTTTTGTTTCTGCACATTTCTGCTCTTCAGGATAGAAAACATGGCACCTTTAATACCCAAAGCAGTTCTTGTTCTTGTGTGCAGTGGAGAGCACACTGTGCTCCAGCATCAACGTGTGGCATGGAGGCTGCACAGCTGCAGAAAGAAAAGCTCTGCAGAGAGTGGTGAAGGCTGCACAGAAGATGTTGGGGTCAGTCTCCCCACCATCACAGACATTTAAACCTCCAGATACAGGAAGAGAGCCACCTGCATCATGAAGGACCCCACTCACCCAGCACACACACTTTTTACCCCACTCCCCTCAGGAGGTCATTGAGCAGTGTAGAACCATCCATGTGTGTCAAACCCACTTACAAAAGGGTACTAAAATGAAAACCTTTTTCAAACTAAGGGCCAGTTTCAGAATCTACGTTAACTCAAGTTGGATACCCAACATCTTTTCTTGGTATCAGGTTCCTCAAAAAGAGTTTGATGTGCCTCTTTTGATGTTCTCTGTTGCATTTTTGACATCATAATCAAAAATTACGGAAGAAATTAAAGTGATAAAAGTATTTTACATTTAAAATAACATATAAGATATATAAGATATAACATATCCAGATAAGATGTCAACAAGGGCCACATTTGGCCCCAGGTCCTTGAGTTCAACACTGAGGCTGTTCAACACATGAATCTTTAACCAGGATAATCAATGGGAAAAATCACATCATGTTGCTGCTGATCTGTTTCATGTTGCTGATGATCTTTCATGTTGCTATGTTCATTTGTGCTCATCTGCTCACACAGACTCATGTTCGTGCTGCTGTTTGGCATATTGTTTTCATGCTACTAGTGCTTAGTGTATTTTTTTAATTAAAGTTTTTCTTAGTTTGTATCTTTGATCTTATTACTGTTTTTCTTTTACATTTTAATACTTTTATTGGATGTAACTGGGACAAAGTGTACACAATTTCATTCCACCACATGTACCACATGTGGTGGAATGACAAATAAAGAACCTTGAATCCTTGAACGTTTAGCTGTAGCCGGCATCACTTTATGTGAGGATCTTACTTGTTCCTCTTTTTCTTACAGGTGGAGCTGTGGGACTGGGTTTCACTCTTCTCCTCATCTCTTGATGACAAGTTGACAACGTATCAAGTTCCAGATGTTTTCCAGCTATTCATCAACACACCTGTTATTAAAATCTGGCCTGCATTTGACTCAGCTGTCAACTATGTGTCCTGATGCATGCTCAATGATCCAGGTAGAAAAATCTAAAAAAGTTAAGTCTGGTCCTCTGGACGTTCAAAAAACAAAACAAAACAAACAAACAAACAAAAAAGTAGAAAAGTTTTGTCTTTCATCCGAAATACGTTTTCAATCAACTATGTGCTCACTCAGTCATGATTTACATTTTATTTATTTATTTATTTTTTATTATTTTTAAAAATGGCAGAAATTAAATGTTTGAGTCATCTAATGTTCTGGAACATTTGGAACACATATACAATGGGGGGAAAAAAAACACTTATCCACAGTGACATCTGGTGGTAAAGTGGTTTATTACAAACAGAAAACATGGCTGTTACAATGAACATTTTTCTTTTACAGTTTCTCATCACATTACTGTACTAAAATAAACAACTACAGTAAAGCATATGCTGTTTAGAAATATTACACTCAATAGCAAATAGTAAGTTTCCTGGACTCTTTTCGTCCCTTGTAGCCTTTTGTGTTGACCAGTAGTATTATTATTAAAGTAGAAGGACATTGAATCGGTCTGTACGGACTGCTTCTGTACATTTAAGTACTTTTCCTCAGAAAACTGTTTGCCCAATAAAACTAGGACTGACGTGCTTTCTATCCCCTTTCCATATCATGCATAAATCCAAACCTGTTCTGTATGAGACACTCAGGTAAATGAGGTGGGACTTTGCAAGTATGTACATTGCTATTTAAAAGAGCTTAGTGTTTTTAATGTTGGAAGCTGAATCACTGGCCATTCAGGCAAGCATGAGAAAAATAATCAATCATGTCTAAAGTGCATATGTAATAACATTTTGTATTTATTTATTTTTTTCATAAACAAGATCAATTCGGGGAGTGATATTCTTTTTAACAGCTTGAAACTGTTGACGTGAGTAAAATTATCTGGCTTGACTGCCAAAGCATGGTAAAAATACAGTATACAGTACTGTATTCATACCATGATTAATGATTAATTTGTTTCATCGCCCATCTCATTAATGGTATGATTAAAAAAAATAAGAGCCCTAACACTGAAACTTGCAAAACTTTTCTTCATCCTGAACATTGTTTTAAATAATTAAAAAAAATCTATTATGCAAACTTTAACAACAAATTATATTTAAAAAAAAAAGTGTTCCTGAAATTAAACTGCAAGTAAAATATTTTGTTTTAACTTGTTTTGAGCTCATTTAATTGAAGATACTGGCCTTTGAAAAAGAGAGTTGTTTTAACGACATGTTACAAAAATAGAGACAAGAGGTTGGATTCATTACTTAAGCCATATACTGTTCACAATCTGCCATAATAATGAGAGAAAAAGCTATTTTTTTATCTTTATTTTACTTAAGTAAAGAAAGCATAAACTGTACCAGGGCATCACTTCATAAAAAAAATGATCAAATATGTCATTTCCTATTTATTTATTTATTTTGTATTATTATTATTATTATTATTATTATTATTATTATTATTATTATTATTATTATTGTTGTTGTTGTTGTTGTTGTTGTTGTTGTTGTTGGTGGTGGTGTTGTTTTCATGTTGTAATGTATGTAATTATTTTGGAACAAAAGCCATGAGGTGTTTAAAGAATTAACAAGTACAGTACTGTATATACTCGGAGTTTTCAGGAAGGTTATGTTTGCATATAATCATGCAGATTTAATCTAGAGACCTTTAAATTAGAGGATTCAACAAAATTCTGCTTATGAAATATACATATAATATAATATAATACAATATAATATAACACTGTATATCACACTTGGCCTACTTAGATTACTGTACGTAATGGGTTTTATCATGTGGTAGGAGGATGCGTCGTAAATAGATTGGTGGGACGTCATGACGTCATCACGTACAGTAGGACGTCTCGGAAAGGATAAACAAAAAGGAAGGAAGCCTTCGGCGACACAATCGCGGCAAAATTGGTTCAAAATTTTAGCTTCCCAGCTCTAAGTTCGTCGCTACATGCACTTTTTAATCGCTTAGACAGCTGCTGGCGGGTGTTTACAATCATGGACGACGCATTAATGTTTCGTATGAGCGCGTTTTCCGACCAAGGAGGGAGGAAATACATGGAGGACGTTATCGAGATCAGAATCGAATACGAGCCGACGGCGTCGACAGACGAGGATTATGTGAAGTCGCAGAGACATGGAGGACGAGGGAAAGCTGAGGTTGAACCTAGCGAACATACAGTAATGGAGACACATGTCCAACCGGGTCCCGGTACCGCTGCGTGGGTAGAGACTTTATCCGACGAGGACATTAGCAGCATCAGCACTTCGGTGTCGGGCGAAACGGACGCAGAGCGCGTTGTTGACACTCGGAAGTCCGTGGCGTTTTTCGCTGTGTTTGATGGCCACGGGGGTCGCGAAGCGGCACATTTCGCCAGCGAGCATCTGTGGGATCTGCTGAAGAGGCAGCGGGGCTTCTGGTCCAAGGATCACAGTGAGGTGTGCGCCGCTTTGAGGAAAGGTTTCATCGCCTGTCACCACGCAATGTGGAAGGAGCTGCGTAAGTCTTCCGACCAAATCCACGCACAGCCATGCTGGATCTGTGTGCAGCATCATGATGTGGGCCCACTGTCACGTGTAGCAGCAGCCTTGCAATCTAACCTTCTTATCAGGCCGACATCTCGCAGAACTTAACGTTTAAAACATATGTTGTTTATTATCATAGCTTTATTCAAATACATAGTAATTTTATACAAGGATGGACAGAAAACGTATTGTGAAATGTAATAAGACCAGTCTAATTCAGCTGCAGCAAAGTGAAAGTTATTCTGTGTTATTGTAGTAACAGTCCAATAAACAAGAAAGTTCATACTCAGTAATCCAGGTACCAAATCCAATAAACATTTTTTT
>JARVLU010000002.1:21648656-21662418 GCA_031762415.1 Simpsonichthys santanae | reverse complement strand
TATATATATGCATGCACACACAATACCCCCACCTCCTGTAAATATTTATTGGTGTATATATGTTCATCAATGTGATTAATCAAAATCTGTTAAATGTGAATGTTAATGATTTTTATTCAAAAAATCCATATGCCACATTTCAGGATCTGGTTATAATAGACACAGATTAAATGTTAAATATGAACATTTCTATACTTACCACCACAGTAATAGTGTTACACACACTAGTAGTTGTAAACACGCAAAATAAATCATGTTGGTTTAATGCTTACCTATAACATAAATATTTAAGGAATAAACATTTTTAATTATGGTGCTGAGAGCACCATGGACCGAGGAGGAGGTGTGCAGCCCAGAGGCAGCAGAGCTAGCAGCTTTAACTTTATTCACCTTCGATGCCATCCCTTGGTTCTTCTCTCTAGTCAGCAAATAATGAGTGAGAATGTTGACTCCCAGAATTTCCAGCTCAGCGGCAGTGAGAATGACCTTACGAAAGGCAGTTCTTTTTCTTTGCTTGAAACAAACGGAGCCCAGCTAAATGTGACACATCTCCACCATCTTGAACTCCAAAAATATATAATTCTGTGACAATTTTCAACAAGTTCGCAAACTATGATTTGCTCTTTGTTTCTTTAGAATAATTTAAACATAAACTAATTAAACCTTAGATCATAATTTGGACTATAGATGTTGGTTCTAAAATACTGGTTCAGTGCAATATGTGGAAAGAACCAGCCAACCAATCAAATTACTTGCATTTTCAAACTGTCAGACCCCATGAAATGTTTTTTTGTTATTCCTGAGGGGATTATGAGTTAGTTAATTGGTTAATTAACAGGTCTCCCATACAAATTAACTACCATATTTTCCAGACTATAAGCCGCTACTTTTTTCACACGCTTTGAACATTGTGGCTTACACAGTACAGTATAAGGCTGCGGCAAATTTATGGATTTTTACAGTAACATGCTACATGCCACCAAAACATTTAGCCTCGTTATACCTGGGCGCTCACATACCTGCCCAATACACGTCTCTCTTGGGGGTTGGTCCTTGTGACAATGAGACTACCTGTATAAATAAAGGTTTAAAAAAATGGCAATGAAATTACCAAACACGTCACAGTGGACCAATGAAACTTTGTTTCCCACAACAGGTTATTTGCAGCCACTCGATATGTGTCAACTGTGCATTTAAAGTGGCACTCCAAGCTGTGGGAGGCTTATATGACTAGGGGTGGGAAATCATTTACCAAAACTGGATGCATCTGCATGACAAAGAGGACAGCACGAGCTCAAGTGCGAATTTGCCTCGAGACGAAGGTGACATTGAGCGCAAATAACTAGAGAGACTGAGGAAGTGTATGTTGTAGTAATTCTGAGGCTGTTCAGTTCTGACATTGAAGGTGATGACTTTAGTGGATTTAATGTGCAGAATGAAGATAGCGATCTTTGACTTCCGGGCTACTGTATATTTATTTTTAACCAGCCGTGTTACATGCACTGTTAAAAAAAAAAAATTACTGTACATATTTGTGTATGTTACCAGTATGTATTTAATAAAGTTTTTTTTTTTTTTTTAATTCTGTGTAAATATCTCATGTTACAACGTGGACACCTGTGGCTTATATACAAGCGCGGCCTATATATACAGATAAACAATAATGTTGAAACCCTCCCAGTTTTTCACGGACTCACTCTATCATGGTTTTTCAAAGTAAGATTGGACATAACACACAATGTGTATACAGTAAATTATTCTCTTTTTTTTTTTTTTTTTTTTTTTAAGTTAGTGTGCACGGCTTATATTCAGGTGTGCTTAATAGTCCAGAAATTACTTTTTCCTTCTTCTTTCGGGTGTTCCCTTCTTCAGGCGTTGCTACACTGAACTAAGTCGCACAAAGACTTGGCAATTGTTTTTACGCCAGATGCCATTCCTAACGCAACCACAGACCAGTGCACTACCACAGCCCTCAGTGTGGAGCAGAGAGCTGCTATCAATGGCACTCGGGCGAGCAGATGGTGCTCGCCCGGGCTGCTTTTCAAGAGAGCAGCAGCTTCAGATTAATGTCCACGTCCACAAACACAGGCTGTTCGAAACAGTCTCATGCTTCAAAACAACTCAGATACATGTTAAGACGAAGCATCAAACAAAACAGAGAGAGGAGGAGCATGTGACAGAATGGAATGGGATCATCAGTTGTCTATCTGTCTTTATCTATATCCTGCACATCTCAAGTCCAGAACAAAGGCCTCACCAGCTCAGTCCACAGATCAACATCCTGCTAATGTCACCCCGACTGCCTTGCACAAGAATGATGAATACAGAGTTGGGACCCCAAAAAAAAAAAAAAAAAAAAGGCTTCTGAGTGTGACAAAACAAATGGATGTGAGGGGAAAAGTGGGAGGTAAACGTGCAGGAACATCTTGTGTGGGACGGGAAGGAGCAGAAGCAGGAACAGAACTAATGACTGATGGACTCGCAGAACAAATCAGACATAAAATGAGATTTTACTGATGCCATTAGTACCAAACTCTGAGTAAAGCTCAGTACATATCAGTTACAACTGAGACTAAAGATCATTAAAAGTACTAACTTTTATTTCTACAACAGGTTTAAAAACATGAACTTCCATATATAAGTTGTCTGTAAAAAATGTGTATCTCACTAGTACGGATGCCTGTGGTTCGATGTGTGGCAAAAGCAACCAGTTTAACACTTGAGCACCTGCCCCTCAAAATGTCTGTGCACGCCCCTGGCTGCTTCAATACTTTTTGGAGGGGGACTGTATGAGGACAACAGATACAAAGATCAACTTATCTGTCGTCAGAGCTAATAAAACATGATTTCAAGTTGTTTTAGTCATGCATGATTCTGATGCCAGCAGGTGGTGCTGCAGTCAAACCGAAGAGTCCGTTTAAAAAACGAGATAAAAACCACTCAGTCATGTGTCACAAGTGTTTATCAGGTCTGTTGTATATAAAGATAAAGACAAACATGTTTGTTCAAATGTTATTTTACAGTACGTATTTGGATGGACGCTTTGCATTCCTCCAGAACAAGATGGCGGCTGTGTTTGGCCAAGCGGACGTCATCAAGAAACCTCAAGATACATTTATTACTGTCACAAATAAAAGACGAGGACTAAACCAAAACAATGAACTGATATTGTTTTAAAAACAAACTGGATATTTGATTTAAGCTTTTAATAAATGACACGTAGAAAAACAAACACAAATGCAAATTTGTGGAATACTTTTCACCTGGAGAGGCAAAAAAACAAGCTGCGACAAATAAATACAAGCGACCCGAGGAGCCTTAGATGGAAGTTTTTGCACGTAGAGTTATTTCTTGCTGCTCCAGCGCAGCGATGAGGTCCTGCAGAGGCTCTGTGTCCTCAGGGTCCAGAAGTGCGTTCTGCTGGCAGAAGAGTGTGAAGTGTGTGAAAAGTGTGTTGAGGTGAGGGTGCAGGCCAAGCGCCAGCGTCTCGCTGTAGTGGGCCCAGTAAATGTGAGCCAGAGTTCTGAACAAGAGTAAGAAGACCTTCTGGACCAGAAAGACGAAGCCTGTTGGGAACGGTGCACCTGAGGGGACGAGAATAGCTTCAAACTGGAACCGGGACAGGTCGTGATACAACAGATGTGAACACAGTTTACCTGCTTTTGTGGGGAACACGTCTTCATCAGTCAGCAGATCATGAATGTAGGACATGGCGTAGTCAAAGTAGAGCGGGGCAGAGCACTTCAGCTTCCTGCCGTGGTCGTCGATCCAAACGTAAACCCTGAAACACCAACAGACCCGGTAAAGTGCTTCTGGAGGTTTAAACAGATGAGAGCAGTCTGAGCTCTGCTTCAAACCTTGAAGGGGAAAAAAAGTATTTTTTTAATTTTTTCATACAAGAGTATAAAAACCTTTCAAAGTATTTATCCATTGCCTTCACAGCTACAATGTAATATTTGGAGTCAAACTGATCCAAGATGGTCATCACAGCTAAATTCAGCACAACAATCTGATTTGACGTTTCAATTGAAAAACCCATTTGTGGTTTGTGCTCAGGTGTCGTGACCGGGGTTTGAAATGAAATCATGCAGGAACAAGAAGTTTAGGTCCCTGTTTGTGAGACTGATGTATAATAAGGTGGATCCCCCATGTGCATCAAGTACACACAATAAAAATACAGAAGTCCCTCGCTACTTCGCGGTTTGTATCATCTTTTTTATTTACTGTATACAGGTACGGTAGTCTCATCGATTCAGGAGAACTCATTTTCAAGAGAGACCTGTTTGTGGGAGCAGATGGGCGTTAAGGGCTTTGCTCAGGGGATGGACAGATTGGACATGACACACAATTGGCTGATTGATGGATGAGCTGCACGATCCGCATGGAATTTTTTAATTTAAAATAATTTAGTCCCTGCTGCACCTGTGTGCAGCCCATAGCTGCAGAGGATGCCCTCTTGCAGCGTGTCAGACCTCCACTCTGCAGCGGAGAAGTGGGCATGGCTGAGAGCTGAGTTCATGACATTCTGTGCTCTTTTAGAGCGTTTAGAAACATGGTTTAGAATATTACGAGTGTGTGGGAAGAGTTTAAAACACTTGTATATATAGTAGTCCCTCGTTTATCCCACACTCGTGCAATATTCGAAACAATGTTTTGAAACTGTAAATGCTCTAAGAGCACAGAATGGCATGAACTCAGCTCTCTGTGCCTCCACAGCTCTCAGACACCTGCCAGCGCTCTTGGCCACGCCCACTTCTCCGCTTTGCACGCAGATCAGCTGTAGCAGGAAGTTTGGCCTGCAGTAAGGGCTGCACAGAGGAGAATGAGGAAGCTTTTTCTGCAGCTCTGGGCTGCACAAAGGCGCAGCAGGTGCTAAACAATTTAACCTCCTGAGTTACATTTTGGCTTTGCTGTACCTTATACTTCACTCTGTTCCATAGTGTTTTATACTTTGTTAAACCATGTTTCATGTTGTTCTTATGCTGTAAAATAAGCCCACCGTCTCCATCTGATGATTTTTTTTTTTATACAAAAGTATGTCATAACCATGTAACAAAATCTACCTTCCTGTTTGAAGAGGAAACTTTATACACAAATCAGGTCCATCTAATCACAAATATCTAAGAGACCTGAAAAATGCATCGCAAACCAGAGCTCGAGTCTCAGGAGGTTAAAATTTGTTTCAAATAAACATTACAAGTCGATTGTACGGCTCATCCATCAATCAGCCAATTGTCATGTCTAATTTTATTTTGAAAAACCGCGACGGAGCGAATCCACTATAAACGAACCGCAAAGTAGCGAGGGACCACTCATACACTAAAATAAACAACTACTTACTACCTGTACACTACTATTCCTACTTTGTGGTTTTTCACCTATCACAGGGCTTCAGGGTACAGATCCTCGTGATAAATGAGGGACTACTGTACTAAAAACTAATGACTGAGATGTTTCATCACTTTGTTCCCGTTTGGGTTTTTTAAGCCGTCACCTTGAACTTTGACCTTCCACTTCTGATATTTGGCTTTCTACCTGGTGACTGTGGAAACTGTTCTTTTTAAAACCACAATTCCTAAGGCTAAATTAAATACATTTAAAACATTTATCGTCTTCTCTTAAAACATAAAATGAGCATAAACCAAGTTTGTGCTGGTTGTTCTTGAACGCGGCTTGATCTGGTGATGGACTTTTAAAAAAATTAACATTTAGCCTCTCATGGTGGGTGAAGTTGTTTTATTTCAAAGCGTGCCCTGGAACTTACGTGTTGCCTGGTCCACAGGCGGTCGGGCAGCTGCTGGGGGTGCAGAACTCTGACAGCGCACTGGAGAACAAGTTTATGTGCTTGAAAAAGGCCACGGCTGAAAGAGATCAATAAGACGAGGGTTGCAGAGTCTGTCGGGGAAGATGAGGCAGCGAGCAGCAGTAAGACAAATCTGTGAATCCTTACTGTTGCTGGCGAGCCACTCCGCCTTGTCGACGCCAGGCGGCAATTTGGTGAGGATGAACATGTCCATGTTGGTGATCATCTGGCACACATTCTGCTGCTGCAGATATGGCTCCTCCTCCTGATTATTGTTATTGATTCCCCTTGGGAAGACAGCTCAAAATTAATGAAGCAGAAGTGGGAAGAGAAAATCTGCAAGGTGGAAGAATACTAGGCCATTATTATTTCTGCTGCAGTCCATAGATAAAACCCTCCATTATCTGCCTTGAACTTTTGAAGCAGCACAGAAAAATATGCAAGTGCTGCTGGTAGTGGAGCTGAATGTCCAGTAACTCCAGCAGTGAAGGTGGTTGGTGTTAATGAAGCAGGTTGCAGCAGTGGTCGCTGACGCAGAGGCCTGCTCTCCTTTCTGCATCAGTTCATTAAAAGGAGCCACAGCCCACTATCAGCAGCATGGAAACACAATCAGGGTGCAGGCAGGGGACACTCGATGCAAATACCAATGTGAGCTGGAGATCCAGACTTGGCTACATGATTTGACTTTATTTAAAACAGGAAGCTGTTGGAGCAAAATGCTTTAGTCTTTTTAAAAAGCTTTTTCTCCTCATCTGCATCTTTAACAAAATCTCACAGCTCTTGATCTTGAAAAACTTAAACTAATCATTTGGCTGCCATCTACAGCTGGATACATTTTTTGGAATCAATTTGATCCAAGATGGTTGATGCAGCTAAGCAACCGCAGGAGCAACAAAAATGGCTACAACTACAAATCTGTTGCAGCAGCAGTTGAGAATGATCCCCAACTAACTGTGCAAGGTCAAAGTTTTAACTATGACATTAACTACTGGAGTCAACTGACTGTTTGCAAACGATCATGAACTGCTGGATGAATTTTAATTAAGCTTTCAGGGAATGTTTACTGCCTGTAAATCTATAACTGATTAATGTGTGTAGCCAACCCAGTTCAAGATGGCTGCCACAGCCAACTGACTGGCTATGATGCAATCAGTTTTACTGACGTTTTACTAAAATTTGATGTAACGATAGCTGAAAGTCCTTCACATGATACTGAGTGCTTCATGTAGCATGAGACCTTTGCTTCAAATTTTTGGCATTAACTACCCAGTAGTAGTTGACCCAGTGTGTGTTAGCAAAATATCTCATGAAAAACTAGACAGATTTTTAATGAATCTTTCAGAAAGTAACCGTGCATCATAAATCTACAATTGATTTGACTTTTGGAATAATTTAATTTAAGATGGCAGCCACAGATACTCTGCATTCATTCAACGAATGGTGGGTTTCAAATTTAAGAAAATAAAAGCATTTCGAGTTGCAGTGAAAATTTCAAAGTGGAGTAGATGAGGCAGCTGCCCTGAGGTTTTTTTAGATGTCCAAACATGCAGCTGCTGAGAGTTTACACTGTGTGACCTTGCCCACAGAGATAAGAAAAACACTGTACTCTGAGGTTTCACCACACACACACATACACTAAGACCCTCCTCTCTTGGTGTGAATATGTGTGGCCGTCATGCAGACAGAATATTTGTTTAATAGTTTAAACAGGAGGCCTTTGTCTAAAGGTGCAGCTCGAAGCAGAGGAAGGAAAAAGTGACAGGAGGGAATGCAAACACGGGTGTCAAACTTTCCTAACATCCACAGGAACTTCTAACATCCTGTTCTGCTTCACGGCACTAACTCAGTTACCACCTCTGGGCTATTAGTTGTCAGCACAAACAACCCGGAGCTCCATGCAACGTTGTGTTTGTGTGTAAACACATTCCCTCGTAGCACTGCTTTTAGTTGGGAAGAGGAACAAAGTTATTCCAAAACAAAGTGCGACACATTTTCCTTCTGCTGGTTTAAACTGCCTCCTCAACATGTGTTACTGGGGTGAGAAGAATTCACAATCATTGATGGCATCAGACAAATATGTAACACACACACACACACACACACTCATGCACTTTAATCTGGAGGACATTCCTCTGGTGCATGTGCAGCCAAACTTCTTAGCCATTAATAGTTGCTGCTTTAAATGTATCAGAGTGACTGCACAACCACCAGAGCTCCTTTCCAGAACAGAAAGGAAACTACGAGGAGAGAAGGAAAATGCCACTTACAGTTTCTCGTTGTGGATGTTGGTAGGTTGAGGAGTCTTGCTGTCTACCTTGGAAGCCGAGGGGTAACTATGGCAACCCCCCATGGCGTAAAGCTAAGAGCAGAGCTGTTTGTTGTGCCAGCCCCACTTTTCCATCACACTTCGGCACACCATGGAGAACATATGTCAACCCCAGCTCACAAACTGACTCATACAGCTGCCACGCACGCACACTCACACACACAAATCTCTTTTTACCAAGTTTCCCCAAATGACAGATGGAGCAGCCTCAGGAGCTGAGGATTAGACTTCAGTGGTCCAAAAAAAAAAAAGCTTCACAGTCGTCTCATTCTCTTTTCCCCTCCAGTCATCCAGTGTCAGTGTGTTTATGTCTCCTTTGTCTGGAGTCCCACACCCCGCAGGCTCCTCCTCTCTTCACTGGAAGCAGACGGGCAGGTTTCTCCACAACCCATAAAAGTACAAAACACAACTCCGCCTCCCTCTCCACTCACAGCACACACACACTTACACACAGCTTCACGTGTATGTACACTCTCCACAGAGGGGGCAAGCAGGTGCAGAAAACAAGCAGAACATGGGTTTTGAATTGGAAAATAGAAACTAAAATAACACTTAAACTTGTGAAAATGCTGTGCGAAAACATGCTGAATGAGTTTTTGCAGAAACATGTTAAGGAAGCTGAAAGTGGGTTGTTAAAGATAAAAAGCAGAACGGTGTGTGTGTGTGTGTGTGTGTGTGTGTGTGTGTATGGGGGTGGGGGTGCACAAAAAGGAGCAAAACAGTAGCTAAAAGTGGCAAAAGTCTTGTTTAAAGCAGATTAGCTCAATGTACCAAAGATGTGGCTTTAAACTAAAAGGGCTTTTTTCCCCGCTCTCTCTCTTTTGGCTTCTCCATTCTTTTAGGGGTCACCAAAGTTAACTAACTCGCACGAAGGCTTGGCAATTATTTTTATGCCGGATGCTCTTCCTGACGCAGCCACAGACCACTGAGCTACCACAGCCCTGTGTGTGGAGCAGAGAGCTGATATCCTGCCTAAATAAAGGTTGAATGAATCTAGGGTGCCCGGGGGAGCAGATGGTGGGGGTTTAAGGGCCTTGCTCAATTTCACCATTGTATGTTCCCATAAAATGGTGAAATTGGCTCTCTGCATTTAACCCATCCACCCCCAGGTGGAGCAGTGGGCAGCTATTGAAGGCGCCTGGGAAGCAATTGGGGATAGGGTGTACTGCTCAGACACCACGAGATGTGCAATGACTGGGGATCGAACCTGGGACCTTCGGGTCCCGAGTTGGCTGCCCCATCTCGGCCCCCATAACATATTGATGTTGTCAGTAGAGCTGTCACTTCTAACCCAAAACTGAAGCCCGGACTGACCTGGATTAGAGCCGGGCCGTTATGATGTGGCTAATGGACGGGCTGGTCTCGGGCTTTTAATTAGGTCAGGATCAGCCGCGATCCAATTACCGGTATATGATAACGTGGCCTGTCATACAATCATCAGCCGCATGCAGCCATTTCACCACTAGCTGACCGGCCTTGAAAGAGGTAAAAAGTTCAGTTCTTTTTTCAAGCATTTTTCAACCTTTATTTAAACAGATAAATCACATTGAGCCTCAAAGACTCATTTACAAGTGAGATCTGTTGGACAGACAATAAAAGTGGTGAAAAATCACACAGGGTTTGGAGACAAAAAAATTCCTAACACATTTTTGACCTCAGTTTGAAGGTTAAAAATGTGGTAATGAAAAAAAAAAAAAATCTCGCACACAAGCACATAATGACGCCGACATTCAACACTTGCTTTTACTTTGCCTTGTGCTGTGTCCTTGGGGAAACGTGCAGACAAGCGAGGCGTTACATCCAGTGGAAACCTATCCTAAAGGAGTGTCCTGATGCTGCTCAATAATCCAGGTAGATAATTCTATCAAGGCTGAGTCAGGTCCTCTGAAGAAGAATCCATCCAGAGGACCTGACTCAACCTTGTTAGATATCCTAAAGGAGATAGTGAAACTATACAGTCTGACAAAATGTAAGAAAAGGAAGAGATTCTGCATTTTTTTATGAAGGTGAAAACTTTCTGGGACAGTAGAATACATGGTCCTATGATGACACAAGTACTTCAGGAATGCACTCATGAGTTTATGAAAGATTTAATTTTCCCAAGCTCACAAAATGATCTTTCCTCTTATCTCAAAATAAACTAGCCCGTTTTGTTATTTCAAAAAGCAAAGCTTGTTTTCGCAAGATAATGAAATGATTATGGTGCAAAAAAAAAAAAAAAAAGTGGGTCTTGTGTTTCACCCAGTGTCATCGTTCAAAGAGACGCAGACTAAGACAGAAAGATTGGTGCAGGTGGAGAATCTATGGGAAGAAAAATAGGTCAATGACAGCACTAACTGTACAAACATGGAGAATAAGGGAGTAAAAGACAGTAACAGACTGAGGAAAAGTGGACAGTTTGTCCTCAATCACTCTAAGCCTATAGCAACTAAGGGATAGTTTGGGAAACCAAATCAAACACTAACTATAGGATTTATGAAAAAGATTGAAGTCTTAGTCTTATTCTTAAATAGACACCCTGTTATGTAGACAGAAAGTGAAGTTGGCTCCACAAGAGAGGAGCCTGATAACCCAAAGCTCTGCCTCCATTTCTATTTAGGAACTCTAGGAACCACAAGTAAACCTGCAGTCTGCGTGCAAAGTGGTCTGTTAAGAAAATATGGAACAACTGTATCTCAAATATAAGATTGTCTTGGTTGTTTTCTTTGTTTTCTTTATTAATTAAATCATTTGATTATTATTTACAAAATGAGTACCGTTATCTCAGGATAATGAGAAAATCATCTTGTTATCAAAATGATCTAAAATAAGTTTTGAAGGATGTCCTCTCTCAGCTTCCATACAGCGTATATAACAGATACTATTTGAACTAAGTAAGTGATTATCTCTTCTGTGTGTCTGACCATTAGTACATTTGTGTTAATGTTATATGACACACTCGTATAACACATATGATCCTGTCTGAGACAATTGTTTAAAGCTGGCGTATAAAACTGACAACTCATACAACTCTATATTGAACAACATGCCTAATTTTGAATAACTTCTCTGAGAAAGAGCCGGCAAACTCAACCACAACATGTTCAACAAACTTAAAGATCAACTGACCAACGCGCAAATCAACCAGTTGGCCATTTGGAAGAGGAACCAAATGAGGCATGGGCAGATAGAGGCAGAAATCTGGCACTGCAGATGACAGGAAGCGCAGTGCTTCCAGCAAATACAGACGAGTGGAAAAATCAAAGTGACAGTCATGGTGTGATTTGATACAGCCACATTAAAGCTAAGCTGCAGACAGAAGGGCATTTAACAGGGCAGGTATTGACAGGAACCAGTGCATCTGTGTCAGTAGGGCTGCTGATGAATTGGATGTGAATTAGGGCAATCTCCAGTATGGTTGCCTGCATGTGCTTGTTGCTGTATAGAAGAAATTCTTGATATATATAGAAAGAAAATGTCCTTTTATGGGAAACAAGGGGATTCAGTGTGGTTTATTGCAGACTAGAACCTGCAGTTTTTTTTTTCTACCACACCAAAAGCCTTTTAAAGAATATTTCTATTTTTCTTAAATGTTATTTTATTTGTTTGTTATACATTAGATCTGTTATTCCTAAAAAATTCAAAACCTAATAAACAAGACATTTTTTCATTCAATGTTTATTTAAACAGATAATTCACATTGAGACTTGAAAACTCATTTACAAGTGAGATCTGTTTGAACAGACAATAAAAAAAATGATGAAAATGACATAGTTTGGAAACAAAAATATATATGACATGTTCTTAATCTTTGGCTGAAGGTTAACAGCATGAAAATGAAAAAACCTCGCACACAAGCACAATGATGCTGACATTGGGGGTGGACACAAGGGTGGTGAGCATGTCCAGAGACAACACACAGAGGCACTGCAAGAGTTCAGATAAATATGCTTAGTTCACATAGTTCCTTCTGGAGAGATTCATACACTGTTGGGTGGTGCCGAGGACGACGTCAGATAGAATCCAAAGAGTCCTGAAATGATGGCAGAATGTTTATTCAGCCAGGCTTCTCTGATTGGTCCATAGACCTCCTTGGTGGGGGGTGGGGGGGGGGGAGGCAGAGTATCAAAGGTTTATAAAGCTTCCAGGCTAATTGAGTCAGGTAGCCGAATTCAAATAAACACAATTGTTTTGGGGACAGGTTGAATTTTGACATCTACCATGAGTCTGTGTCGGGTCACTCGTTTTCGAAACGTTCAAATTAAATGGACACACCATTGGACAATGCCTGAGAGTGATCCCTGATGCCTGAGAGTGATCCCTGAGATCTGATCCATCCTGCCAAAAGCATTTGAGTCTGGGTTCTCAAGGCACGAGCCAGGCCATCATAAGACAAGCAGCCTGATCAGGTTCAAATTTTCTGCCGACGACTTCCTTGTTTGTTGATAAACCAGGAACCAGCCGAATCCAAAAAGCAGGAAACCAGTCATCATAAATCCAATTATACGTGTCCTTAACATCCACAATTGACAGCAGAAGTAGACACATCATCATGTCTTCCAAGTTTATGAGATATCCAGCTGCATGCGTGCCAACAGGGCAAATCAGCTCGCCAAAAATTGTCCGTCTTCTCTTCCAAGGAATATCAGTTGCGTTGAGGGACCAGCTGATCAAATCCATAACAGAATTATGATTTGGAAGATTTGTAGCAGAGAGGCTCTAACACACAGACAGGACAGAGCAGAGAGGGAGAGGAGGGGAAGGCGTCCGCCCTTGACAAGAGCAAGAGTTGATTGAACAAAAAAGACAACCCAATCAGCTATAGCTGTGGTGATACTATTTTTGTTTTATTCACTAATAGTGCATTTATTATTTGCAGCAACAATTGTGAAATTTTTAATTTAAATATATATTTTTTACATTTAATTTGATTGTCTGGAAACCCTCACGTAGTGTTTTATAACACTCGGTGAGGTTCCAATCCCAAAAGTCTGAACAAGTACAGCTCTCTTCAGAAACGTTGGTTTCCTGTAGGAATAGCTACAGTTCAGACTCCAGTTGGTTCAGAACCAGTCCCTCACATAACGCTGACCTGAGATGTGCAACCAGGTGCTTTTCTTTTTACACTGACAAGGAAATTTGTGTTTATTTGGAATCATTCTGAGTGAAGATGGTTTCATCGTCTTTGGAACTGCAATCCCACATGAAATGTAGACGCTTTACCGCGCCCCCCCCTCCCCCCTCTGTGTTATTCTAACTGAGGGGCCTAAGCCTTTCTATTCCTAGCCCTGGCTATTCCCCAGATTACTTCTGAATGTGTTTGTGACTCTGCGTCTCCATGGACCAGTAACTTGTCAGACTTATTGGGTTTTATCATGATGTGGACTTTTCTTTTTACTCAAAGATGCATTGAAATATTATAATTAATTTGGTTTCATGATGTAACAATGATTGCAATAGATTTTGAAACATATCTGGTACCAGATAAAAATGCTGATGAAGAATTTCCAGTAAATAAATAAATATGGTTCAGTTCTCCAGTCAGCTCAGCAGCCTGAAGCAGCAGAGTTCACTATAAAATCTCCATCCATCCATCCATCCATCCATCCATCCATCCATCCATCCATCCATCCATCCATCCATCCATCCATCCA
>JARVLU010000002.1:21607066-21638761 GCA_031762415.1 Simpsonichthys santanae | reverse complement strand
ATATATATTTTTTCAACAATTCAGTTTTAATCATTTTCTTAAACTGACACATTGATTTGGAATTTTTAACATCATTCCCCAAACTATTCCATAATCCAATTCCTTGGATTGAGGTAGATCGTCCTTTTAAACTAGTTCTGAAAAAGTAGAATGAGATGCAGAGGGAAACACTAAGCTGTGGTGTTGGTACTCTATTTTTTTCAATTGGCCATGTCCAGGAAAAGTCACTTCCACTCTGTCCTCTGGCTGTGCCCATTGATTTCTGTTCTGTCATTTTCATTCTCTCTAAAGCACTTTGCATGTTGCTTTTTTGATGCATTACATAATTCATTTTCCATTTCATACACTGTCAGAGACTTTTCAGATGGTCCATTATAGATTTCTTGAAAGGCCTCACATTTTGTGTTTATGAGTGCATGCTGTCGGATTTTATGCAAACATGTCAGTTTGGGTGTTGAACACATTTGCATATTCCTTCATGCATCTCATCAAATAATGTATTTACAGTTTTTTGCACATCTGTAGATCTGAACACTCACACATACTGACTGATATAGTTTCAAATGTCATCAACTGTAAATTTATGTAAGTTGTTTTTCCCAAACTGACGCACAAAATAGGGCATTTAAAGATGGGGAAAGAAAAAGGAGGAGAGGGTTTGACAGAATGAGATCAACTCAGAGTGGTTTATTGGGCAGAGTTGGGACCTCTGGTTTTATCTTCTCCCTTTGCTTGATAAAAATCTGTTATGCCAAGCACTCACGCCTGTTCGCTGTTCGGTACATAATTATTTGTCAGAGTGAAGTAGAAAAAGCAACACTTGTACTTCTTTATATCATAATTCAATGCAATGTTTTCTGTTAGACTGATTTTGCTCATGAGCATGGATACATTTTCCTCTGAAGTGAATTTCACATGTAGATCATTATCACTTTTGTTGATGTTCTTGCATTTTCATTTTGAGGAAAAGATAGTTCTAAATGTTGGCAATATTTGTATGTATAACAAGTAAACCGTGTAACGGCAGGTGGGATACATTTCTAAACCAGCTAGAAAAAGTGGGATCAAAAGTAAAGATAATTTCAAGGCCAATATAATAATTATGATCACATTACAGCAGGTTTATGGAAGATAACCTAAGCCATGTCCTGATGCATGTTTAATAATGCAGGTAGAAAATCTAACAAGGTTAAGTCAGGTCATCTGGACAGATTTTTGTTTAGTGAAAACTTTTGTATTTTATCCAAAAGACTTCTTCAGTCTGAGATTTTGCAACAAGCTCAGTCTTATGAATAGCACCTTCTCATAGTGGATCAATCAGTGTTCCTCTCTGAGAGGAGCCTGCAGGCACCTGACACCTTCGATTCTGTGAGCTGAGAAACCGAGGTTGCTGATAAGCATGTATAAAACACACTTCTTGTATACTGTCCATTGCAGATCCTCATGACCTGGGTTCAATGAAACATCTGTGTAAGCCTGTGGTGACTAGCTGTCCTTGCAAGTAAACTCAGTATAAAAATAATTTCTTGTCATTGTGTGTGGCTCTTTTTAAGTAAGATAATGCAAGGATATTTTTATCCAACACCTGCTATTCACATGCAAAAGGAAGACCATCAGCCTAATAATGGATCGTTAGAGCCCTAACAATTAACAACACAGTCAGTAGCTATGTTTACATGGACAAAAGTATTTGATCTGATTGAAATGTTTTTGAATAAAATAATCCAAATGTATCATTTACGTGGGCACAATCCGTTCACAACAAGCGTTTTATATGCTGCAAGCTTTTATTCTGAATAGAAGTACTGATGTGCAGAGTGGTAAACTCTCCTTAAAAAATAAAAATAAAAAAACACAGAAGAAGTTCTACTTCTGTAAAAAACATAAACTAAGCTGAGCACCCAAAATGGACCTGCACCACGTTTTAATGATGGTGGAGACATTACTGCACTCCCTGATTGAGCTACAGGTAATACAGGTCATTTTGAGCTCTTTCAAAGTTTCTAGTAAAGTGTTGTGTCGCTCACCGACCAGTTTTACTTCCCTGGCATAGTAGCATGTAGCCAGGTGGAAATACATGAGGTAGACAGGTCGCACATGCGCAGTCAGATCAGTTTTCCACGATCTGAATAAAATGATCAGATTAAGTGCGCAACAATGGTGGAATTGGTGATCCTGTTACCATCTTGGCTTCTGAGAGACACTGACTTTTGATCTGGCTCAATGAGATTAACCTGCCTAAATAAAGGTTGAATGAATTATGAATACAATATTGACATTTGCCATCTCCACATCATTGCATTCAGTTTTTATTCACAATTTGTTTAGTGTCCCAACTTTTTTGGAATCCAGTTTGTACATACATCAATATATATGTCATTACAAAATATCTGGCATATTCACGAGCTGAACAACTGTTCTAGAGGTACTTACGATTTGGGTTTAGTTTGGTGTTGTCTGATCCACTAAGCTCTGAATCCACAGGCGAACTGCATCTGGGGCCCGTTTCAGAGCTGAAGCATTTGAGTTACACAGAAAAATTACACCAGAAAATACACAGTATGCTAATAAACGACAAAGTAAATTACAGTTTTATGGTGTTTACTAAATTATTATCATTACACAGATTATATATTTAGGGAAAAAAATGGCACAATCAAGGGAAATGCATTGATATTTATTTGCATTCACATTAATGCTTCTAATAACACAAAGGACATGAACCTCAATGACATTTTATTACCACAAAAGTGACTGAATTCCAATTTTCTATTTTTCTTAGGATGAATATTGTTTTAGAACGATCATAGAGTTTAATTGAAGTCAAATTCTATCTTGCCAGGTTTTCTTTTAAATACTGGTTATTATTGAATGTTAAAAATACCTCACTCGTGCTAAAATGAATTGTTTTGCAATATATCAAAGAATATTGCAGAATTATTATTTGAATATTCAAAGTGAATACTTTTTTCTCCCCAATATTTTATTGAAATATCCTCCTCATGTTGAAGCTGAAACTCACCAACAAAAAGGCTGAAAGTCAGTGAACTTGGCCCAACCTTTCTCCTCAGCCTCCCCTGAAGCTGGCTGGGAAACTGCCGTCTCCCAAGCAGCAAAGGACTCTCCAGCAGCAGGAGCCTTAGAGTTGACTTCACCAAAATCAGCTACCCATCCAGTGCCTGATAAAACATTTAAAATATTAAGTTTAGTATGACCTAAACTTCATGGAAGACAAATCATGCAGCCATACAAGCTAAAACCTCTCACCTGCAGTTGCTTCTGTCTGGCCCTGACTTGAAAAAGGATCAAACTCATCTTTAGTGTCTTCTTCCTCAGAGTCTGACTCTGTGGGCTTGTCGGTACTGGAAGCTGCAGTTTTATCACAAGACTTACTGGCTGCTTGGCGTTGAGAAGGCTGTGAGCCACCAAATCTTAAGAAAATACATTTAAAATGAACATGCATTGAACATATTGCTGAGGCAAATCACTTTAAAATAGGTTTGTGTCTACCTGTTCCTTGACTTGGTTTGAGTTGCATAGTTAATTTCTTTCTCCTCCCAAATGTCCTCTTCATCATCATCAAAAGGCTGAATCCTCTCCTTGGAACAGGCCTCAAACACAGCTGTGCCAGCCTGCAAAGAATGGGCGATACAGATTACTTTTACTCTCAAAGCTGTTTATTTATTTATTTATTTATTTTCCCCTTTCTTAAAAGATAAACAATAAAACTCCAAAATCATATTTAAGACAAAAGCATGGGGACACACACACACACACACACACAAAACCAAACAGACGTACACTGTCTTGACCAGCATCTATGTTGATATTAATTTCTGCGATCCGGTCGAACGTTGCACTGCAATCAGAGCGAGAATCACCAATTGAGCACAGGAACAGATGGACCCCATGGCACAAAGAGAATAATGTCAGCTAATTTACCCAATGCTGTCATCGCGATCAGTAAACTCCTCATCATTAAAGCCAAACTGATCCACAAAGTTCGCAGTCATCTGCTGGATTTGATAGTCTGAAAAGGCCTAAAGCACAGAACCAGAGCAGTAAAACAGATGGCCTTACGACAGAGCCTGACTATTTTGAGTGAGTGCTTACACGTGTCTACCTGTTGTACTGTCAGTTCTTTAGGGAAGGGGCTCTCCATATCATCTTCTGAGCAAGGTCGAGGATTTCCAGTACCAACCTGAACATGGAAACATCCACAAATGTCTGTTTCAGTTTGTGCATGATTAAAAACTGTTGTTAAATAGCACAGATGTGTGTCTGGGGAAGTTTTACCAGGTCTATGGTGTTCTTTCTATTAGTCTCAGACAGCGTCTGCTCCACAAAGGTTTCCCAGCGCCCTCTGTAGTCCTCTGGCAGCTCTACATGCAAACGCACAGAAACAGTGCTTAAAACAACATCAGAGTGAAGTAAATTTGATTTTTGTGTCTCTTGTTTTCCTTAGTGTCACATGTACCTATGATGAGGCTACTAATTTGGTTGTGAGCTGGGCCTTTTTCTAGGTTGTGAACCACTGTGTTGGCGATCCTGGTTAGATGTCCCATGTACCCTCTTCTCATGCCTCCTTCTGACCTGACCAAACAGGGAACACACTTAAAAGAAAACATGCTTTGTGCCCCACAAAAATGTAAGTAAATAAATAAATAAATAAAAGACAATAATCAGGATATCAGATGGTCCTTACTGTATTCTATCATTCCCTTCCCAAGCTTCCAGAATCCTCTTAACAAGGTGGCAGTGTTGGAACAACTTAAGAGAGAAAGAATCTTTCATAGTTGGTTTAATTCACAAAGGCCACAATCCAGTTGATTAAATGGCGTTTGGTTTAAAGCACAATCAATGAAACCTACATGAGTCACCAATAGGTTGTGTGCAGAGTTTTCAGAGGGGTCTGATGATTCAGAAGTTGGGACCTCACTTGAATTGTCTTGTGCTGCGTCCTGGGGTTGGGATTTTTCCTGTGAACCAAAGTCAGGCTGCAGCCTCATTTCATGGACGCAGGGACGGACGATGGCGGCCACACAAAGCTCCACTTGAAGGTGTAGGAAATTGTTCCAAGTGTACTTGAAGAACAGGTTCTGAAACAGGGCGTACATTTCACACAAGATCGTTAAACATCCCGTCAGATGGTGAATAAGAGAATATGCTTTTCTCATCTTACCAAAAGGAGATCCAATGTGTTGAGTTTGCAGAGCTCTTGTGCTACGACTGCATGGCTAGCAGAGCTGGTATAAAGCAGAGAGGCCACTAGTCTGGCTACATGCAGACGTGTGTTCCCCAGTGGCTCCTCCAGCACACCCAGAGTAGTCAGCATGGGATCTTGCTAACAAACACACCAATATAAATATTGTTTAAATGTTTAACAACTTAAAAATAAAAAGTGTTAAAAGAAAATAGCCATCAAGTGACAGAGGATTGCTATTTTTCTACTGAAAATTTTGGTACATATAAAAAGATTTTAGATTTAGTTCTTTCTTAAGACCTGCTGAGAATGTTTGCTTTGTTTTTGTACCTTGGGTGGCTCCAGAAGCAGCTGGTGGAAGTGTATCAAGTGTGGCTGAATAGCCAATAAAATACTGCTGTTAACAGTGTAACTTCTCTCAAACCCCTGAGCATCCATCACACCATCCACCCTATCAAAAACACAGAAAAAAAAAAAAAAAAAAACACAGTAAACATGCTGCTGATCTTTTGCCTTTATGCTGCTGTATTCATGTTCAGGCTGCTGTTTTAATGATTTACATTATTAGTGTTTAGCATATAGCTTGGCTTTTTAGCGCATACCGGTAGTTAGCATTTGTTTAGCGTATATCTTTAGATCTTTATATTGGGCCTGTCATGATAAATTTTGTCAGGCGATTAATTGCCTCAGAAATTATTGCGATAAACGATATTATTTGAAATTTGACAATAATTGGTAATTGTCAAATTAAGAAGAAATATTTGTTATTTTTGTTTTGAGTGTAGTACCTTTTTTGACCACCAAATGGCTGGATAAGACTGTTTGAACTGAAGGATGGATAGTGAGGGAGTAACAAAAATGGGAGGGAGGCCCCTTGACGTGACATGGGCTGTCTCTCGTTCCTGTTTTTCATTTCTCAAAATGGCGAACGCTCGGTGTGGTTTGAGCTCTTACGCATAGCATTTTTTACACAAAGCTTTTAATTAAAAAAAAAAAAAATCAGTAAAAGAAATTCTCAGCTTCTTTTTGCAGAAAAAAAAAAAAAAAAACTTTTTACACGAAGGCACGGGTTTTGGAGCTTTGACAAGACAGAGTTTTTTCATTCCCACGAGGTCGGCATGTTAGCTTAGCTCATAGCTTAGCTTCTCAGCTTAGCTACCTAAACGATCCAAAAACGCAATTTTGAATAGTTAAAATGGATTTTAAAGAGAAAAGAGAAAAGGAGGGGTCAGTGAAAAGCACCAGAGTTGAGCCTTTTGTCATCCAGTGTCTTCAGTAGGAAGAGAGACACAAAGAAACGATAAAGCCGATAAATAAAAATGCGGTTGATAATTTTAATTTATCATGTGATTAACTGTTTATTTTTATTCCAATAGGCCTACCTTATTTACATATGGTTTATTTTTATACTTTATATTTTTTGGTATTTTTGGGTGTAATTGTGACCTTGAGTACAAAATTTCATTCCATCTCATGTACCACATGTGATGCGAATGACAAAGAATTTGAAACCTTGAAACACATTCTTACTCAACAGTACAGCATACAGCACATTATACACCTTTCACAAACACAGCAATCTATAGCAATGGCACTGACAAGCAAAAACCTTGTAGAGCCTCTGACCTGGGTTTGTGACCTTGACCTTAGAGGTGGGGTAAAGAAAGATTATGTGACACACTGTCTATGGGTGGTACAAATATTTATCAAGTTTTGTTAAAATATCTTGAGCAGATCAGAAGTTATGGCCTGTACAAAGAAAGACCTTGCTTAAACTTTGACCTTGATTTGTAACTTTGACCTTAAAGTTCAGGTGGTGAGTGTACATGATACTGCATCTAATGATGATGCATATGTGTATGAAGTTTTGTTAAAATTAGTTTGAGTGGATCAGAAGTTATGGCCTGGACAAGACAAAATTTATGGGCGTATGTACGGAGACTACCAAGTTTGTCCACTTTCGACGGCCTACAGAGATTCTGCATCTGATCATAAAATTAAAATTATATTAAACGGTCAGGGGGTGAAAAATAAGTGATTTATATAAACAAACCACTCACACAGGCCTCCGAATTTCCAGTAAGGTCAGAAGAACTTGAATCCCGCTGACAATGCAGCTTTCAGTCCTATCTCCTGAAAACATGTTCTGCAGCAGCTGCTCCACACACTCCTGCCTGCAGAAACACATATGAGTACACTATCACCTCTGCACCCAGATTCAAAGAGAACAGGCACGTGTGCACGAGCATTCTGTGACTTACGATTCTAGCACAGCCAGCAGAGGGTCAGGCTGCGAAATCTCCTGTAGTTGACTGGCCTGGTCTCTGCTAAGACGAATTATGTCGCACAAAGTCTGAGATGCATTTGACTGTCTCTGGAGGAGTTCGCAAAAAAAGGAAACTTATGTTAAGTCTTGAAACCAGATTTTTGGAGTTGGTGTACATTTTAATCATAAAAATGGGGCATCAATTCATAAAAATATCATAGCAGTTTTCATTTACCTCTTCGTCTCTCTCAGGGTGAATGAGCTCTATGAGTCTCTGAGCCAGTTTCTGCTCATTCAGCCACTATTCAGAATAAAAAGAACATTAATCTGATACAAAACATGTGTGTAGAATAAACATATGACAGAGTGACACAACATTTGATTAGTATGAGTCACTTACAGTAAGGGTTTCAAGTCGAAGTGGCGGAGGCTCCACACAGCTAATAAGGCGCAAAAGCACATCCATCATGGCCGACGTGTCTATATGCTTCAATACCAAAGAAAGGAATTGCTCCTTCCTTCGCAAGAAACTAATTACCTGTACAACACACACAGACGAAACACACAATTACACAAAACAGAAGTCTATTTAGATAAAATTATAGAAAAGAATATGAAACCAGTTGTTGAAAACAAAAAGAAAGTTGTGTTGAAAAAGTGTGATGGTTTCTGAACAGATACTGGTTTTTAACCTCAACTGAAATAATCTCCACCATTTTAGAGACATAGATCATGGCAGATATTTCAAAATCTCCAAATTGCATCAATACCATTTCAGTTCTCTTCTGTCAGTTCCTATGTACCGATATGTGACTGAAGTATTTGTCCTAATTTTTCTTATTTGTGTCATCTCGTGTCCTTCCTTTTCTGTCCTTCTGCTGCTGCTAACCTTGAAATTTAAAATCAGCTGCAAGATCTTGAAGGATCACTTCAACTACACTTCAACTAAATGTCAAGAAGAGAAGAGGACAGGAAGCTTGACCAAGTAAGAAATCATCCAATGAACGTCTATGCAGAAGTCTTTCAGGCAGCTTACACAAATAAAAGGTGGAATATAACATTTCTGTTAGATTTTATGTCAAGACTAAAATGAGGATTCAAGGAGAGTGAAAACTTTCAAATGTATTGACTAAATCCTGATCTGCACTCCTAACTGAAATGTTATCTAAAATATATCCTCCATCTTATTACATATGCACCTACATAAACGTGCAGTTCATAACAAATAACATTAAGAAAGGGACAAACCAAACAAATCTTAACCTGACAATGAAAAACATCTATAGTAACAGCCAGTCCAGCCATTAGGGGGTCACTAAAGTTGCATTTGCCAATAAACAGGAAAATCTGTACCAAATATCACAATGTTTACAGCTGCTTTTCAGATTCTTTGCTTTAGATCTGTTGAATAATCAAGTGAACCAGTCTTTAAATCCTTACGGTCGTTGGATATAAAAAAAACTTGCTAGCTTAGTTGTATGTGGTGGAACATCTGGATGTTGACATTACAACAAAAATAAAATGTTAAAAATCATCTAAAGTTGGTAGTCAATCTCTTTGTGACTAGTTGAATGTATTGCACATCGGAACCCCTCAGACTAAATTAAATCCCACCAACACAAAGTTTTACTCTTCTGTGAGTTTTCAGGTTAGCAAAAGGTGTGTGTGTGTGTGTGTTAGAGACCTGCTCAGTCTTCCGTGTGATGAGGTTCCCAATAGTCTTGCTAAAGAAAGATGCCAGCAGAGGGTTTAGAGGGGACGGCTGCTCCAGGAAAGCATATAGTGTTTCTAACAGAGGTTCCTCATTACCCAGCTTATCGTTGATCACTCCCACATCACATGTTAGCAGCTCACAAGCTGTATTTGAATACCTGTAAATAAATGTAAACGAAACATAGTGGAATGACACAGGAACAAAATCACTGACTTAAAATAAAAAAGTAAAAGTGGATAACTAACGACTTCCACATCTGGACTGAGTTGGCATTTACTGGTTGACTGTTCATAAAGCGTTTAATTAATTCAGCCATTTTTAACAGATCTGAACAGGTTATGTAGATTTTTATTTATTTTATGCACCCTTTTTAGCTCTTGGTCCATCTGTAAAGTGACAGATAAGCAATATGACAGTGCAGCACCAGCAAAACTCATTTTCCCTGGATGCCCTGTTTACTACTTCAGCATTTTCCTCACTAAAGCCCCTACTTGAAGCGCTTAGTCTCATCTGAACCAGCAGGGGGCTCTGTTGTGATCAGCCGAACCAGCTCCTGCATGCTCTGATCCTGGCACAAGAACTGAAGCAGTCTGGAAATACACAATGAAAGGATAGATAAGCACAAAAAAGTGGCACTGAAAGACGTTATTTTATTGTGCTGCTGCTTATAAGCAAAAGCAATTAATGAGCAGACCTTCTGTTTTGGGCCTTGCACTCCTGCAGCACATCTTCCTCATCCAGGAGCTCACCAAGCGTGACATCCTCCTTGTCCAGCAAAGTCTCCAGATGAGAGGATGTGTTCAAGTCAAACTTCCAAAACATGGCGACTGTCACGAACATACACTTAACTGTTAAGCAGAAGAGCATTTGACTTGGAGATTGAAATTGTAGGCGAGTGGCATGCAGAAGGTCTAAATGTTTGTGGGGAAACCACCTGTGCTCTGCAGAGCTATTACAGCTGTGATTGAAAATTCACACATCATACAAACAGCAGATCCACAAACTTTGAAGGTCACATCAGCTCGGTTATGAGACAAGAAAACAATAGAAATGCTACAGAGAGCAATTTATGTTCTCCACAGCAAAGAAAGTCAAGCAAAGTGCTCATCTCTGGAACAATCAGGAAGCATCTGTAACTGGATTACTGTACAGCTGCACATTTATGTACTGATATTACACTGTTTGCTTCAAGAGTGCCCTGACAAGCAAGAAGCACAATAATTTAGAGGAAAAACAACTCCTGCAGAGTGGCATTTTAAATACTGTAGTGTGGGAGGCAATCACTTTTGTTTTGTGTTGCACAGCTGACACCAGTGTTGCTGCAAAATGCAACTAGGTGTGGTGGTAATCTCATCTGAGAGATGTTACTTCACATATCCCAGAGCCAAACGAGACCACAGAAACAATAGGAAATCCATAACAAGGCACACATAAGCACCAAAAGAAACCAGGCTGTAATACAACTTACTGCACATTATTATTATTATACGAGTACACAAACTGTTGGGAAGCCTGACAGGTGTTTATGTAAACTATGCATCATTCCAAAGCTGCTGTTATTCAAGGGTTTTCAGTCATGTGTAGCTAACAGCTATCATCTTCCACGGGCCTTTAAAGCCTCCCGAAAGTAGCTTCTGTTAGCGGTTAAAATACATGAGCTACAGCAGGAGAACTGTAAGAATGTCAGCCGACGTGTACAAGTTCATGCAAACTCCCAGCTTTTTCAGCGCCTCTCGTAAATTAAACGACCCTGCGAAAAAAAAAGAATGTCGCTAGCAGCATTCCCACCGTGCTGCGTTCAAATCAACAGCTAACATTATTTATCGTAGCCCGGGGGCTACGGTAAATAAATACCGGGACGACGTTCCCCCCATGTTCGAGCTCAATAGTCTTTCGCCAACTTGACAGGCGTTGCTTTAAAATGGACATTAGTTTTTCTTAAAACGCACGCGACTCTTACCTCTGAGCCATCATTTCAGTCAGTCTGCGAGATGAAAAAAATAAAACAAACAAAACAAACGGCGGCGACCTCGGTTGTCAGGTCACCCGGAGGCCCATAACTGCAGCCTACTCGTGACTGGGGCTGTTAGCTTAACGATGTTAGCTTAACTTAACCCTCCTTCCTGGCTGCAATGTCATTTATTACACCGACTGCCGCTTCACGGTGACCGCTCCGCTCCAGCACCGTGTCGACAGACAGCAGTCAGAGAGCAAAACAGAAAAAAGACTGCTTTCAAAAATCAAAATGGCGGCTACTTAATATATTATTAAACGTTTGGCAGTAAATCAAGACAGTACCGTGCAACATCAGTGCAGTATTTATTTGCTGTCACCAGGGGCGTTGCTAGTAATAATCGCTACAGGGGCAGAACCCCCCCGCAGCTGTCTCAATTGTTTTCCTACAAATGTTCCTATTTATTTTATAATGCCATTTATATTGATGTCAACATAAAAATTTCCATGTGAATTTTTAGCTAGAAAGTTGTGAAATATCTGAAAATATACATTTTATTTCATTATATTAATTATGCTGTACTATCCCAGACTTATCTTAACAATAGACCAGCTTTTAGCTTAATATTTGTAAAATACTGTACTGTATATGTATACTGAGTTATGAAAGAAGGGCACACAACAAGAAAAAAAAATACACATTTCTTTATGTTAGAGACAAATTATCTGTGATTAAAACACCGATCTGCTCCCCCTGGCATCCAAGATGGCAGCTCTCTGCTCCACACAGAGGGGCTGTGGTAGCTCGGTGGTCTATGGTTGCGTCAGGAAGGGCATAGGGCATAAAAACAACTGCCAAGTCTTTGTGCAAGTTAGTTTGCTGTGGTAACCCCTGAAGAAGAGAGCAGCCAAAAGAAGAAGAAAAAAATCCCAGACTTTTCTCAGGCACACTTCAGTTCAACTGTTTATTAGCTAAAAATACACAAATTACAGAACCAATTGACAGGTTTTATTTTATTTTTTAACTGCATACGCAACTCATATTAAAGTGCACATACCACATACTTCTTCTTCAGTTTGCTCTCTCCAGGAATCACCACAGTGGATTATTTCCCTTCATATCACCCTGTGGTTAGTTTCCTCCTGTGTTATATCAACCCTCTGCATCATCCCTGAACCTTTTAAGTGATCTTCATCTTAAGTTTCTTCCTGACAGCACCCTTTTATTTTCACTTTTAATACGTTTGTAACGTGAAACTGCTATGACAATTTTTTAATTTTTAATTTGAATGTCTTTTATCTTTATGTATTTATTTCAAACAGACAATAAAAAGTAAAAACAAAGAAAAAATACAAAATAAGACAAATAGTCATGCCAGTTGACATGCAATTTTACACAATTTGTTCGAAAAGGAGCAGGTAGAAGATAAAGAGCTTGTGATTTCCGCCCCCAGTTGTATACATCAATATACAATAATTTTAGTCCCCCACACCAAATAAACCTTATAATATTCCCACATTAAATTACTCTTAAACCGCACATTCTCATTGTTGAATGTACAACTAGTCAACACACATTATTAATATCAACAATAGCATTTTTTGTCTTTGAGACAAAAAAGCTGGTAAAGTCAGAGTTGCAGTCAGGAGTTGTTCATAGGTCACATACAGTAATTGTGGAGCATAGTTAAACAGTCAGGATTAAAAAAGATTCATCCATCCATCCTTCCATCCATTATTTTTACCCACTTCTTCCTTTTTGGGTCGTGGGGGTCACTGGTGCCCATGTCCAGCCATCACTGTGCAAGAGGTGGGGTACACCATGGACAGGTCCATCACACACAAAAAAAAAAAAAAAAGATTCTTGTAACTGATATATTTTCATTACAGAGTGCAGGAGGTGTATACTTCCGCAAGATATGCTGGTCTTCTCAGCTGTTACTCAGACTGCCTGCTGTAATAGTCAGTTTCATTTTCTTTGTCTTGACAATTAAAATGGGACTTTAACCTTTTCAGAAAACAATGAAGCATTTTTAGAATAGAAACAGAACTTTTTCACAGCAGGCAGGTCTACTAGTCTTGTAACTTTTACTTTAAACATGAATATTTATAATCTTTTTAAACTCTAGTCTAGACAGTTCTCATCTCTGCTCTTTTTGGTCCATTTCAGTGTGATTAACACAACTATACCAAACTACCCAGAAAAATGTGTTTTCATTTTGACTAAGCTGAATGACTGATGAAAAGCCTGAAGGCACCTGCGATACTAATTAAGGTCAAAGTAGTGATGGTGACCTGACACTACCTATCTGAAACAAGCTTTAAATTCAGTGTTGTATTTTCCTTGAACCACTGCTTCAAAGCTTGTTTTGGTGTGGAAAAAGACCCACGACCAAAGATGTCACTTCCGTCTCCTGAATAAATCACTTGAATGGTTCAAACCACTTTGTACTGCTTCGTCCAGGAAGATGCTTCGCAGTTACCCATGCAAACGCTACCATCCCGCTCACACTCTGTATCCCAGAAAGGCCTTATCCCTGCTACCTGACCAAATGCACCCACAGAATTGACTGAACAATCACCCAATCTGTAAAAAAATGTACAAAATTCACACAAACCCCAGTTATACTCATCACACAATTATTATACAGTATTCTGCTGTTCTCATATTTTGCCACTAGGTGTCACTAAAACAAAACATTGAAAAAAATCTCATTTTTCTAAACCTGTAGTTTTCAGTGTGCGGAAGAGCTAGCCCCCCAGAGAGAAACAACTGTGAGTTCATTCAGTAGTGGTACTGTACACGGCTTCATATGAAAAAAAAATACATATTATTATTATTATTATTATTATTATTATTATTATTATTGTTGTTGTTGTTGTTGTTATTCACGTTTACTGTGGTTGCTAAGATAAAAGGAGACATTATTTCATTGATGTCCTGCTTTTTCACTCTAAAATAATTAAGTATTTCTCATTGAACAATAAACAATGTGTATATAAATAAATAATGCTTAAGTAAACGCGAATTTATGACAAAAATAGAAAAAAAAACAATTATTTCAAATTATTGTAAAAACCCAAAGGTTGTAAAGTTTTTTTGTTTGTTTGTTTTTGTTACAAAGTGACATTAGGAAAGTATTTCTTGTGAGTCCTCTGAACATGAACTAAAACAATTCACCATGAGACCTTTAAGGTACTGTTTGTTGGGTTACAGACACTTATGTCAACTGAACAGGTTGTCTAATTTCAGAGATGTGTTTTTTTTTTTTTTTTTTTTTTTTTTTTTACAAATTAACAAAGACCAACAGTTCTGTTGTGTAAAAGTCTGCAGTCAAGCCTAATTTGTTTATATTTTGCTTCCAAATTGCACTCCACTCATCTTTCAGACGACGGACGGACATGTTCTCATTGTATCTTGGTACAATGATAATAGAGCTTATTCTGATTCTGATTCAAATAAACCAATTCCTTGCAAGCTTGATCAAGTTTTTCAGGGTTTCTTTCTTTTTTTTTTTTTTTTTCCCCAATACTTTGGTTACTTGTTCAGCCAGATGGATGGATGGTTGAATGGGTGGGTGGATGGATGATATTATAACAATTTGACACATATTGTAGTATTTTAGCATCAACAAGGTTATGCAAAAGAGCTAATAGTTAATTGAAATACAATGCTATGAGGTGCTGTTTGTAAATTTACACAGTCAAAAATCAACAGAAAATTTTTGATTTAGTTTTAGCCTTTAATAAGAAATATAGTTTTTTTTTTCAAAGTCATATTTTTGCCATGTTATTCATCCATTTATAGTTCCCAACTAAATATTTAATTAACAAGCTAAATATTTAGTTTACAAACTAAATACAGTACTTAACTTGCAAGCTAAATACGTATTTAGTTAGTAAACTGAATTCATCCAACCTTTGTTTAGGCAGGTTAATCCCATTGAGCCTCGAGGACTCATTTACGAGACCTTGCAAATATTTAAGCATAAATTAAATATTTAATTTCAAAGCTAAACATTATTTTCATAACCAAACATTTCATGTCCAAACTAAATATTTATTGTTCAAGTTAAATTTTTAATTTCCAAACTTAACATTTAATTTACAAGCTAAACATTTAATTATCAAAATAAATATTTAATTTACGTACTAAATATTTAGCTTGCAAGTTAAATATTTAGGTCTGAATTAGATATTTAGTTAACATATTAATATTTAGTTTAGGAATTAAATGTTTAGCTTAGAAATTAAATGTATAGTTTGGAAATTAAATATTTAGCTTGGAAATTAAATATTTATTTTACACTTAAATAATTAGTTTGCAACTAAATATTTAACTTGCAAGTTAAGTATTTAGTTTGTAAATTAAACATTTATCCTGGGCATAAACATTTAGTTTGTAAACTAAATATTTTACTTGCTAACTAAATATTTAGCTTGCTAACTAAATATTTAACTCGCAAGTTAAGTATTTAGTTTGTAAACTAAACTCTTAGCTTGTAAATTAAATACATGTATTTAGTTTGGAACTATGACATTTATAAATGTATGGTGAAAATATGACTTCGAAAAAATATATATTTTTTATAAAACTGTATGTTTGACTGTGTAACTGGCCAAATAGTAACCAATGGGTGCAGTACAAATTGTGGGAGGGAGAGAGGGTAAGTTATTTGTTTGTGTGTGTAGTTTCTGGCAAAATCGCGGGCAGCTCTAACGCGTGACGCATCCGCACCTCTCAGCTGAAACCGCAGAAGGTCTTTCTCAGCCGGCCGGTTAGCATCATGGCGAACGTTGCGGACACCAGGCTATACGACATCCTCGGAGTTTCACCCTCAGCATCCGAAAACGAACTTAAGAAGGTAAGTAGATTTTAAAACAGGAATTAAATTTGTTCGGTTTATTGGAGAAAGATTTAAAAAGAAGAGAAGGTTAAAAGTTACGAGTGCGTTGCGGCCTAAAAAAAAAAAAAAAGCTAATGGATGTGGGCTAGTTAAGGCTAAAGGTTTCTTAGCACATTAGCTAGCTGGGATATTTAATCGCACCATGTTTTGTTTTCGTTATTTAAGCAAAAACGTTGCCTTTGGTGACTTGGTGATGAAAATTCTGAAGTTTCTAATTTACATTTAATTATCGGAAGCTTGAAGTTTACTTTGTGAGAAACTAAGAAGATAAACAAGCCACGAGTGCGAGAACTACCGGTGCTGTATCGGAAAATGCATCCTCGTCATTCAAAGCTCTGTCGTCGATTGTAGCGCATTTCAGGACGCTTGTTTACTCTTTTATTAAAATAAATGTTTAAAAAAATATGACAACCTTATTTGTTTTTTTAAGCTAAAATGACTTAGCTACTCAATCTATTTTAATAAACTAATCTCGTTTTTGTCAAGCTAAGCTGCTAATTACAACCTTATCCACGAAATGTGACTAACAATACATCCATAAAATTCTCTCAAAATCAGTAACTCTCCGATATCGGGTCTCATAAATATATTATTCCCTAATACCTTGTTTCTAGTTATTTTAAAACGGTTTTTTTTCAAGCGAGCATCCTAGCATTCCTCAAATTGCCGGTGATGTTGCTTTTTTCGGCACAACACCTACCTGTGGAAGGATAACATGTTCCAGCTAATAGTCCCCATCATCTCCCAACGTGACGAGGTTTTGCCAGGCGACAAATGTGAGTGGTTACTTAAAGTAAAAACTGCTTTTGTGAATACCAGCCTCTCACTTGGTAACGCTGATTTGGTTTCACAGTAATGTCACAGAGAAACTTGTGACAAGCTAACACAACCTACAACTGGAACCTGTATCTTTTACAGTGTAAGCAGACGTGAACGTGCATCAGTAGCAACTAAAAAGCACATTATGTACTCAAAGGAGAAGACATACAGATTAACTGTAAAATATTTCAATTGTATCTCTTACATGTCCCTCCATTGTCAGTGCTTTAAATAATTAATATTTTACAGGGGTAGACATAAGAAAATTTACCAGGTTGACCAGTGGACAACCTCTTGACAAAAATCTGGCTGTTCTCCAAAGTTTTCAGTTGTCTGAAACCTTTACAATAAAGAAACTGAAAAATCTTGAGAAAAAAAGTATGTTTGTACCATTTGCAGAGTTTATCATATACTGTACAATATATCTCCTTAACCTTTTCGTCAGACTTTGCAAGAGACTCACATTTAGGGGTGCACCAATTTATCGGCCCTGATTTCCTTAAGTTTGGGAAATCGGACGATACTTGCATGAGAAAATGATTTTACTGATTTTTTTTTGTTGTTTGTTTTAACAACAATTGTCTGAACTTCATTTATATTTCAGAACACTACCTCATGACCAGTTAAAACAAGTTTGTATTGTTTCTAGGATATTGCTCAAGGGTATGTTTTTTAGTAAAATAATTTTGAGAAATTGAAGGTGCATTGTGACCTTATAACACCTGACAGTGCCGTTTATAAATCAAAATCGGTATTGGCCAAAATTGGAATAGACATGTCAGACTTTTTAGAAATCTGTGATAGGTGATCGGCCAGAAAACTGCAATCATTACACCCCTACTCGCATTGCATTCAAGGCAGTATTGTACCTGTGACAAAATGTGATTTGTTGACGCAGCTTCCACTGGAAAGAGATGAAGATGTGCATCGCAGACTGGGTGACGGTCAGCTTAACGTTTTAGCTTTAGCTTCCGCAAATTTTTTAGTTAATGGAATATGGGTTAGCGAAACTAACTTTTTAGTTAGCTGTGACCACTATTGGATATATTTTTTATAAATTATAGCACAGGAGGTACTTTGCAGAGTATAAATTAACTTGTCAAAATCATTATTATTATTGTTGTTATAATTGTTATTGCCAGACTGACATATTTCTCCCAAAAATGACTATTTCATTCAAAGCTATTTTATTTGTCATTCAATAAAGGTTAAATGAAAGATTTATAGGATCTCAGCTCATGTAGTCTTTTAATACAATTAATTTTTCATATCTGATAATTTATTAAATTACAAAAAAGTTCAAGACAAAAACAACTGGACTTCATTTGTAACAGAAGACGTTACGCTTCTCATCTGAAGAGCTTTCTCAGTTCAAAGAACAGAGTGTGGGGTTTGAGTCATAGAGCTGAGGTAATCTAGATACATATGCGGATTGCCCTATCACTCCTCACAGGGGGTTATTGTCCCTGCAGGGCTGCTGTTCATTTACAGGACACTAGTTGCCCCCCTATTGGAATCCGGAGGTTTCTCAACCCACCTCACATATAGTGGAGATTTTTGAGGCAGCTGCCCGCTGTGATGTGCACAGCTCCCGCAGAGGAGTTAAACAGCAAGCACAGTACAGGTGTATATTTTGCGCACACGCGGACCAGCGGCATATTTTTATCAACAACAATAACAGCAGAGTATAACATACTGCTTTCTGAGCTACGACTGATGGAATATATATTGGGTCTCGTAGGTAATCTATGCTAGATTGTAGGTGCAGTGACCGACATCTGTAAATGGACTGTACTTGTATAGAGCCTTTCTATATTATCAAGATACAGTGCTTTACAACACAATATGTGCTCTCATTTACCCATTCATACAGCACTCTACTAAATTTCTACAAAGCTAATTTGAATCTGTAGAGACTAATCAGTGCTTTATCACATTCATACATCGATGGGACACACATCAGAGGCAATAAGGGGTTCAGTGTCTTGCCCAGGGACAATTCAACATGTGACTGCTTGTGGAATTGAACCCCCAACTCTCCTAATGGAGGACGACTGCTCTAACCACTCAGCCACAGCCGCCCATCTGTGTTGGGAAGAGTTGCCTGTTGGATCCAGTTAAAAATGGCTATTTATTGAAAGGCTCAGACGTATAATTCATGCGTCGCGCTGGAGTATAACATACTAAATGTGCTAAATAATAACAATGCTAAAATAGTATTTCTATTAGTGTTGGGAGATGTAATGAAGCTATTTGAGCTAAATGAAACTATCTGGACATTATGTAATTCCATTTATGTGATTTAAACTTTGTTGATGGTGTGAAACATGTTGCATGTTATTAAAGTTGAAAATGAAGACATCAAGTTTATTTTTTATTGATTCATTTAACACTACAAACTGCATGTCACACAAACATTGATAAGAAAACTGAACACTATTAAAAACACATTAACCGAACTGTAAATTAATGAACTGGACCTTTCCTTCCTGTTGTCATCCTGGTTACTGACGCCATGTACGGTAGTTTATCTGGCTTGTACAGGCTGTCACTCCTTTGCTTAATGTAGCTTAAAACATTGAATGGATTGGGGGGAAAATAACTGAGGGGAATTTTAAGTGAATACCGATAGTTGCTCCAACATCTCTCTCCTCAACGAGGTACCCCTGCACTGCTGGGATGTATGCCCTCTTTAGGAACTTGTCCCTCTGGTGGGAGAATAGCTTCTATCAGGAAAAATAAAAACTGGGCTGTGTAACCGAAATAAACACAAGCAAACTTCAAGGACGTGGATTTACCTGCTGTAGCATTGCTCGACAACTACTGATAACCACGGAGTAGAAAGCCAGACTTCATTCTCATCAGTTCTGGTTTGCTCAGCAACTGGTGTAGAGCTACAGACAAAGCAGACCCACTTCGCGTAAAGTCTGTCGACTCATATCCAAAATCCAGCTTTTAAGTTTTGTTGTTACTGAACTTTAAGCCCAGAGCAAAATCCTTACAGACAGCTGTCCCAGGAAACATGCGTGCGCATTAAGTGAATGTACAAAATTCACAGTGCCAACTAATAACCTGGCATGGCAACTACAGTGGATTTGAAGGGGTTCCTGCAGTTACATGTAAATACCAAATGATCTCAGTGTCAACACAGATTTTTTCCCTCAAATCAACATCCGAAAAAAAAAAAAAAAAATCTACCGTACGTTTCCCCCTGCCATGTCTGTGTAAATGGGTCTTAAACAGCTACTGGCCAAAAGGACTTCTTCCCTCACTGCGAGAGACACTCAGGCTGAGCACGGTCCCATGGTGGTGCGCTTACTCTTTAACCCCGAGTTTTAGTCTGGCATTCAAATTGCACGTCTGTATGATGATCACGCTCCAAACACATTAACATCCATCCATTATCTTTTGCTTCTTTATACAAAATTAGATTTTAGATACAAAAGTCCTGGGGAGGTCCGTGCACGGTGCAGGAGGAGAGGATGAGATTAACAATATCAGTTCTGGTATCTCCCTTGGCTGCAGTCAATTGGTCACAAGTGAACATGTACGTTTAATTCATAGACCAGTGTTCCCCCTACCATTATACAAGTGGGGTGCCCCACCCCGTCAACAGAACTGAGCACCCTGTCTACCAAACTGAACTTGCCCCCCCACCCCCTGACCTGGCACTGACATAGCACTAAGCTAGTAGCACAAAATACAGGCTCTCTAGCTAAAAAGCTAAAGGTGCCTCTTCCTTGCTGAACGCCCCCTGCTCCTGCTCAAAAACTGTTGGTGCAAGCTTCGCTCAGACATGTCTCTGTCCCTCCCCATCAACAAAAATTATGGTTGAGATGAGCACCCCGCCATGGCAAGTTAACTAGGGGAAACACTGTAGACCTTTAATAATTCAAGTCATCACCTTTGGTTAGGTTAGCGGGGTGTCCTCCTTGGAGAGTAGTCCAGATAACATAGATAGGCGCCATCACCTGTAGCCTTTGAGTTGGGGACACTGCGATCACCCATCATGTATCAGACAGCACAACCTGTTCTGCTCTGCTCTGATTGAAACAGTAGCTCTGGTTCTCTGTATTTGTTGAAAGCAGCATCCGTTGAATCCCTGTAACATCATTAGACTGGATGGCTTTAAAAAGACAACAAAACACACATATCACCCCCCCTTTTCATTTTTAAAGATGACAGAATTTAGTCACGGCGACAGAGAACTTTAATCCATGTCTATTTCACTTGGTTGTCTGAGACAGTAGGTTGTCTCAGACAATCAGAAACCGTTTATGTCGACCTCTGTTCTGTTTACCCAATTTAGTCAGTAGCAAATTAGACATTACACAAATTAGTCAGGGAGCTAAGTGGATCAAGAATGGATAAAAATGTATATCCAGACCTCAACAAGTTATTGAAGGTTTTAAAGTGTATTGTGCAGTGACAAGTTTTGCAATAGCAATATGATTATGTGTGTATGGACATGTTACTTTTTAATTTTGTTCATTAATTGTTTTTTTTTTTTTTTACAGGCCTATCGTAAATTGGCCAAAGAATACCACCCTGACAAGAATCCTGATGCTGGAGACAAGGTTAGTGTTGCCAAAATGTGTTAAGTGATATTGTAATACACCTTCTTATCAGAGTCATAGAATCAATGATTTCACATTAATTTTTTTTTATAAAATAACAGCAGCACAAACTATTGTAGGATTGGTATTAGTTCAGTATAAATAACTTTCTTTGAAATAAATAAAAACACTTGAGTTGTCTTCTGCTTTGTGACTGAAATTCACCTAACACTTCAAAAGTCCACTTTTACTCTTTATTACTAAGAAGGCTTCTAGTTTTGATGTACTGAATATTTCTTAGCCTGATGTGCTCTAATTGTTTGTCAATGATTATTGTTTTTTTTTTCCCAGTTTAAAGAAATTAGTTTTGCATATGATGTACTGACAAACCCAGAGAAGAAGGACCTTTATGATCGCTATGGAGAGCAGGGACTACGAGAGGGAGGAGGAGGAGGACCTGGCATGGATGATATCTTCTCTCACATTTTTGGTGGAGGGCTGTTTGGGTTTATGGGTGGACAGGGCCGAGGGCGTAACGGAGGCAAGAGGAGAGGAGATGATATGGTTCACCCGCTGAAGTAAGCGTTTCACATAGAACTACTCAGTAATGAGAGGTGGTTGAAACAATGTTTTTACACCATTTTTTTGTCACACAGAGTTTCTCTTGAAGACTTGTACAATGGCAAAACTACAAAACTGCAGCTCAGTAAGAATGTGTTGTGTAGTGCCTGCAACGGGTGAGTCTTCTTTGCATGGTTCATATTTGTGATTAAAATTATGTTAACTTTAAAAGCTCTGATTTGTAATAGCAATAAGAACAACCACAATTTTTAATAATTTGGGACAATGTGTTGGATACATTTACAGCAAACAAACAAAACAAGATAGTCATAATTAAGCCGATACACATTAAGGCAAATAAACCATTATTACTAACTTGCTGTTCGACTAATCCAGACCACACTTAGATGCTCGAAAACTTTCTGACAATACTGTATTTAGTTGTTTTTAGTTTGGAAACTGATGGTTCTTTACCTTCATTCTTTACAGCCGCTCTGAAACAGTTCGGAGCCTCTGTGGAGTTCTGGTTTTATAATAAATCACATCACACACAGGTTTAAATTAGTGCAATGATGTGTGTATTTTTTAAATTTTTATTTCACTTTTTTTAGATTAAGGTACAGCTGATAAATCAAGGAAAAATAACTCCTCCTTTGTAATTAAGCAGCATAGCAAGTCAGTATCCCTGAACGTAGACTTCTAATATTAATATAATGAATAACATGGCAGACCTCTAAACAGAAAGGAACAGCACTAGACTGTCTTTGACTCTGTGGGAGTCACAAATACTAATTAGCCTAATTTCAGAGTAAGAGAGCTGATTACGTTTGACTGGATTGGTGCTCAGGAGAAAAGTGTACACCATAGATCTGAAAGTGCAAGCTGCCTGCTATACTGCAAAATCGATCCATTGTGTGATATTATTTACTCCAAATGATGCTTTCATCAGTCTATAAATGTGTGTTAACGGTGCAAGTGAACTGTGTTCACCATTACAGCCCTGCAGCAAACTAATAAAGTTGCATGTCCAGCCTGGTGGTGTGTTTATAGTACTGCCAGTCAAAGCCAACTACTTTCCAGTCTTTACTTCTTCCCGTCTGAACTTTTTGTTATACGTTTTCATGCCATTAAACGTACATTATCCACACATGTTCTTGAACAATCCACTTTTTAACTGACATTGTACTGTATTTGCATTGTACTTGCATTGCATTGTACTGTATTTAAAATTTGTAATTTTTATCAAGAGTAATTTTAGAAAGCATAATGGATGTTTGATAACACTGATTATCTGTTCCATTCCAGTCAGGGGGGTAAGGCAGGAGCTGTGCAGAAATGTGTGGCATGCAGAGGACGAGGAATGAGAGTCATGATCAGACAGCTGGCTCCAGGGATGGTTCAACAGATGCAGTCAGTCTGCACAGACTGCAACGGAGAGGGTAATATGTTCAAATAAATGTCCTTATACTGAAATAAACTGCATACAAACAGAATTCAAACAAAAGAAAAAAATACTGTTTTAAAGTATATTTTTGTGTACTGTATGTTTTTGTGCAGGGGAGGTAATAAATGAGAAGGACCGCTGCAAAAAGTGTGAGGGTCAGAAAGTGTGTAAGGAGACTAAACTTCTGGAGGTGCATGTGGACAAAGGCATGAAACATGGACAGAAGATCACGTTCTCTGGGGAAGCTGACCAAGCACCAGGTGTTGAACCAGGAGATATTGTTCTGGTGCTTCAAGAGAAAGATCATGAGGTACTTTGTGGATGGATTAAGAAACTCTACAAAACTCTGCCTTTGTTTTTGTGTTCTATTTTCCAAACTTGTAAGCAATCAGAGAAAAACAATGTAATTTGTATTTCAACAGGAATTTCGGCGTGATGGAAATGACCTTCACATGGTCCAGCGTATTGGACTTGTTGAGGCTCTGTGTGGCTTCCAGATGACAATCACACACCTGGATGGACGACAGCTGCTGGTCAAATACCCACCTGGCAAAGTTATTGAGCCAGGTCAGAATGCCGTTTTTGTTGTTGTTGTTGTTGTTGTTGTTGTTGTTGTTAGGGTTAGGGCCACATAGGGTAACATTCATTTTAGGGCAGTAATCTGCTCTAACTTCTAGTGTAGAAGTGGGTGTTAATAAACCCTGACATGATATCACTTTAGGAGGTAACAAACCACCAAGTTGTTGCTTTTAGACACTACAGATGTCTTTTCTGTTTTCATACAAAAATAATGTGGACTGCTATTTTTTATTTTATTATGTATAATTATTAGGTGTCAGAGCAGGTGAGTTCTAAGTTCAGAGTTTGACTGGAAGCTAGTTGTGACTCTTTTTCAACCTGTTTTTATATTACAGGCTGTACTCGAGTGGTGAAAGGAGAGGGAATGCCTCAGTACAGAAATCCATTCGAGAAAGGAGATCTTTACATCAAGTTTGATGTTCAGTTCCCAGAAAACAACTGGATCAGCTCCGAAAAACTGAATGTGAGTTACCATCAAAAAGGAAAACATGAGGAAAACCATTCTGTGTTTTTGCTGTGTAGAGATTGTTAACTATTTTTATTTTTTTAAAGGACCTGGAGAATTTGCTTCCTGCTCGTTCTGAAAACCCTGATATTGCCCCGGATGCAGAGGATGTCGAGCTGTCAGATTATGACAAGAGTCAAGGTTCTGGCAGTGGAGCCAGGAGAGAGGCCTATAACGATAGTTCTGATGATGAAGGGGGTCACCATGGCCCAGGAGTGCAGTGTGCACACCAATAGAAAGACTCATCCAAAGACTTGCACACAAACATGGTTTAGGTTTCATGCTAATACCATTCAAAACTTACTGCACATACACATTTCCCTCCTTTTATGATTCCAGTGAAAAGGAGATACACAAAAACCTAAAATGATAAAAACATAATAAAACTCCATCCTCAGCTCTATTGTGCCCACCACCACCTCGGAGAGATCTGGATGTGTGACAGTTTTGTGTAACAAACAGTAGTGATCGTCATTTATCTCCAGTGAGAAATTAGTCTCATTTTCAGAAGTTCATTAAAGTGAACTCAACTTGAGCCTTTTCTGTCTTTATTCTAATCTTTTACTTTTGTGAGGAAACCAGTCTAATGTACAAAATGGAAATATTGTCAACTATTTTGTAAAATATGTAATTTGGTCAATCGCACATGTGCATGTACCTTCTCTCCAAACAGCTTGTAGAGTCCAAACACAAGAGAAATCTGTCAGACTTGAGTGTGTTCCTGCTATGAAGTGTCCTGTTGCCACATGAGCTAACCTGATTCCATCTCTGCATAGCCTGAGAGCCAAACATCTGACCTGCCACCACCTCTAAGGTGAACTCTCCTTCGTTTTTATTTGCTGGTTTTGTTCAGTTTCAAGCTGTCGCACACAATTAAAGCTCTGAGTATATGGCCTGTCAGACAATATGCTTGTTTCCTTTTTGTTTTTGTTGGGAAGTTAAAGTTCTTTGTTGCTGTGAACGTTAGTGTTTGAATCCTAAGATTTTGAAGTTATGTACTCGTTTCTGGAGTTGATCCACTTTATGCGTGTGTGTGGGGGGAGAGCTGTTCTGGAATGTTATAGCTAATTAGACTGGTTGGTATTTCTGCTTTGCTGTGAACTGCAGTGAGAGGGGGTACTAAATATAAATACTGTAATAATTAATAAGGGGAGGGTGGGTGAAAAGAATGTTTATTTGCTGAGAATCGCAGACGTTTTCCCTTAAATTACCTGGATCAAGGGGTCATCTTTCAGGATAAACTTGAGTCTGCACCAATTAAGCTGTAGATTTCCTATCTGCCTGCTGTAGTTACTAGCCAAACCAATGTTCTTTTAAGTGTTTAACTTTCTCATCCTTGCATACCTGTAAATAAATCCAGCCTCAGTCCAGTTGGTGCTTTTGATGTTTACAGCAGTCTAGTTCTGTTGTCACAACCATTTCTTACACAAGTGAACAATGTTCAGCATAAAGGTTCACATAAAGAAAGGTTAATGAAGCCACTTTGGACTGTTTACATGCACCTCTGACACATCGTGTATGTCATTTTGGCCTTGGGACAATGTGCACACAGTTAAAGGGTTATAAATAAATTACGTTATTGTTGATGCATATAGTTGTCAAAATTAAAATGTACAACAAAGAACTGTTTTTTGGTCTTGGTTGTAACAACTTGTATTTTGTGCAGTATTGTGCGAAGGTCTTGAGTTATCACTCCAAAGTGCTATCAAGCAATGGCTCTTCAGGTTTTCTGAAGGTCTTGCAAAGTTTTTCTTTGAATTTTTGCTATTTATTCACTCCGCTTTGGTACCTGCCCAGTTTCAGAGAAATGTTTTGTTTCTCAGGTTGCTAAACTACGACCTGTGAATCAGTGGGGAAACTCTTAAACCCAAGGAAATGACACAATCAGTGTTTGTGGAATTAAACCACTTGGAAAAGAACCAATTATGTTTTGGAGCTTGGCAAATAGTTGATCAACTAAATGGTGGTACTTCTCAGGTTCACTGTTGGTTCTTGCTGCAATTTCTTTCCCAATTAGCCTCCACTTTCATGTGCTGTTCATCTGTTGTAGTTTTTCTTCCCCCTTGGCTGGTCTACTGTCTTTATTTTAAGCACACTGCACAACATTCTATCAATATTGGGGACAAGGACCAGGTAGAAAATGAAGAAAAAAAAAAGACCTCAAGAAAGCCTGAAGAACCATTGACCAAAACACTTTCAAAATAATTACAAGAAAGTCTTTTGGGCCAAAGCATAATATTGGGGATGGTTTAAAAGTTTTGGACAGTACTGCATCTTACACGATCATCAACAAAATGGTATAAATCAACAACTTGAAGAGGCTGAGATATGATGGCTCAGTAAATTAAACATGGACAGATGAAACTGGGACTAAGTGTCTGAAAGCCGAACAGTTCTAAACACTTGAAGCGCCTTGATTTGTTTCTTCTGTCTCAACGAAGTGCAGACCAACAGGAGCCAGGAGTTCCTTGAAAACTGCTGTGTTCCTGAAAGAAATAAGAGCCGACTTGTAACACCGGTCAATATGATCTTGTTTCCTGCCTGAGTCGTTCAGTTTACCTGTCTCTCTTAGATTGCATGATGTAAGAGCGCTCTCTTCTGAGCTGCTCCAGTCGCTCCTTAACGACCGTCTTCTGCTGGTTCTTGTCTTCCTAAAACACAACAGTGCACCCAATGGTAACCAAAACACAAGACGCTCTTATAGAGATTTACTCACGGTTACCAAAGGTAGATCTTGCATGAGATGTCTTAGCATGTCTGTATGTTTCTGGCCAAGCAAGTCCTCGTCAGTTTTTCTGTTCTGAATTATTGACAGACGCTCCTGAACCTGAGAAAGTAAACCATGTCAAGACACATTTGCTGAGAATTTTAGAGGCTTTGTTTTCACATGGCTCACCCTCAATAGCTGTCTTTCTTTGTCTCTTTGATGCTTTGTTTCAAACTTTCTTTGCATGTCCACCAGGTTGCGCATTGTTCTCTCTCTGTCCATTGCAGACACTGAACGTCTCACTCCTTCCTTCATCAGACTGGGTTCCATCGTTCCGTTTCTCTCAGAGAGACTGAACTCTAACTGTAGCATGAAGAAATAAATTAAGTACTCAGTGAGAGATCTACTGATCAGAAAAATGGACAAAGAACTGTCTTACTGTTGATTCTTGGGACCATGTCAGGTCTTCATGGCCTGAGTCTTCAGGCTCTCTGAGGTTCCCCAGTGACTCACTTGGACATATCTCCTTGGTTAACTCTCTGGCAGCACTGTGATCAGATGTTCCAGAGCAGAGGTCATCAGTACTTTTAAAAGAATTGTCCAAGACATTTGGCTGTAAACGCTGAAGGTTCCCAGCTTCCATAGCGTCCGTTTGCTGGATGTTTTCAGATGCAACTTCTCCATCGATCAATCGATCTGCTTTTGGTTTCTTATCCAAATTCAGCTGAAATAAAAGAGAAATGCATCCGATGAATGAAAGTGATGGTGCATCATGACGTGTTCTTTATGGAGATACCTGTTCTGTGGTGTACTGATGATCTGAAGAACCACTCTGTAGCAGTGTAGGGTTCACATCTTCTCCGTTTGTCTCCTGAACGGTTTTCTCACTTTGTGTGGATTGAATTAGGGTCTTAGTGCTATTGTCAGGATTCTGTTTGGTTTCTCCATTCACCGTCTCTGCCTCATCCTCAGACGGTTTGCTCCAAGCAAGAGTGATGAGACACCTCTGTTTGTCGTAGCTCCGGTGGCTTTCTGTTGCACTGCCCTCATCTTCATTACAGGTTCCTCCTTCTGCAGCCAGGCTCTCAAGAGCATCACCCTGTGTGTCCGATACGCACAAGATCTCCAGGTAGGGCAGGTCCTCCATAATCGCTCCACAACCTGGAGGAAACCAAAGCATCTTTTAGGTTCTGGTATTCATGTCCAGTTTTTCAACATTTTCAGTGCAGGTACCTGAACAGACTTCCTGTCTGGCAGAACCGTTTGCAGTTTGGACTTGTTTTAGTTCACGGCAGGTTCTGTTAACTGAATCAGCAGGTGGGGCTGCACTTGATCCACCAGTCCCGACCTCGCAGGTGGAAGAGGATTCAGGTCCAGTTAGATCATTGCTGGTGTTTTCAACCACAGAGCCTGAGGTTAGGGAGTCTTCTGAGGTCAGGAGGTGGAACAGGTTGGTGAAATGTTGTGTTTCGAGTTCAGCTTCATATTTTTCTCGCAGAACTTTGACACTTTGTATATTCTTAAACAGAAAAGATTACATTGTGCACTGTTACTGTGTGGATGCTGAATTAACATTCACACAATTCATATATTTGCATGTTTTCTGTGGTCTACGTTGTGCTACTTTAACCATGCTTGTCTAGTTGGAGCTTCAGCAAAATCACTGAAGATTTATGCTACATTGCAGATAATGCTCTCTCTTTAAATCAAATTATATTTCTACTCGTCTAATCCTACACTGAGGAGGATAACAGGGTGTCTTGACTCACTTGGTCCAGGAGCTCTTGGATTAAACACAAGGCTTGGACCTCTTGAAGCTCTATCAGACGGGTCAGAAGGAGCATGGCACAATCTTCCAGCAGAACCTGCGACCACTCTCCCTGCATTTGAGTCTGAACGTCTGTATGGTTTGAAGGGGCCTGAGCCCCACTTTGTGTTTTCAGCTGCGTATGGATTTTTCTTAGCCTTCTTAAACATCCAGCCCTTAAAGAAGTTTGCTCACTGTCTGGAAGTCCCAAACAAGACAACTGATTGTAGAAACAAAGTTGATTCAAGAGAATATATATTTACTGTTTTTTTAAGGTATTGTACAACCTGGTTCTTGCAAATCCTCCACTGAAATTCCGTGTAACAACGTGAGCAGGTGCCTCCTCTCCTGCTCCTGAATCAGAACCAGCAGCTGAAGCTCGGTCTGCTGCAAAAGTTTTCTTTGGTTACTGATAAAAAAAACACTGCAGAACTCACTTTTTAAAACATTTTAACCTCAAAACAATGCTTAAGTGTGAACATGTAGCTCCACTTTTGCCTTAAGAATCATTCATTCAAAGTTCGACATATACAATACCTGCTGTGGTGTCTTGAAGTCATCTTTTTCTTCTTCTCTTTGATAAAACCACAGGGCAACTTGTTCTGCTCTGCATGGACTGATGACATGTGGCCTGAGCAGAAAATCAATAACCAAACATACAACTGAAAGTGTGTGTACAAGTAGTGTAAATTTGGATTATTGTCACTGTTCCTGTTTGTGGCATATAAAAAAAATCACAATCAGGTGTACAGTAGATTTCATCACATTTATTACAAAGCTGAGAACAGAGTCACAGAAAATCAATGCATCACAAGTACTGTATAGAACTATTAATGTCTTGTCCTGTCTGAGTCTCTGACTATCTGAAATGAAAAGGTTGGTTTAATAGAAACTCATCAGGGGGATCTCCTACTCCTCCCCCTCATGCCCTGTCTCAGTGTTTTCCAGAACTGAACCAAGGTGGCTAACAGTTTTGCAGAAAGGAAAACGTTTTCTAGGTTTCTTATGAAGGAAAGTGATCAGCATCTCTAGCCAGCTTCCACTGGTACCATCATTCCACAAACAGCTATATCAAAGCATTATACTATCATTTACACACCTTAAAGTAATAAAATGATTATAAAGGTTATTATATGGTATAATATTGAATGTAGCAGGAAGCAGATGTTTCACAGTCGTCTCACCATGAATCCCAGGTCTGACGAGCTGCTAGAAGAGCGCAGTGGGACATTTGCTCCCTCTGAGCTCTGTAAGTTGCCAGGCAGATGTGGAGACACAACAATCTCAGACTCTCTCCACACAACCTGGACGCAGCAAGATCATGGAATTAATAACTCCGTTGTTTTTGTCTCATCCGTTTGCTATTTTAATCCATGCTAACGCTGTAATTCTATAAACAACTAATTTTCCCATCAAGTGCATCCATCTACATTCGCACACTGATATATTTGCATGCACTTACCTTTGACCCAGAGATGTTAGTGTGTTTTGTTCTTGTTGACGAAATGTGTGCAAGTCATTTAGGAGAGAAACAGCCGACCAGGACTGATCCATGAGCGCTGAGCGGGTTTGTGATGAAGCAGCTGGACACACCCTGCAGACGAACATCTCTTTTATCGTTGTGTTTATGAGATGCATTGACAAAAAGACACACGTTTTTATCTCCGGTTCCTTTTCCTTGACGTATTTAAACAAAATTCCTCAAAGCCCCCACCCCCAAATAAAACGATGCCTAAAATGTGATGCTTCAATTTGCAAATACACATTTATGTTTGATACTATGCAAATCTTTTAACACCACAAGATGTAAAAACGTTGATGGATAATTTTGTTGGTATTTAAAAATGACTTCTACAACACATGGATTGTATTTGCTTTAACCATTTCTCACATCTTCTACACAGCAAAAAAAAAAAAAAAAAAAGCACATTACTAAAATGAATTTGTGACTAAAGGGGGAAGTTAAATGTTCAAACTTGGGGTCAGTGTGTTACTTGTATATCTTGAAAGCTCCCGGCAGCACAGCCAAACCCAGCACATCAACAGATTCCAGAGCGTCCTCTGCAAGATCCTCCAGCACCTCCACTTCTTGATGTTGTTGCCACGGCGGCAGCTTCTCCCAAACACTCTCAGCTGAGGAATCACCAGAAAAAAAAACATAAAACAGGAACAAACTGGAGCTGAAGCACACCCTGACATGCTGACTAAGCTCCAGTCAGCACTGTCAAGTCAAAACAACTTTATCTGGTGTTATTGTGACCTCAGGTCACAGGGACCTGGACTTACTGTGGTGTTCCTGAAGCATCTCTCTGTAAAGTAAGTGTGCCACTGTGTCATACTTCACTTCCACCAACAGGAGAACATCAGACAAGGAGACACTGCCCCAGGCCTGACTTTTAATGCCTATCCTTAGACCCTGCCAGGGAGATGGTGAAAGGCCTTGCATACCCTGTGATGCCAGCCTAAAGAGAAACAGAAACATCAAAACATTCAGCTTTATCAGAAACAGTGTATGACATGAGAAAGAACTGGAGGTGGCAAAACTGAAGATGTTGAAGTTCTCCTTAGGAGTGACAAGGATGGACAAGATTAGGAATGAGATCATCAGAGGTGCAGCACAGGTTGAACAACTGGGAGATAAAGTTAGAGGCCAGACTGAGATGGTTTGGACATG
>JARVLU010000002.1:21553155-21563970 GCA_031762415.1 Simpsonichthys santanae | reverse complement strand
CATATGTAAATAGCATAGTTTCATTACATTTATTGGTATGTTCTGAAATATTGTTTTATGTTCTTCTACAGAATTTACAATGGTTTCAGATGGTGAGTTGTTGATCGAAGCTGATCATTGTTCATATATGCCTTTCCTTTCCATTCTGCTGTTTATCATAGTAATACCTCCAAAACATTCAGCCACTGCCAATGACTCAATGACACAAACTAATCAAGGATTTTTCCCTCATGGTTCCTCCTAAGGCAAGTCACCGTAGTGCTATGCCAAAGATGGAGGAGATCCCCTACAAGAATGAAGAATATGGCACCGTCAATCTTTCCTTCAGCTTCCCAGACGCATCAGACATTTACCCCACACAAAACATCCCCGTCGATCAAGAACCCACTCCACAAAGAACGACTGCTGCTTCTGACGCCATTTTTGTTCCTGCTGAAAGTGTGTGCAGCCCTGTGATTCTCAATAACAAGGCCTCTACACCAACTAAAACCTCCTCTACCTCCCCCACCTTTCCACTAGCCAAGGAGGAACTGAGCCCCATATCGTTGACTCAAGATGATGCGTCACGCAAAGAAAGTCCTGGTTCACCATGTGACGTGATCCCAGACGCTTGTGAGATACAAGCTGACATCAGCTTTGGTCCTTCAACCAGTGGCAACACTGAACCTGCACCTTTCAGTGACCCAGATTTGCAAACAATCTGCTTTGATGATGTTAGTGAACCACACCCCAGCCACTCTTCTCCATCAGGCACAAAATGCAGCCACATGGCTTCAGAAGAAACAGACAGACGAGTCCTGAAGGTTTATGTGAGAACGCCGCCATATTCACCATTACTGCCCTCATCTTTCCTCACACAGACAGGTACACCTCCTGTCACCCCAGACCAAAGCCCTTTAAAAGTCACTTTGGTGCACATAGATACATCTCCCACTGATACTCCTCCAGAAACACCAGTGCAAAGGGCAGAGACTCCAAACACAGAGGCAAACCAACCCTCCACGTGTCTGGACCATTCAGAACCATCAGAGTCTGAAGGCGAGACAGGAGACAATGACAGTCCACAGGACAGCGGGCCTTTGGCCGACTCAGAAAACAACCAAGACAGCTGTGGAGCGGGAGAGAAGGACGAGTCTCATGGAGGTGAAGACGCAGACAAGAACAATGAGGGTGAGTTGGACTCGGATGAAGAAGAGCTGCTGAGAATTCTTGCTCTATGTAATCCCGTTTTCATCACATTTCGTAAATGATGTCACTATGATATCACAGGCAATGAGAGCGTGTGGGTAGACGACAGACGGTGGAGTCTGTAAGATGAAGACGAAGAGCAGACACACCATCGAGCAAGAACATAACACTGCCCTGACTCTGCAGACATGAACGAGGACAGTATGCACACACAATGCACGTATGAAGGATACCACTACTGTATATGATCATGTACATAGGTGTTCAGCAACACTTGTAACAATCATAACAAATATATGCAGTATTACACCATTTATTCCACGTTAGTCTGGAGAAAAAAATAAAACTGAACACAGCTAAAATGTCTTTATAAGGTAAGTGAGGTTTGTTTTTTAAGAATGCAGCATCACAGTTATAGCAGCACCAAGTTTACTGAGCTGATCCAGCAGTTTCTTTTCGTTACGGATGTCAGAGTTTATGTTCAACAGATGTGATAAGGAGTTAACGTCACATTGATAACTGCAGCCAAAAATGCTGCAAGGTGAAGGCTGTGTTCAAAACTCTCACACTGTATACAATCTGCCTCAAGTTTAGTTGTATTTTTTATTTTTTGATTTCCTTGAACTTGAGTAAAACTATCGTTGAATCAAATGATGAGCAAAGAGTTTTTATTTCATTTGGATCCCATTAGCGTCAAAGGAATGAAAGGTTTCATAATGAATGCTGCATGATGGGACAAAAAAATGATTCATAAAGTTTAATTAAGTTTACATGTCAGTGGTTCCAACATTGTGGGTTGGCCCTCACTGTGGGCTGTGAAACTCTGAAGGGTGTGAGTCTTATGACGATGCTTAGAAATCAAACTGTTATAAAATAATAGCAATAATCATAAATAAATAGAATAGATTGTTGGGCTTTTTGTGTTTTAGTTGTGCCTTTGTGAAGCTGGCTTCTTATCAGGGTTTGTACAGTTCAGACAGTTTTACTCAAGGTCACAAGCCTCATTCATTTTTGTTTGGTGCAGCTAAAAAGTTTGGGCAGAACTGCTGCAGGTACAAAGTATTATAAAGGTACATAAAACTTTGAGAAAGTTTTCATTTATCTTCTGGCCAAACTCAAAGTAAAGCTGAATTTTGTACAGCTTTTATTAACATTCTTCTCCCCACATCTGCAGCAATTACAGTAGTAAATTGCTTGAGGTATGTCTTTACAAATTGTCTCTTTCACGCACACGCACGCACACACACAAATCCCTCCATTCTTCAATACAGAAACTGCTCCATCCTGTTCAAGATGGATGAGTTTTATTAAAGTACATCATTCTTTTTTATCAGAATTTGATTTGAATTACAGTCTCATCTTTGGCAAAGTCATCCTAAAGTATGTTTAATGTTTTTTTTTCCTTATGCCAAGTGTTGCTCTGGCAGTCATTTGACTAGGAAGAATATTGATTTCCGTCAATTATTTGCACCATCCACCTTAATACACCTTTACAGAAAAGCATGGCGGTGGCAGCATTATGCGGTCACAGCAAAAGGACTTTTCAGAGTAAACCATGTTTTTTGTGCAAGTTATTCAAGTGGAGATGTGGATTCAAGAAGGGTGAAGATACTGGTATGTCTGTGTGGCAGCAGTCATCTTGGATTCTGATGTGGCAACCCTATTTTTAATGGTGACCTTTAGATCATGCAGACACAGCTAAATAAAAGTAGGTACCTTACTTATTTTAAGTTATTAAGCTCACAACACAAACAGACCGACCAACAGAGGGTAGTTCCAATCCCTCCACTTTGCTCAGCAACGAGACAAAAATATATAATAAAATGAAAGGGTGTAACCACTATCTGGGTCCAAATTTAAATTTCCAATTTAATTTGTTTGTTGAAGTGGACTCTATCTGCCAAATTATCTTTTTGGTCTGTTGAGGTTAGCATTAGCTGTTTTTTTTTTTTATCTCATGTACGAAACAGTTTAAAAGCTGTCCATAAAACAAAGATAATCAGCTCACAGTAATATTTATGAATGATTTATTGAGTCAAAATTTTTTTTTTAACAAAAGCAGATACTGTATTTGTTTTGTTCAGATTTTGTTCTCAGTGACAAAGGATGTGGGTGTTAAGAGTGCTCAGTCTGCAGAGCAACAACTTATTTACAGTAAAGTCACAAGTAAAGGCTTGTTGCTGCAGTGAGCCTGTAAAAAAAAAAAAACGTAAGATGTACTGCTATCATCAAAACTAATAACAGTGGTTATAAATGATGGTACTGATGATATCGGCGGGAAAGGAAGTCCCCCCCCCAAGGAAAAAAAAAAGTATTTTGCACCACCCCCCAGAAATAAACGTTTAAAACTTTTTGCTTGGCACACAAGTGAGTTAGTTCAGCTGAATCAAATGAAACTCGAAACATAAAAATCTGCTATCAAAATATATGTAACATATGTACACATAAACTCACTCACATGCACACATTACTGAGGTGATTAAAAAAAAATAAAAAACAGAAGCAGCTTTGAGTACAAACCCATCAGTCACTAAAGGTTAGTCTTAGATTGGATCAGTTGGAGGTAAACACTTGTCTTTGGGTGTTTAAGACACCAAAGTGATCCAATCTAAAACGGTGTCTCAGTTCAACTAGAATCCTTCATCTATCACAAAAGAAAACTGTCTCTTGTGCAGGACACAAAGTTTGTGTCCCCATGGACCAAAAGAGTAAATACAGCACAGCATCGCTTATGATTTATTGCACTGAGACTTTAGTATTTATTGCCCCTTGACTTTATGATCTACTCTTTGTTCTAAAACCCACCCCCCTCCAGATCCAGCATTACAACATTGTATCAATCCCAACTTGAAATATAAAGGACAAATGAGTTAAAAACTTGATAGTAATTAGGGACAAATGACAGTCAGTTGCATTGCAAAAAAGAAATGGTGCATCAAACTCTTCTAAAGACTGTAGCTTAAACTTTGTAGTTGTATAAAAATGTCTAATGGCAAAACAAAACTGTTCCATAAAGTCATCGTTAAAGCAACAAATGGAGAAAAAAAAAGGGAAAACTGCTTTTTCTTTACCAGGTTTACTATAGAAAAGACTATAGAGTGGAAGCAGAGGCTGGAGACATAAAAACCAGTCAAGGGTGCTACTAAAGACACCAGCCAAGCATGTAGTTAGAATATTAGTGTGTGCACGATGGGACACATTCAACAAAATTAAATAAATTATTGTTCGTGGCGTTGAAATAAAGTGGGCTCGTCCTGTCTTAACTTGGTGCCCGTTGGGACGAGTCGTCAGGTGGAATGCAGGATGAGCGCACAGTCTGTGGAGGAGTTAGAACTCATCATGTCGAGTCAAAGCCTCCCCGAAGTCGGTCACCTGGCTGCCGACGAACAGGTCGTATTTATCAACAATTTCTTCCTTGGTTAGACGGCCATCCTAACAGAGGACGAGTAAAAGAAGATTAAAAAGGATCTGTTTATGTTGCATATTTGAAGTTGTCAGTGTCATTGCCTGTAGGTAATTGTTAAGTTTCTTTTAGCAGTTATCTTTCAGCCTTGCACTACACACTTGTTGATGCACATGCACATGAACTTAGATTATCAGTTATATACGTCTATTTGATTCAATGCAAGAACGATTATTGTTAAAGTCTTTGTTAATCTGAAACTAATTAAAACGTTAGAAGCACCTTGTCCACATCTGACTCATAGACCAGGTGTTTGGCCTCGGCCTCAGCGTGGTCGTAGTCAACGGGCAGGATCCAGTCTTTGGTCTCCTCTTTATCCATCTTTCCATCTTTGTTTTTATCTCTGAACTCGGTGAACTGCTCCCTCTCCGTCTTTACCCATTCAGGTTCTGAGGCATCTCCATCCTGGTTGTACATGTCACCTGGAGAACAAGCGTATAAAGAGAGAGGTGAAAATATTGCATTGAACAAACACTTTCTTTGTAAACTGTTGATGCTGTAGGATCTCACCGATGTACTCATCCAGGTCAATCAAACCATCTCCATTCTTGTCAATGTCTTCCATAGTTTCCTACAGAAAAAACAAAAACAGACTGGCTGAGCAATGAAAAATATTAGTGAAGTTATCAGTCCGGGTGTGTCACTTACTAACACTACAATGTCCTTCATGTGGTCGTACTCCTCAGGATGAAGGAAAGCTGTGAACTCTTCCTTGTTGGCTTTCATATCATTGTCTTGGTCAGCCATTTTGAATCTCCTCTCATCACGAGCCATCATTTGTCTGTAGTTGAAACCATCCTCAGGATCAGTCTCATCTGTTGATTCAAAGTCATAATTATTTTAAGCCTACATCAAAGTTTAGCTGCGTTATCTACACAATATATAGATTGAAAAACAGAAATACAACAGAAACAAAACAGAAAATAGTCTGCAGCCATACCAAGAACATATCCATATGTAGCATTCTTGTACTCTTCCCAGGACACCACCCCATCTCCATTAAAGTCGTGGCTCTTCCACTGTCGATCCACGTCGTCATAGATCCACTTCTTCTGTGCATGTTTAATCCACATTTTCATCTCCTCAGCACTCACGTAGCCATCTTTATCTTCATCTATGCGTTCAACCAGCATTCTGCACACACAAAAACATATTCAACATTTCTCTTGGAATAGCAAAGGTTAAGAGCAAAAATGCCAAAAACTGTATCAGTTTTAGACTAATAATATCCCGGTAATGTGAAGATGATGTTCCTACCCAAGCCTCTCTTTGCTCTCCTCTGGTGTGAGCTGGTCAAAAGACTTGGATTCTTCTTGGCCCAAAAAGGCCTCGTGGTCATAGTCAAAGTTATCGGTATCATCGTGCTCAAGGTTACTGAGACGTTCATCGTGATGAACGCGATCTTTCTTCTCTGTGGGTTTGCTGGTGGCGTAAACCACACAGAGGGCAAAGCACATGACAAGTGGCCGCAACTCCATTTTACGTTTGTATAAAAAAAATTCCTAAAACATAAGATGCAAAAAAATATATATTAGTCCAACAACCTTTCTTGTAAAGCTTTATGTAAACATAACAGCTGGATCAATACAGACTAAAGATGGTGAAGATGAGTATTCACACTACAAGAAAATACTACAGCTACTGCTAATCATTTAACACTTCTGATATTTTGCAATACAGATCACTGTAGAACAGACACAATCCAAGTAACTCAAACAAATGTGACTTAAGGCTACACTTAATGTCTGTTTAATACGAAATGAGAAACTTGAGTGAAAAAGAGTCAATGCGAAGGCTTTTAGTTAGACACAAAGTTTTATAGATGTTTTGGCTGCATTTTATACATGTATATCTTATGTACATATGCATGTACATGTATTTGTACAAAATGGTATAGTTTTACTATTAAATACATCACTCTTGCTATATTGTGATACTATTTGAAAAGTGCTACATAAATAAAGTCTACTGCAAGCGGTGCAAAACCAGATTAAATGAATAACATTCTAAGAATGTGCCACGACACAAACTGTGAGTGATAGAGTAGATTAAAAAAAGTACTCTATACAGTGTAGTAACTCTTCAAATTTATTACTTTAAAACCTTCAACTACATCCAAATAAATATACATTTACTTCTACCTACCTGTTAACTATTTGAATAGCATCAAAACATCCTGCAGTACACATACTTTTGGTTGTACACACAACAAACGAGCTGAAATAACAATTTAACTTCAGGTAAGTTAAAATTATCCACTCGTTTTAAAACAGTCTGGGAGAAAATAACCTTCGTACCTGTCTCAAATTAGCCACCGCTATCTCGACACCTTTAAAGCGAAAGTTGTACTCAACAATTGATGTTGAGTTAATTTAATTTACCCCACTGTCTTTAGTTTTAAATAAGCAGCTTTACAGGAATTTGTGACCGTTATTTTCTGTCCTGTTGACCCAGACTGGCTAACGCGGCACCGCTACTTCTATCCTCCGTCCTACAATTTTTCCGAGTTAACTCAAACAACGCAACTGTAATCCTAACCAAAACAAATATATTTCAAACCTCTTCAATTGGACGAGCGTTTCTTCTCACTTGTAGGATTTTTACCGCAATTTGTCAAGAAAACTCGCCGGTGTCTAGGGAAGTTCGTCGTTGATGCTTTTTTTTTTTTTCGGGTTTAGTCCCTCCCCTCGGAAACACACCCTTCTACTTCCTGTGCAAGAAAGAAAAAAACCCGATAACTGACCAATCAGGCTCCGAGGAGGGGAATGTGATGTCGCCATCTGATTGGTCCACATTTAAGGAGAAGTGTTGATTGGATTGGCCGAGAACCGCCACGTCCTCAAAGGCACCAACATCGAGTTCATTCATAAAACCTATACAGTACTATGGAGAAGAATTGTTCAACTTACAGCTTATTAAATGAATATGAAAGGACAAGATACTTAAAAGAACTACATTTATTTATAAAACATACTGAGTTTACATTTTACAAAAAAAAAAAAAAAAATTAAATAAAAAAAATCCAACATACAACAGAAATTCTATTTAAAATGTGAAGGTAGCAAACACGAAAGTAATGTACAGGTACACAAATAAAACTACGTAATAAAAAAGCACAACAATAAGTGTTCCAGTGATGCAAATATGTTTGGATTTTAAACTAATATCTGTAAGTTTTATTTCTTAAATGAGAAAAAGCAAGCTGGTCAAAAACAACTCTTAAAAAAAAATAAATAAAATAAAAAGATATGCAAACAAGCCTTTCATGATAAATCATTGCTAAAAAAAAAATCTAATAGGCTGTGTGAAGTTTCTTTAAGTCTTTTTTCTTTTTTTAAAGTAGATTTTAGCAACAGTTTCCAATGTCTGGAGTTTTGCAAACACCAAATAAAAAAATAAAAAAAACAATACTCAGTGAAAATGAAAAGAACTATAAAGAACCTCATTACGTAAGATCCTCTAAAGACTACTTAAAATATTGCGCTATGTGGTCATCTAGTGTCTTAGGGGGAATTTATGATTCAACTAGAAGTGATTTTCTTCTATAATGCACTTTTCTAAAACATTGGGGAAGTCTGAAGCAATATTAGGGAAGTCAGAGTGTCATCATCGAATGTTCCCATACAATGGCAAAACTAGTTCTCTGCATTTAATCCACCTCATGTGAGATACACCCAGGTGGTGCAGTGGGCAGCTATGTAAGCTGCCAGGAAACAATTAGGGATTAGGGGTCTTGCTCAGAGACACCACGACATGTGGGAATGGCTGGGAATCTAACCGCGACTTTCTGGTCCCAGGTCGGCTGCCCTGCCTCTACCACATCTCAGCCCCAACTTTATTAGAAAATAGCAATGGCCTTCCATGATAAGATAAGTTACAATAATAATGTTCTCAAGAGTTATGTAAAAATAAAAAAATGTAATTTTATCCATCCATCCATCCATTTTCTTTACCCGCTTCTTCCATTTAGGGTCACGGGGGTCGCCGGTGCCCATGTCCAGCAATCACAGTAATTTTATATGAAGCTCAAATAAAAAAAGCACTGCACTTTCTAGAATTTTTTGTTTTAAAAGAAACCACCAGGTAAGAAATACTTCATTATTGCTGTTGAACAGCATATATTTATAAACACCAGACCTTGAAACTTTTTACAGAGGCACATGTCTTATCTTCATATTGAGAGGTTATAATCTATAAGGTCCTCACATCTCAGCAGCTGAGTCCTCCATATCTTTGCTGTCGTCTATATAATCTTCTATCACTACTTGTGCGCTGTCATTTTCATTTTGTTTAGACAGATGAGTTGTGTCCTTCTGTTGACTATCACCTTCCTCTGTGGGAACAAAACAAATGGTCATACTTTGGGTTTTTAACAATGTGGTGCTAGGTTTATCGTCAGGCTGATGAAAAAAGACAAGTTGGATCAATCAAATAATAAAAATGCTATATTATCTGTTTTGTATCACAAAGAAGAAGCTGCAATTTAAAAACAATTAGTTTTAGATAATGTAGAAATAAACATTTTTTTTCTGACCTGTAACTGTTTCACCATCTTTCTTCTCTGTGAGGAAGATTCGTTGCATTGTCAGTTTTTTCATAGTGTGGCACATGTATTTGAGGTCTGGGCCACTGTTTGCTTTTCCTGCAGACACAAAAAAAATTGAAGCAAAAACAAAAAAGAAAACAAACAAACAAAAAAAACCTACAGTCATTTAGGTATAAACGATATACTGTACTTGAAAAAAAATGCTGCAGACTCTCTCTCACCTTTTCGTGGTACCTCTTCAAAAACAACACAAGTTCCCAAGGCATCTGAAGCAAGAATAACATGGTACATGGTCATATTTATTTATTTATTTTAATAAATACATCCAGATTATGCAGCAACATCTATCACAACTATAAACAAACTTGGGCAATCAATTCAGTGTCTGTTGATTCATCACCCGACATATGTCTATGACTGATTAACTTTTGGAATCATTCCCATTCAAAATGGCAGAGATGGCTATGGGGCCTTCACAAAAATAAATAAATAAATAAAATAAAATAAAATACTTTGACAAATAATTTTTAAAGATGTGGACTTTAAATTTGGTGTGGTAAAGTAGCTGAGAGTCATTCTCATCAAATAATCTGAGCACTACTAACCAATCGAGTGAGATATGCTTTTAAAACTTTGCCATTAACTATTGTTAGCAAAATATCTAGTGAATCAAATGGACAAATTTTAATGAAACTTACAGAAAGTTATTCATTGTGTGGAAATTTGCATCAGAATGACATTAGGAGTCATCCTAATACAAGATGGCTGCCACAGCCATCAGTTTTATTTACCCACTTTTCCTTTCTGGATCATTGGTCAGCTGATGTCTCTCTCCAGCAATCACTGTGCTAGAGGCAGGGTACACCCTGGACAGGTCACAAGTTCATCACAGGGCCACACAGAGACAACAAACCAATTCATACTCTGACCCACACCTTAGAATTAGAGTAATTAAATAACCTAGCATGTATGTTTTTAGTCTGTGAGAAGAAACTGGAACACTTGAAGAAAACCTGCGTGCGTGCAAAGGGAGAACATGCAAACTCTACCCAAAAATGATCCAGGCTAGGAGGTGATCCTGCAACCTTCCTACTGAGAAGCAACATCAAGTGTGCTGCCCTAATCTACTTTTGCCAAAACAAAAATGACTATAAATTACTCAAAACTGCACATATTGGGGTAAAGTGTATGTGGTAGTTGCTGAGAGTCATTCTCATTGAGGCTGAGGCAGTCAACTTGAATTAAAACCACTGTGAAAGGCAAAGGGTTATAACTATTCCTTCAAGGAATGCTAGGCCATTTTATATAGTGTATATATATATACAGTATATACATATACATATATACATTTACATATATACATATACATATATACACACATACTGTACATATATACATATACACATATACATATATACATATACACATATACTGTACATATATACATATACACATATATATACACATACATATACTGTACACATATATACATATACATATACACATATATACATATACATGTACATATATATACATATACATATATATACATATACATATATATATACATATACATATACAGTATATATATACTGTATATATATACATATACATATAT
>JARVLU010000002.1:21517425-21549925 GCA_031762415.1 Simpsonichthys santanae | reverse complement strand
AGAAAAAAACCTAAAACATGAGAATCAACATTTCTTTCTCAACAATATCTGTTCGGATGCCTTGAAGCTGAGCGGGTCTGTGTTTGATGCTCAGAACCGAGTGTTTGCGGCCTATAAATACCTGTATGAATGTAAAGCAGGCTTATGGCGGACGTGCTTCACCTTCAGAGAGAGAGAAAGGGAGAGATTTTAAATCAGAATCAGGCAAACCAAATTAAAGGGGGGTGCAAATCCCCCATGTGCCTGCTCCCTCCCCATTTCTGCCCTATCATCTATCTCTGGACCATGGTGGGGTTGTCATGTCGACCAGCCCACAAGTTACTATGACAACGGCTCAAGGGGAAGCTCTTGCTAGTGAGGTTATTGCCTCCTTGGGGATGCAGAAAGGACAGGTGGAATGTGAGCAGACAAAAGGACTTACAGACTCCTAAATGAAGCCAGAGGTCAAGTTGGATGATGTTAACTGTGTTTGTGTGTACACAAGTTGGTATTTATAACCACGCAGGCCGGACGCAGTGAGTGAGCTGGGGTTGCTTCACTGAAGAACTGTGGATGCAGCACAAAGTTTTCTCCATCCTGGATGCAGCCTGCGCCTCTTACTGTACATGATGTATTGCAGTCTCAGCTCCGTGCCATAACCTCGGGCAGTTAGGGGGTGGGTGCATGGGAGGGAGTGACATTAAGGACTCTCCGAGGTGTCAGATGGGTCCCCAGCTTCCCCCACATTTTGTCATATAAATGTCATAAAGACAAGTTTGGAGTTGGGAAGGTTTTGGCTCTCCCTCTGCCTGGGGGGTATCACAATGGTTAATTGCCCCATTAGCACTGACAGGGTAAATTGGTGGAAGGGCTAACTATATATTATACAGTGAAAACAACAAATTCCTGGCATCCACCTGAGGGCATGAAAGGTTTGGAGGAGAGCGAGAGGCAGAACGCGTGTAACGCACGAGCTTTAATATTAGTAAAATATTACAATACAATATTTATCACTGGAAATTAATCCACTGCAACAGTCGCAAAGAGCATCACTGTGCAGATGTGTGCTGAAATTTTAAAGAGCAAAAACACATCTATTTATTCTATTCTTTGTTGACAAACACATGCAATATATGCGATCAAATCCACTTGCCTTTTTCTTCAGGTCATATTTGATATAATATTATAATACGTATTCAGTAAATGCAATATTGAGTGAATTTAAATGCTAAAGGCACTTAGATAATCATTGCAATGGTATGAATTTAAAAATAAAAAAGGTTTTCTGGACTATGCAGTTTCAAAGAGTTTATTCCAGTGATTTGAAATGTGGGTGCTCACTCAATATAAACAAAGCACTTGTCTGAATCTCCACTGAAGCACGAGAGCTTGAGCCACACGACTAGCCTACTAGATTAGGTTGGCTGTAATCTAAATATGGTGAAATCAGACAAGCAGAGAATCTTGGAGAAGGCGTTTAGGTGGAAATGTAAGTGAGACACTGCAGTAAAGATAAAGGCTCAGTGAAAAACTGTCCAGGTTAGGTTTTGGTGATCAAGCAGGGTGATGGAGCAGCTTAAAGACAGTCTTTTATGAAACTTCTGACCAGTTCGGCTTGTTGCTTCGGCTGTCTCCTTACAGGTACAAACAAACAAATAAATAAAGTGGTTGTTGGCATCCAGTATCATATTTTGCTTACATTAGTTTCCTATTTAAGAAAGCATCAACTACTAATATGACAAAACATATTGTGCAGATAAAGTTTTTTACTTGATAAAGAGTTTTTTTTTTTTTACGATGTGAAGAGGGACCACCTGAATTCATTTTGTCTCTGGACTGTGGCTGGACATTTTTATTTTTATTTATTTAGCAAAACTCAAATGACCCTAGTAAGTGTCAAATGAGCAACAAAACAAAACTCCAGCTTTGGTGTTAAATTTAATGTTGATTTCCTGTTTATTTAATCAAAACCGTTGAACTCACACAAGTCACATACAGAGACTGGACTATAACGTTCAAATCATGTCCCCATTCCCTGTCTTTTGTCCCTAAAATGACTAATTGTCTCCGACTGTCTCCGCAGCCAAAACAAGAGAAAATCCGTGCATGCGTAAAGACGCACAGAGCAGCCAGTGATTTATGGTGCTGATAACCTGCAGTCTTCGACAGAGGCCTCTGCCACATCATCACTTCAAACGTTGTCGAATCGTAAAATATTTATTGGATGTTTCAAGAACGAAAGACAAATCATTTGGCGCAACATTAATGAGGAGATGGAGGAATCTTTGCCGAGTCTCGACGCACGTCCGCACGCAGGGAAAACATCCAATCAAAGCAAGAAAAATAAAAGCAATCATGTCATGATGGAGTTAAAAAAAATCTATACATAATAAAATGCATTAATATTTATGAGATTTAAAGAATATGGTGTTGTATTGCGGTTGTTTCACGCAGAAATGAGCTGTTGGAAGCACGCCGCAGATCAAGGCTTTAATCTGATTCTTCTTTAGGAAATTCTTTAATATTAATGGATATTCACATCATATTCCATCTTTTACATACATAACAGTATTCATAAATTTAAAAAAGTGACAATTTTGACAATTCAATTAGAGTAACTACATTTGCTTTTGCAGAAAAGGAAAGAAAAGGGGAAAAAGCAGCTTTCTCCTATATGGACGATGGGCAGATTGAAATTCACAATAGTATTATCATAACAAAAGGGCAGAGTTGTGAAGATGGACGGTCAAAGCCAAAGGGGTAAAACTAAAGGTCCTCTGTGGTGGCAGACACGAGAACAGACACGTTATTTTAGCTTTTCACACTGTATATGTTTTTCTTTAGTCACAAAGACAAACAGCTAAACCACCCAGAGAATATTCACCTTTCATCTCAGTCCAGACAGAGAATAAGGACGGAGTCCCTTATTTAGAGTCTAAAATTAAATGCTCACTATTTGTTTTTAGATATTTATTTATATAAAACGTGATTTTTTTGGGGGGGGTTTGGCACCAACTTTTATAATGACGATGGAAAGAAAACACTCAAATAAAATAAAGAAATAACCATAATTATAGTGGCTTCATTTGAAATCCAAAGCAAAGATCATTTTAAATAATCCGGCAGTCTGAACCCGGTCCTTCAGTGCCTGCGAGTGTTGGAGTCCCTGAATCGCAGTCAAAACGTCGCATTGTGTTAAAGATGTCGTTTTTAAATCGAAAAATGTTTTTTTTTTGTTTGTTTATTTTGACCTAATTTGTAGTGTTTTGATATGTATCTCATTTTTAAAAAAAAAATCTGAAATTTGTCTTTATTTTCATGCAATTTTCAGGACTTCCCTGGTTTTTCATCTAAAAAGCCTTTCTCAATATTTTAACAATAAAAACCAGCAATAAAATCTACTTTTGATTATTAATATTCCATTTTCCGTCTTCCTCTGCGTCTCAGCTCCCTCCCTCTCTCCCTCCCTCCGCCTCTTGCGCTCTCTCTCCTAATCCTATTGATCCAAACGGGCTAATTAGCGGCGACTGCGCAATTACGCACATGCGCACTAGGCGCGATCTCAGCCATTTTTTGAAGGAAACTAATTAGCTGGAATAAAGAGCCAAGTGTTTTTCCTCCCACAGTGATCAGAACTCATTCTACCTCTGGAGCTCGCGCAGACCCCTCCGTCCCCCCCTCACCCACCCACCCCCACCTTCTGTTTACTACAGCCTATATGTAGCTTTAATTACACAGTTGTTTGGTAACAACTTGGATCCCGCTGCTCCCTCTCTTCCTCCTCCTCGCTCTCTCGTTTTTTTTTTCTCCTCTTCCTCTTCTTGGCTCCGTAAAAAAGAAGAAGAAGGAATCATTCATAAGGAATGAGTGGAGACTCCACGCGACTGTTTTGTGGACTAGCGGAGGTTTCGGCGCGCGGAGCTTTGTGCCAGAGTCGCTGCGGAAATGTAAGTGTGCCGTTTGTTTACGATGTTAGCGGAGCTGCTGGAAGGAAGCGAGCCGGCGGTGGGGAGGGGGTAAGGAGGGAAGGAAGGGTGGGGGGGTGTTAGATCAACGCAGTTTGTTAGTCGGTAACGGATTAAAGCTTTTCCTTGTTTTACTGTGAGTCACCTGTGGTTACTGAACGCTCAGGTCCAGCTGAGTCGTAAAGTGTTCCGGTGGGGCTGGATCGACTGTAAACAAAAGCAGAACTGGGCTGACGCTCACTCAGAGGCTTGACAGACCCACAGGGACAGGGGGTGAACTCTTCATACCGCTGCCTGGTCTTCTTTTTTTTTTTTTATTCTAGTAAAACCTCGTTGCCATATGGAAAAATGTAGAATATTTCTGTTACCTTAAGACTGGAGGAGGTTCTGTACGATCCATTGGGTCCTCTGGCAAAGCAGCTGCTTTGAAAAAAGATGGTCCTTTTCCTGCTTGTGTCCAAGATAATCAACAAAAGGTGTTTTCCTAAAGTAAAGCCACACAACTCTTCGCAGTCTGCTTCTCATCCCCCCTCACACTCCTGCCTCTTCTTTCTATGCTACACACACACACACATAGAGACACACAAACACACCAGCTCACACTATCTAGAAATCTTTTTTCTATTTTAAATGTATTTTACACATAACGTTGGGTTGCAATAACAAACACGTTATACACATTAATAATGCCATCTGGGGAAAGCCTGTAATTGGCCAATGCATGCTGGATTTTAGGTGTTCTGAGTTTGACTAATTGACATCATCAGAATCAGTTGCACAAAAGGATGAGCTCTCATTAACACACACATGCACACACATCGTTAAATGATGGTTTCCCGCACTTGTGATCGATAGAGAGCCAGGAATGCTTGTATAAATAGTTACATTGCCGATAGACCCAGGTTATTGATTGCAGTGTAAATGAAAATCTTTATCAGATTAGAGGCCGTTCTCAGCTGCTGGCAGCTCGGCTCAGCCCCTCGGCACTCTCTGGCAGGACAGTGGACAGCTGCAGTGAGCAAGGGTCTGTGGCCTGTGACATAAACACAGTACATTAAAGCACTATCAGAGTGTCAATATGAGCCATATATCTCCAAGCTGCAGAGAAAAGGGGGTGGGGGTGGCCACAGAAGAGAGGGATGAAGGTGTTTAAGGAGGAGAAAGAAGGGGGGTTGGTTGAAGCAGAAGGTAAAAGGGTAGATTAAGGTCTCTCCTTGATTAAAAAAGGTCAGCAATGAGATTGTGAGACACACATACTGAGCGGTAGAGTCAAATGGCATCCACCTGCCAGTCAGGAACCCGAGTTAATTTATTTTAGGTTTGTGAAATATTGTTTTAATTAGTTTCAAAATCTTTGAATAAAAATAATTGGTCATTCAATGATAAAATGTCATGACAATAAAAAAGCAGACTCAGTACTGTTGTACAGTATAGTATGCATGTTTCTTTAAACTCTTATTAGTGTTATGCATGTTTCCTTAGGAGACATTCCAGAGATTATTTATAATGCTTCATAGTGCTCATGTGCATGAGTTGTTAGCTGGAAAAATAATTTTACAAGATCAACACAGTATTAAACATTTTTACTAAAATGCACTGCAACACCACAAACACGAATAGCCTTTTAAAATGACCACATGTTTAAATTACCAGACATATTTTAGAAGATTCACACAAGTACTGTATTCAGATTTATTATTATTATTATTGGTTTTTTTTTTTTTTTTTTTTTTTGCATATTCTTTTATGGTTTTGTTTCAAAGCTTGTGTTTGCAGGGATTTTGTATAGAGTTTGCTAAGTGCAATTGCGGATCCTGTTGCCTTACTGACTAGTGCAATGTTCATGATGTAGAGAATGATACATTGGATTAAAAAGTGTTTGCCTATCTTCTTTTATCCAAGTGTGGCAATTTAGCAGAAGCCCTTTAGCTCTGAAGCATTCAGTTCTTTATTTAATCCCATCCCCAGAGGAATATTGCAGACCTCCTGTGTAGCCTTTACCCGCATTCCTCTACCCAGTTTAGCTCTCATGCTATTGATTTTCCCATTAAGGGCTAACCCTAACCCCTGGGTAACCAGCCTCTGGATTGCGAACTGTGAAGACTGTATTGAACAGATGCTATCCAAAGGCTATAATCAATGCTTTTACTGTTATGTAATATTGTTTACATGACTCATGCATGTGCTTCTTTCTCTTTTTCTCCTCTTCTTTTCTCCTGTCTTCTGTCTGTCTTCTCTTTCTCTGTATCTGAAATACACAGGTGGGCTGGTAATGTGTGGCAGCCGTAGCCTCTGGTATGGACACCGGTGAGGGAGGAGGAGGGGATGGAGGGGGAGGAGAGGAGAGAGATGCTGACCTCAGTCCCCAGGCTTTATCTCTTCCTCTCCTGACCCTGGTGGTCATTCCTGAACAGGGGTCATCCTCTTGTACCTCAGATGTGGCCCCTGCCAAAGAGCCCCTGACCCTGTCTCGGCAGGGGGAGTTGGGCGCAGAAGGGTCTCAGGCTGGAGAGGAAGTTGAGCAGAAAGGAGGAGACCGACATACACAGGAGAATGCAGCGCATTTAAAGCATGGGACGAAAGAGGACTTTGTTGAGGGATGCCTGTCGGGGCAAAGGAAAGAAGGGAGGATGCATGTAGGTGTGGAAGAGGCTTCATTTACAGGAGCCCTCCCAGCACCTCTCGACAGCAGAAGTGAGGAGGAGAAGGAAGAGGAGAAGGCCATCTCAAACCAAAGTCAAACCAAATCCAAATGTTCTTTATTACCTCAACAGAGCCATTACAGCTCTTCTTCCAGCACTGCAAAGGCCAGTGGCACACTCGACAGCAAAACAGCCGCCTCTCCAAAGCCCTCCCACCCTTCTTCCTCCTCTCCAAAGTTGTTCCCTTTTTCTCCCATCTCTCCAAAGCACTTCAGTTGTCCATCCTCCTCTTCTGCCCTGCTGAGCGAAACAGAGGTAAAAGACATTAAGGGCGATCAGGGCTGGATTTCTGGGTTTCCTCAGAGCTTTAGATCCCAGCAGTCTTCTATGGCTTTTCCACTGGCAGGTACGGAGCCTGCCAGTACACCTGCTGAGGATGACGTGCTGACAGGGGTTCCTCATTCTTCCATTTCTAATGGAAAAGGTGCCAAAGCTCCAGAACCAAATGACAGCCAGATAGATACAGTGGATGATGAAAAAGACAAAGAAGGAGAACAGAAAGAAGCTGTCTCTAAAAACCTCAACCAAGACCTTTCTCCTAACTCACTGACTAGTCATATGACCATAATGCACTCACGCAACTCTTGTAAGACTCTTAAATGCCCCAAGTGCAACTGGCATTACAAGTCTCAGCACACACTACAGGTCCACATGAAGGAGAAACATCCAGAGACAGGAGGTCAGTGTGCATGCAGTGCCTCTGGAGCAAAGTGTGTGTGTGGTGGTGCAACACGAGGTGTCTGTGCATACTGCAGTTCGGGGAAACCCCACCCTCGATTGGCCCGAGGTGAAACCTACGCCTGTGGCTACAAGCCCTACCGCTGCGAGGTGTGTGACTACGCTACATCATCAAAAGGCAACCTCAGCATACATATGCAGTCTGACAAACACCTTAACAATGTTCAAAGTGGGGGACATGCAAATGGTAACATGCACACCTCTCTTGGTACCAACAATAGCAGCTCCTCTAATGGTCACTCAGCAGATGAGCAGCCTTACAACAAGATCCCACTTTCTATTTCAACAACTACTCCCCAGCCGACTAAGCTTTCACCACCTGTACACTCCCATTCTCATGGTAAACGGTGGAGATGCGATGTGTGTGACTATGAGACCAGCATTGCTCGCAACCTGCGCATACACACTACCAGCGAGAAACACACACATAATATGCTACGGCTCCAGCAGGGTTACTATCTGTCTCAGTGCAGGAGTCTCGCCCCACATCTTAAACACCTACAAAACACAGGTGAGTATTGTACTAGATATTTTTACACAAGAAGTGATGCTAAAAATGCATTCAATTTGTTTGCTGGTTTTATTCCTTTTTAGGTGCCGAGCTTTCCCTGAACCTACGACTGACCAGTCAACAGGTCCCAGAACAACCAGTGACCCTTGGGTCAACTCTAACTCCATCACCCTCCCCCTCTCCATCTCCTCCTCCAGCCCCAGTTCTGTCCCCTGTGGGACCCCTGTCCCAGGGTGTATTCCAATGCCTTGTCTGCTTGTGTTTCTCCTCCGACAGCTTAGAGTCTGTAGAGCAGCATTTGAATGCGCCCCGCTCCTTGCCACAGTCTGAGTGGTGCTCCCTTGTTGCAGGTGGTTGTCACTGCAGACTGTGTGGCTACACCACCCCATTGAGGGCTAATTTCTCCTTGCACTGTCAGACTGATAGACACCGCACCCGCTACCAGCATGCTGCTCACATCCAGGAGGGCGGTGACAGGGGTCAGGAAGGAGCTGCCCTCATTGCTAAAGGGAACCACATCCAGCTGCGATGCAACCTGTGTGACTTCGTGACCAGCAGCTTAGAGAAGATACAAGGGCATTCCCTAACTTCACAGCATGAGGCGAGCACCCGGGTTTACAGAGTAAGAAACAGTTATTTTCAAAATCCTTGTCTTCCAAACCCTCAAGCGGTATATTAAACAAAATGTATTCATACTACATTTAGAGATTAACATCCAGCCATTAAGCTTCCTGCTGTCATTTCTATCTGTCTCACTTTCAGTTCCTGCAGCAGTATGATGGTGAGGTTGATGGAGGTTCGTGGCTGTTTCATTGTCTTCTATGCAACCACTCCTCCTCTACTAAACTGCAAGTACTCAAGCACAGCCAAACTTCAGCCCATCAGCAGAGGGAAGGGCTACTGCAGCTGCAACCAATGGGTGGAGAGGAGCTGGCTGCCATTTTCACCATCAGAAAAAGCTTGTGCGGCATAAAAGGTGGGAATATAAACTGCGTGGGCATATTTGATTTCATGTTCCATGTGATTGCTGACTACAGAGAGTAGATGGAGGATTAAGATGAAAAGAGGGAGAAAATGAGCAATGGGGGTTGCTTAGCTATTGATCAAGCAAAGTGATTAGTCAATACACATCCTTGTTATATCCCCAATCACTCCTGACAACAGCTAACTAGCACCTGCTAATCAATGAACTAATACAAATTCCCTGGACAAAGACTGTGGGAGGTTGAGGCTAGTCGTAACTCTAAAGATTGTGCAAGATAATGATGATAATGCTGAATTAATGTTGTCTGGAGTGTGTGAAGAATGTAACAGTTAAAACAAGTAGTTTAACATTTTGTGAATTAAATCCATCCTTTGATGTGATTGTTTGCAAATTAAGATTTATTGAGACTAACTTGTGTGTTGCAAGTCTATATTACCTCCGTTTCACCTCTGAGAGAATCTAATGTGGAATCAATAAGTGATCAATAGTGTATAGAAACCAGCAAGAGGAAAGAAGTGTGATTCAAATAAACTAGTGTTTTTGAAGGATGTTATATATTGTATAATATAGACTAGAATTAGCCTGATAGTTTGTTAGAACATACTGCATGAACCACTGTGTTTGTACCCTACACTATAGTTATTTATTTTGTCTTGTCCTAGGAGAGCTTATTGGGGATATGGAAACTTCCAACACTGATCCTTTGGACACAACCAAAGACACAAGTAACTTGGGGGATAAGAAGATTTCTGAGGAGATAGGTAATGCAGCTTATAAAAAATCCTGCAACATAATACTAAACTCATGTTATAGTAATATTATATTTTACACTAATTAAAAAAAAGTTGTTGTTTTTTTCACTTGAAGACAAAACAAAGGAAGAGGAAAGAAAAAAGAGCGAGTCATTGTCCTCAATCAAGCGTCCATCCCCTGGATGTGGGGAAATGGATAACTCCAACTCAACCAAACGTTTGAGAACACACCAGCAAATTGAGAACCAGCAGGTGAGCAGCTGAGAAACAGTAGATTAATTTAACTGTGACTGTAAAAATAAAATGTGATGGAATAAATACAGTACTGCATTTAAACCAATTCAACACTGATGAACACTCTTTTCTTGTTTAGAGTGTCCAGTGCCCCTTGTGCCAGGTTAAGCTCCCATGCACACACCTTCGACAGCATCTCACACATGTGCACAGTGTGGCACAAGACTGTGTGGACAAGCTCATCAGTGCAGTAAGTGTGTGCAACTGCGTATTTGTTGTATTAACGTTCTTCAGGAAGTAAAACAAAATGAAAAGGCAAAGCGATGGGGGATGGGGGAAGAGTGAAATGTAGAGAGACAATTCCATTAAGAAGGCACCAGAGAGAAAGGCAGCGCTTTTTTAATGCATGTTTAAGTAGCTGCTCGCTATCATCTTTGATGCAGCCGTGCATTCTGTGTGTATGTGTATGCACGTCTTTTGGAGAGGAAAAAGAGTAGGTTTGAGTGAGTGAGTGTAAGAAAAGCCAGTCTTTCTATAATGCATGTTTAAGTAGCCCTCTATTACTAGAAGTGCAGTCAAGCTAAAAAGGGGCCCCTATGCTTTTTTACTGTGTCTCTCCAACTAACAATGACCGGTCATCTATCCACATCACCATCCTCCATCTCCCTGGCCTGTATGCTAAGTGGCCTTTGTCTCTTGCTCTCTTCCCTCCACTTCACTGACTGCTTTTCACCCTTTCTCCCCTTTGCCCCCTCCCCCAGCTGCTCCTATCACTCCTTTTTTTGCAATTTCTGTCCTGCCCCTTCTCTTCTGTCTAACCCAAGTTCGCTCTCATTTTCTTAACCCCTCCCTTTGCTCACTGTCTTTCTCCAGAGCAGTTTTTTGTTCATTGCCCCATACTTCCTCCCTCTGCCAGCTCTCTCTCTTTTTCATATTCTACACCCTTTAGCCCCCCCCCCCCCCCCATCCTCCCGCCTTCCACTCATTCCCCTCCCTCACTCTTTCTGATAGTAATTGAGGTTCATTAATTCAGACTGAGGTGATGATGGCCATTATGTATCTTGCTTTCCAATTACGGTCTCTAGATTAAGTCTGACCTTCAGTTTTCACTGCAGTGTGTGTGTGTGTGTGTGTGGTTGTTCTTCTCTTTTGCTGCTATGAAGCCGTTATGCAGAGAAGACTCTTGTCATGTAAATCTCATCTTTGACTCTCTGTCCTTTCCTCAGGGTGGCTAGTTGTTTGCATAGATATACTATTTACTCTCATAGCTTGAAGCTGCGGGAATGGAGTTTTTTTATATGAAGATTTATTTTAAATAAATTAATTATTCAGCTCAGTAAAGTTTTATTAAACCCTTGAGGCAGGTTGAAGGGTGTTGGAAATGAAGGGCAGATTCACATGTGTATTCTTATTAAGAGATTGATGTGCCTTGCTGCTTGTACTGCTGTACAGGCAGGTGCAAAATATAACAATACCCTTTAATCTTTTAAAATACCAATAAAGGAAGAACAGGCACTCTGTCTTTTGCTTGCTTTCACCATAGAATTAAATATATTTTATTCATAATGCTGGATAAAGAAAGCCCAGAAACATCAGCTGTTTCTTTTATTTTGAACTTGTAAGAGAACGCCAGGTAAAAACAAAATAAAGAACAGTAACAAACGATTGTTTTGTCTTTCTTTCAGGTTACACCTTCCATGGAACAACCACAGCCTTTATCAGAGTTACAGCTACAGACAGATTTGCTTCCTGATGATATTCAGAAAAAGAAAACAAAGAATAACGATGCAAACTGTTCCCATTCGGCAGATTCAACTGTCTCGATTGATTCACATAAAAATAAAGGTTGGTAATAAATTTGGATAAAACTAGCCAATATTTACTTGCTTATTTTAAGCATAAGAAGCAAGTCCAAAAAACTGTCTTGTTGACTTGTGGTAAAAATATTTAAATTTCACAGTTACTATTCTGGTGCATCTTGCAGGTATCTCAATGGAGAAAACTGAGGCAGACATAGTCGCATCCAAAGATGTCACAGCACTTCTCACCCCACCCCTAGAAGACAACACCACTCACCCTTCCAATGGCACAGTGGCTCCTCAGTCCCCGACTCAGACACCCCCCTCCTCTCCACCCAGCTCCCCACCCAGTGACCCCCCTCCTCCTTCTGATCGTCATGGTTACCGGTTTCGTTGCAGCAGGTGCAGCTTGGCATTCCCTACTCAGGAGAAGCTCCAGCTGCATTGGCAGTACCATGCCATGAGGGCGGCGACAGAGTGTCCCCTTTGTTCTAGACAATGTCGCAGCCAAGAGGCCCTGCATAGACACATGCAAAACACGCACTCACAGCAGGACAACACACAGGGACAGAATACACTCTTGCCACCTCAAACTGTGCAATACTTGGAGCATAACAAGCATTCAGTTCAGCAAGATTTTAGTTTATCACCTCAAGTGGGTCAAGAAGCAGGAGAGGGAGATGACGAGGAGATAGATGAAGAAATGTCAGACATGGAAGAGACGGAGGAACAAAAGGAAGTTGAAATAAAAGAGAGGGAAGCTTTTTATGAAGTAGGTAGAGCTGAGGAAGATTTACCTGAGCCTGGGAAAGGGCCACAAGAGGAGATTGTATCAGAACCTAGTTCCAGCTCATTTGTCAAAAAGAGCTCAAACCCTACAATGGACCGTTATCTGGATCCATCAAGGCCTTATAAATGCACCATATGTTCAGAATCCTTTACTCAGAAAACAATTCTTCTGGTTCATTACAATTCCGTGTCCCATCTCCACCGGGCCAGAAGAGCCATGCAAGACTCTGGGGGAAGTACTGCAGCTTCAGAGGCACCACGTGGCCCAGATCCTAGACCTTACCGCTGCCGATTATGTGGAGTGGGTTACAGTCAGAGTTCTACCTTGGACATACATCTTCGCTCTGTTCTTCATCAGACTAGAGCTCGTGCTGCCCAGAACTCAGCTCAGCAGAATCCCCCATCAACTTTAGTTCTGCCTGTGTCAGTCCCCACATCTGCCACACAGGATGCTACAACCAGAGAAGAAATGTCCATAAATTTGCCTGTTTCCAAGAAACTAGTTGAAGTAAGCTGTTCAGCCTCTTCATTAGCAGGTTCTGGTTTATTAGCTGAGACTCAGCCATCCTTCTCTGACCCAGTAGATTCCCAACAGGCAAAAAAGAGAGTAGCAGAGCTTCTAGCATCAAGAAATCAACTAATGTTAATACAGCAACAGCAGCTAGCCCAGGCACAAGTTCAACTGCAACAGCAAACAGCACTGCTCCAATCCCAGGCTATTCAGAATCATCACTTAGGACCAGATAATCTTCTTAAACAGCACTTCTCACTGGCACCAGACAACTTGCTCTCTCTTCAACAGCAACTTCTTCTGCCATTTTACTTGTCAGGGGATGTAAAGCTCAATTCAGAGTTAACTATAAAAGGTCCGGAACTTGTTCACTTAGTATCTTCTAACCCCATTCCAAAAGAACCAGTGAAGGCAGAATCTACGAAAGAGACCTATTCATATGAAAAAGAAAACCAGAAACAAAGTTCTTGTTTGACTGTTAGCCAGCCAACTGATTATTCACAAAGTGAAGACAAAGTTGTAGTTTGCAGCAGATTCTCAAGCCATCAGATGGAAAGAGAGCATTGTGTTTCTAGCCACGAGGAGAAAAAAGAAAATGCACACATTAGTACTGAAAAAGATGAGAATAAAAAAAGAGACGTTTCTTCCTCATCAGATCTTCTTGGATTACGATGTCCTCCTCCTAGAGTGCCCTATGCTGCTGTGAATGGGGAGCCTCTCAGAGCTCTGCTTCAGAGTTACGGCTACGAGTTGGCTCTGCAGCATATACAAAGTAGGCACAGACACCAGCAGCAAGTAGCAACTCAGATAATATCATCTGCTTATAGTGTCTGTAAGACAGAGGTTCCCCCAGAAAAAGAAAGAGAATTTTGTCAATTACAGAAAGAAATGTTAGAAGATTGTAACAACAATAGTAAAGGAGTAGAAGGCAATGGAAGCAATGAAGAGAAAAAAGAGACCGAAGATGAGGTATCTGGAAACAAAAAGAAAAAATGCTGTGAGGCAGGACAAAAGTGTAGTGACTGTGGCAAGTTTTTCTCAGATGCTTTGATTTTAAAAAGTCACCAGGAATATATTCATAGAGTGCTGTTTCCCACTGCTGCACTGGAGAAGTTTTCCAAGGAATATAGACTGCAATATGATCAAATGTACCCCATTTCTGAGCCTAAATCTGGAGAGAACTCAACCGTTTCTAACCAAGCTTCTAATGTAGCTCCAACCACAGGCACATCCACAGAGCCAGCTGCCACAACAGAGTCAGAAAAGTCTCAGGTGAAAAATACAGAATCTCCACCTTTACCGTCAGTTTCAGATCCCATGAATGAAGTAAGTGATACAACTAAAGACCTGCAAACAACAGCTCCTGTGGATTCTTCTTTTTCCCCTTCTCCACCACAAGAATCTCAACAACAGGAGGCATCTATTCCAGGCGCACCTGTGACAGCTACTTCTCAAACTAAAACTCCCATACCTCTTCCCTTACCTAAAATACCTATGCTCCCCCTGTCCTTGCCTCAGCTTCCCTTACCCCCATTAACCATACCAAAGCTTCCACTTCCACCAATCCCATTTCCCATGGAGTTGCCACTTCTCTCTCCTGTTGTGATGCAGTCTATGGCTCTTCAGACTCAACCTTGGCTAGATTCAAGTGTGAACCCTGAACTGGCAAAACTGTACCAGTCTCAGTTTAACCCAGCACTTCTTGGACAACAGCCACAGCTTAGTCCAGGTTTGCTTGCTCAGCAGCCACAGCTCAGCCCAGTTTTGTCAAGTCATCCACCTCATCCCAATCCTGCTTTGCTGAGTCAATCATCCCAAACCATGCAAACAGGACAGCAAAGCCAAATCAGTCCAACCACACCTGAACAACAGCAAGGTAAAAGAACTCGAACAAGAATCTCTGAAGAGCAGCTGTCTGTTCTAAAAAAACACTTTGATATAAGTAGTCTTCCTAGCGATGAAGAGATCAACAAGATGTCTGCTCTGTCTGGGCTGCCTCAGAAAGTAATTAAACACTGGTTCCGCAACACACTATTTAAAGAGCGCCAACGAGACAAGGATTCCCCATACAATTTTAATAATCCGCCAACTACAGCCCTGGATGAATCCAGAGATGATGTAACAAAAAAACAGTGTTTGTCACTTTCCCCTTGTTCACTGTCCCCAGGCGTGTCAGCCAACACCACCTCACAACCACAGCCAACAGGAGAGCACCACAGGGGCAGACGATCTTCTCGGACTCGTTTCACAGAGCAACAGCTTGAAACTCTGCAGGGGGTGTTTGAGGCCACTCCATACCCCAGAGAGGAAGAATATGACAAGCTGTCTGCTCTGTTGTCACTTCCTAATAGAGTCATTGTTGTATGGTTCCAAAATGCACGTCAGAGAGCCCGTAAAAATCAAGACAGGGGAGCAGAGGATGGATCAGACGGGAAGAGCCAACTTAACAACGTCAACAAACAGAGAAATGGCTCTTACAAGACTGATGTTGATAATCAGGACAACAGCTATGATGATGAAGGACAAGGGGACTCTCAGAATGAAAACTCCATGGATTTGACTTATGAGTATTACACTCACCCTGATTCACCTGCCCTTGATTCTTCCACTTATTACTCAGAAAATGAGCTTCTAGTGACCAAAAGTGAACAAACAGCTACTGTGAGGAAACCGGAAGCTGTATTAACCTCGCATCAGGCTACTGCTCATGCTCAAAACAAAATTTTAGATGCAGACATCCAACAGAAAGAAACTGCTCAGCCTATTAAAACAGAACCTGGTCTGCAACCTGAAAGTCCTCCAGAGAAACCTAAAACCCTTGCTGCTTCCCCAAAAACAACACTCCCTGTCTCACCTACCTGTATGTCTCATTCAAACCAGGAGAATACACACAGTTCTGACTATGAACCTTGTGAAAAAGTTGCTGATCCATTACCTAGCTCACTCTCTCCCCCAGAGTTGGAAACAATTCACACTGGCCTGCCAGATGCCACAGCTTGCCCCTCCACTGAAACCCAGCAACAGCTCAAAGTCCAGGCTCATTTCCAGTGTGGTCTCTGCCCAGCATCTTTGCCAACATTCCAGTTATGGCAAGAACATCAAACCAGACACCTTCTAGCTGCTCAGTCCCAGGTACAACTCTTTCACTCCGGCTTCACAGATCGACCCTTGCCTTACATGATGCTTCATCCAAATCACACCATAATGGCCAGCCAATTGCTTTCAGGGGCTATGTCTCAGATTCCCCCTAATCCCACACATCCCATGATTTCACACTTGACCAGCATGCAAATGAAAAGCACATTAGCAGAACACTCAAATAACACCCTTAACAATTCTCTATCACCTATGAAACAGAGTACAAAACACGTATCAGAGACTAGTTTTGAAGGTCAGCGGGGCAGTAGGGAAGTTGAAGAGGAGCATAGACGAGATAAACGTCAAAGAACTACCATCACCCCAGAACAACTCGAAGTGTTGTATCAGCGCTACAGCTTGGACTCTAATCCCACCAGAGGAGTCCTTGAAAGTATTGCACGAGATGTGGGCCTCACAAGACGTGTGGTTCAGGTAAAATGATGTCAAGATTAAACTCCTTTGATTCATTTGTTATGTTAAGTTAAACCAAACATTTTTCTCTCATAGGTCTGGTTTCAGAATACACGTGCAAGAGAAAGAAAAGGACAGTTTCGGTCAGTAGGACCAGGAACCAGTTTCACCTTGGGCTTGAATCACCTCCGCTGCCCATTCTGCAGAGCTCTCTTCAAGGTAAAGAGTGCACTTGATGCCCATATAAGATCACGCCACTGGGCAGAGGCTGAAAGAGCAGGCTACAACTTATCAATAGTTAATGGATCCAATGGGCAGAACATGATGGTGACACCATCTGCTATAGAGCGACCAGGTCCATCCATCTCCAGTTCTATCCCTAACCCTGGCTATGGCCTCACCAACAAAGAGTTAACTGTGAAGCCTTCAGTGACTTCTTTGTCCTCATCCACGAGTTTAAAAAATTCAGAAGAGGATTATGAATATGAGGAAGAAGATGAGGACTACCCATATGAAGAGATTTCCAGTATGGCTGATCAAAGTTCGCCTAGTCCTGAAATATCTGGGGATCAAAGCTCAGATTGGAATGAGTCACAAACTCAGCAGCACCACCAACATCAACAGCAGCAGCGTCAAAGGACACAGATGAGTCACCTCCAGGTACTCCAACTCAAAGACTTCTACAGGAACCACCGCACACCCAACCGCCATGAGTGTGAAACACTTGGCCATGAGTTGGGACTGCCTTCCCGTGTGGTACAGGTAATTGTCAGAAACATTTAAACACTTTTAAAAGAATGACAGTCATTTCAAAGGTAGTAGATAATAATATGCAACATAAATACTTCTTACAGGTGTGGTTCCAGAATGCCAGAGCTAAAGAGAAGAGGGCTCGGAGCCTGACCTCCGACTCTGCAGAAAGGGAGCAGGCTGATCTGTCAGCAGGTGCAGTGGAGAGAGACAGAGCATAGAAAGGCAGACTGCTTCCTTCAAATACGCTCCAACCAAAATTCTTCCTCCAACTGCTGTCCATGGCCACAAATACCCTGCCTACTTGCTGCCAAACCAATAACCTGAACACCCCAAAGATGCAGAGCCACAGTGGCCCAAAGAGAAACTCTTCCAACTATTAAGGGAGAGCTGAAACCAAGTTCTCATTAGCACAGCTTTCCTCTTTTCATTGTGTTCTTTAACTTTTTTCTGGTCTGCCCTTTCTTGTTAAAACAAGCTCCTCTCCCTATTCCTTCAAACATCTTAATACACCAAACACCAACTTGATAAAAAAAAAAAAAAAACATGCCACAGAGGCCAAAGACCATTCTCCAAGTATGTGACCTCACTGCCCAGCTAGACCTGCAGTCTACCTCTCAGTCTGCATGCCAGACTCCAAGTGGGCCCTCCACCAGACAGTGCTAGATAACTAGCTGTGTAGCATGTAGTCCCAGTCTGTATAAGGCTGGAAAATAAACTGTCAAAGAGATTTTAGTGTAAATAAAAAACTCCCCCCCAAAAAATAAACTTGAAGAAAAACAAAGCAGTTAAGAATGGAAGAAGAAGATGAAGAAAAAAACAAAAAAAAAAAAAAAAAAACTGAATAATATCCTTGAAATACATATGGGTATTTGCATAGAGCTTTTGTAAAGACTGTCTCAGATTCCAAAGCTCATAACCAAAATTTTACATGTCTGTTGATTTAGTTTGAACGTGTTTGTTTTCAATGACAAACTGCAGAGCGGACGTCTGTATGGTGAAGGGGTGAGATTTGCAGCTGGCATAGGTAAGCTGAGTACCAATAAGACTGTTTTGGTGCTAAAAGGCTGCTTCACCCCTCAAAAGCCAATGATAAGTCTTCTGTTGTACATGTACTCCTTGTATGTTTCTTTAGTGGAAAACAGCCCAAATAGCACAGTACATAAAAGGCCAGTTTGTCCTGAATGGGGTAAACTATTTTTTTAGCACTCAACCACTATACTGTAAATGAAAACTAACCAAACTCAAATTTACATTGTGTGTGTTTAGTAATAGTTTATTATAAATCGTATGGATCGACATAAACTGTCTTGCTTCAATACAATAGTGTCATGATATTGAAAAGATTATGACAGCTTTCCTATGTTCAGGCAAGATGACTTACTGCCTTTCCATTCTATTTGAATATACCAATGGCTTACCAATGTTATGTGAGTAATGTAAAGCTTTTTATGCTCAGATCAATGTGGCTCCATTTCAGACATGATCGAAATACTACATGTTGTCTGTTTTTTTAAACAAGTGAGGCCTAGTTAAAAACTGAACTAAGCTTTACAGAAAACTGTATTTGAAAGATCTGAGCTTTTCACTTTTGAGTGATTGATTGTTACAAAAAAATTAAACTAAAGTGTTTAATAATGTGAGGGGTAAATGTACAGTATTTAGCTTTTGTATGGTTGACTCGAGACTTCATTGGATGTTTGACACATGGCTCTCTTCTTCACATATATTGAGCTTCTCAGCTAAGTTGAGGAAAAACTTTGGATGTCATCAATGTTATTTTTGTACACTTAATTTATTGTCCCTTATCCCCCATTTAATTTTTCTCTACAATTTTTTTCTCTTTTCTTTTACCAGTCCTTATTCTACCTGTAATAATGATAATATAACAATAATAACTAAACAATAATTAATGCTTTAAGACAAAAATCCAAAGACGTGATAATACTTTAACCATATGACCTACAAAAATAAGCGCTACTGTTTACTTGATGATGTAATGCTGTTTTTAAAGAAGGAAGGAGTCCCTGTATCTAAGCTACTGTTTTCTGCCTCTCATAAGCACACTGGAGACTGTAACCAAAACCCCAAACTAGAGCCATGGCAGTCTGTAATATAGCGGTTGAAGAGTTTTACTTCTCTTGAAAAATGTTGCAGTTTATTTTTCTCTTATACCATAGTGTTAAACTTCAAGCCCTTAAGGATGTCCAGTTTGCTGCTAATGTACTGTAGTTTCTAATGATATCGTAGAAAGATGCATGCTCTGATCGCTTTACCACTAGGCTTTAATGACTACAAACTGTAATGATACCTGTGATGCTGTTGATAAACTGCTCCTCTGTTATTCTATTTAAAAACTAATGGATATGTGGGGCTTAATTCCATCAAGTTTGTTTTTCAGTATCCTAAAATACACCTTTATTCAGAATTAAAAAAAAAGGCTTTCATACGATTAAAATATGTTTTGAATCTTCCAGTTTTAGAGGACATTATTTTGGAATTAATTTTGAAATTCACATGAAGATATTGCATAGATATTTGAAGGAGTTTAGCCCCAAACCTTCCACTGGTCTGGTGTCTTTCTGTGTTGCCATGTCTCTAGTCAGGAATCCAGCTGAAAACAGCTTGGCTGACTGACTGACATCACAGCCAAGTTTCCAAAGGATATGGACTGACTAACTCTGGCACGTTTTGTTCTTTAACCAACCAATGTTTACGACAATACCAATGAGCTTTCTTCTGTACAGAAATGTGCTTTCCAAATACCACAAAGGCAGTTTTTGTTTTCTACACTAATAATTTCAAATTTAATTTCTCTTGATCTTAGTGACTGTAAGATGTACATATTGGAGTTATTTTATGGTGAAAAGACTCTCTTTTCCTTACTGTAGGTAAAATGGTTCTTTTAACTTTTTTTTTCTGGATATGTTGTTGCCATAGTGATGACCAAAAAGATACTTGTGATGTGCACCTGTCCTTATGTCCTGCTCCAGTGGTTTACTGTGTCTCTATACTCTTCCTACCCTAGTTTTTCCCTGCTGTTGTGTGTTTCTCCTTCTTTCCCTCCCCATATTCCACTGAGCTAAATAAAGTCTACTTTGGTGCATGCTCTGGTGTCATCCCTTTGGTTTTACTTAGAAAAAAAATTATCGGTGTTTTGCAATGCAAAAGTGCCCGTTTCTTATATGCATTTTATATTCCAAGTTGTAGGTTTGTTAGTTGAATACATCTGGCTGGAATGCGTTTGGTGTGCAGTTGTGTGTGTGTGTCTAACAACTGAGCGTAGAAGGCATTGGGTGAATAGAGCCATGACCTCTGGGGTCACTTCATTAATTACATCTGTGACATTCAGCCAGATGAGTTTCCTTTGTGACTAAATGATATGATGAATATTAACGACCTCGGATGAATTACATTGCTGCTCCTGCTGCTGCTGATGATAATGTGTTTTACGACTCGGAGGTGGAAAATTGCACACTACAGCACATTTAAGACACACAGATATTCATATTCAACATTTCAAAGACTACAACTTAGATTGGAAGAGAAGATTTTATTACTTTCCAATGGTTGATGGAGCAAATTCATACAGAGGAATTTCTTAAAAGAACACTGGAACGTGTTGATCTTTCAGAGCCACAAACAAGTCAAGCAAACCAGAGTCTGCTTCTTGTTTTCTTCCGGCGAGTTATTCATTTAACCACTTCACAGAAATGCGACACTGGAAAATGTTACCATGAACCTGTTATAATCTGATTTTGGTTACTGGGAGAAAGAAAACAGATACATGTGGAGAACAATAGCAAAGTGAACACACAAGAGGGCTTGAGATAGCGCCGTATCTGATGATAGCCATCTTAGGAAGTCATCGTGATAAAGTGATCCCCCACTATTTCTCCTTCTCCCTGTCCTCCCCTCTTAATCAAATGAGTACTGTGCAGCTGGTGGGGTTGCGGCAAAAAGGGGTACGAGTGTGTGTGTGTGCGTGAAGCGTAGGTGGATGCGGGGGGGGCTTTGAGGGATGGCGTGAAATTATTGCCTGCTGGTGTATATGTGTCGCTGGGGTAGCAGAGTAGGGGGTTGGGCCGGGGCTGGGAAGTGGGGTGTAATGTCATTGCCTGCTGGTGTATCTGTAGTGGGGGCTCATTTAGATTTAGATTGGTTATGTGAGGAGAGAGCTTGAAAGGCCAGCTCATGTTTATGCATGAATCCCAAAGCACGCTGCCATGGTGGAGCCCCGGGTTTAAAGAGACAGAGCTGGAAAGCAGTCGCACATTCAGACGCACCTCTGCTTCAGAGGATAAGGTTTCATCTAAAGCCATGCTGTGCTATCAATTATATTTTAATCAGTGTTTGTGGCATTGATTTATATATCTGTGTCCTCTTGTACACAAATAGATTAGGTTTTGGTATAAGTAGCCATTGATTTCTTTTAACTCAAAAAATTCAAATTGTGGCATTACAAAATATGGGGTTTACCACCCACGGCTTGACAAGGTGGACAGGCGATTGGTCTGGTGTCTCCTACAGATGATGCATAGTTTCCCATGTTACACTCACTCATACCCCAATAGTAATCAGTAAATGTCTTTGAGGAAGAGTTTGTTCAGCACTTCATCAGGTATAAAGTGGTTTTTATTTGGAAATGTGGTTCCTATCCATCTTTTAAATGACTTTTTAATGGTCGTCACACCGTCCTAATCAATCATGCTGCAGAGCAATAGCCTGCGAGCGCAAATACACTATTTATAATTCCTACATTCTGCTGCAAAAGTAACACTGTGCCTTTTAAAAACAGAAATATCAGTTTCTGTAATTTCATTTTGCGACGTTGCAGTAGTCTTCCTTTAAAAATTCATGGCATCGTGGTAATCAGGTACTGTATATCACACAGGCTCATTCCTGAAAAAGTGGACAGGAAAACTTACCATTCACTGTTGAGGCCCACATTTTGTGACCCTTCTCCATCCCCCCACCCCATAGCCCACCCACCCCTCTCTTCACCCCACTGGCGGCCACAGTACTTTACATCTATAATGAGATACAAATACGCATCAGCAGGAGAGTGTACGCCACGCGTCACTCTGTGAATATTACTCACACTTATTAGCTGGATTATGTTAATCTTTACACTTTCTGCTCACAGACAACAGACTCTCTGTGATATGAGGGTGGCCATGGCAGCAAACATGTGCTGCCTTGTGTAAGTATATACGTGTGCGGGACTGTATGTGTGTGAGAGTGATTGCCATGTTGTCAAACTGATCTGCATGTAAAAGAGAGGTCTAATTATATCACTTATGCAAATGAGAAACGCACACAGGCATCTGCATGCATGCCCAACATGGACATCTTGAAGCATAGGCCGAAAAGGCGAAGTGTTTTATCCTATTGACATACACAGTGACATCACCACCTGTCAGAGATCAGTTTTGACATAATATACAAACGTTACAGAATTGGTTTGATAGACAACTTAGAATATGTATTAAAAAATTTAGATTTGTCAAGTTCATAAAGAATAACACTGTTATTGGAAACTGTCCAACTACATATCCAATGATGAGTCTTTTTTCAGACTGATACATTGATAGTATCCCTCTTGGCATGATTGATTGAGTCTGACACATTTTAATTACGTCCAAATTAAATGAATCGGCTGGCAGACTATAAAACATTGCAGTTTAATAACGAGCCCCTCCATTTTCCCTTCTTTTTTTTCTCTCCCCTTCCTTCTTCCAATCCCATTTTGGCGGCCCACACCAAATAACCTCTCTCCGTTTAATGATATGCAAATGAATTTTCATGAACCCCATGATCCTGCGTGATGATTAAACTGAGATGACATTAGCTGCCATGCTGCTGCCACTGTCAGTGTTTCTGTCTGCCTCCTTTTCTTTTTCCCTTTCTCCACCATCTTTCTGTATCCACGACAACAGCCAACTGGTGATATTAAGGGGTTCATCGTCACGATCCCCTTGAGAATTTTCTTTGTATGTGATGACATTCTGACTATCCAGTGTTATTTCAGATAAGTTTTCCCCACGGCAGCAGAAATGTAGCATCACAGAGTGAGATGTTGGTTCTCACAAAACATGCCGTTGTAGAACACTTGTGTCAGAACAATATACAATTATCATAATGCAGTGACATCATAAAAAAAAAATTAAAAAACATTTTTGGTAGCTTTCTACATCCATTTTTTTGACTTCCAGCTCTCCCCTCCCACTGTTCCATTGTGGTCTGCATCCAGCTTCACCTCTGCTGTCGTTTATTGTACTCCATTTGCATAATGAAGCTCCGGCTTAATTAATATCCCACTGGAGTCTGGAGCCAAGGATGAAGGAAAGAAGGACGAGGAAGCGTGGAGGGGGTGGGGGGCATCAAGCAGTTCTTGGCTTATCCGCACGTGTCCAAATCGGAGGCACAATTTGAGGGGGGAGGAAAGCGTTGACGAGCGATTAAATCACTAATTATGATCGGCTGTTAGAATTAGTGTGTGGCTGTTAATTAGCTGCAGATGAGATGCCCAGACGGTTGCCCACCCCTGGTGACTCGAACACCCTCCCTGTATGGACAATGGAGACACACAGCTTGACACCCAGGATATGATGCCAACACATTCCTCCCTTTAACAAATACAGCAGTCTGAGGGGATTTCCCTTTAAGAATATCCCAGGTGTGCAAGTGCAGGAAAGAGGCTTTTCATCATCTCTGTCCTCCCACTCCCAATGTTCTTCGTTAAGCAAAAATTCCCCTTTTTCCTTCTTCATCCTTTACTTATTTTGCTCATTAATTTTTTCTCTGAATTCTTTATTCTCCGTTGTAAAAAAATGGTACAATCCCTTTCTTATTCGTTGCAATAGCCATAAACTTCGAGTAGCAGTTGGCACAGAGACGAGTTGGCATCAAGGAAATAGTTTTCAGCCACATTAGCTGTGCATTTTTTGGGTTCTTAGTGTAACATTTCTCTGCTATTTTAGGCTACCATTGACAGCAGTTTTGAACAGATTTCGATGACGCTTGTAAATGCCTCGCGATTCGCGTTTGGCATGATGCCATCTCCGTTTTCAGCCTCTCCCTTGAGGGGATGTCTTCACCAAAAATATTGGACGCATCTGAAATGTTCCGCTCACCGTACAGATGTTTCCGTTTACATATGTGCATATTATTGTTGCCTTGGCAGGATGCCATCTTTGTCCCTGTGCCATGCTGCCTGTCGGCAGATGCCATCACAATCGCTGACAAATCGTTGCGCGGGCACTTCTTCTTGGCTTTGTCCGAGCAAACAAAACGACGACCAGAAGAAAATCCTTCGAGGTGAGTTCTTTTGTCTTTGACTAAAACAATTCTCTGCCATCTGCTGTGATCGCGTTGAGCATGCCACGAGTACGAACTGGCACGCTGCCCACGGGCTGGCACTCTGCGGCTGGCAGACAGAAAGAGCAAAAAGTCAAAAAAGATCATAGCATTTTCAGAATCTACTGTTTGTCAAATGGCTGATGGTCACATTGTCTGTAAAAGAGCATCATATAGTTCCATCATCAAGATTTTCATTTATATACAAGTGACTTATCTTCTATGCGCTGGAAACTTTGTTTTAAGCTCCGTGATACTCAGGTCTTCTCATGTCTTCCTTTTCTTTGCCCAGTCTTGTGTTCACGATGCCCCATTATGGCTGTGCCAGGGTGGCACCATAGTAGCGGTATGGAAGTCTGTTTCGCTTCCTCTTTCACTTTTATTCTCCTCGCCCCTTAGCCCGTGCCCATGCCCGCCCCTGCTTAAGTCCTGACTGGATGGCACTGTGCCAACCTGCCACCACCATCGCTCTCATTTGTAGCTCATTTTTCCATTGCCCTTCCCCCTGTGTCTACATTCCCATCCCTCTTTCCTCCTCTAATTTTACTTATTCGCATTCTAAAATCCTTTACTTCATTAGTTTATACGCATTATTACGTCAACACCGAACATCATTTCAATGAAGCAGTATACAGTTTTTTTTTCCTGAAGGCTCAGCACAGTTTGCCAGCCTTAAGTGTCATTTGGAGGACTATTTTATCAGCTGAAGGAATGATCTCTGTGACTGTCCTGTAGGTAATTACAGCAGCAGTTACTTATTCCACAGAGACAAGAGAAGAAGAACGAAGCGAGCCCTGAGTTTGGAGAATGCTGTGTTGTTTTAATTAACTTTAAGCCCCCACCCCCCGTTGATGTGTGCTTCATTTCACGTCTCTGAGAGCCTTGAGCAGGTTGTGCTTGTTCACACTCACACTGTACGGCAAAATGATTGATGCGATTATCAGTAAAAATTGATTGTGCACCATTGACCTCACCCACTTTACCAAGATGACCCACAATCCTTTGTTTATCTTTCGTCTTCTCTGCCCCCACTCTAAATTCTCTTGTGTCAAACAAAAGCTGCCAGTGATGGTGGATCTATTAAGCAAATACTCTCATTATAACACAAAACATAATGAATATGTAAATGATGTGTGTAATTTATGCATGGAGTGAGAGACTTCTCCTTTATTCAACTCACTTTTGTATTCAATCTATTTATACCCACTTTCACCCCAAAATTCACACTTTTATGCAATTTTCCTATTTTCCTAGACCCCATCCTGTGAATGAGTCCATGGGGGATTATTTATTTTTGCACATTTCTGCTTGCATTTAACTGTGTCTTGTAGTTTCTAATACTGTTCCTGGGCTTTATTTCTTGTCTGTTTGCTCCTTTTTTTTTAGTTCTTAATGTACCCAGGCCAAAAACAAACTAATCAAAGTGTTAAACCAACTACTGTGTTCAAACAAGTATTCTTTTTTAAGAATAAACATTTCTATTTGCAGTTTACTATGTTGTGTTTCCTCTTGTGTCCTGTGACTGTTGATCTTAATGTGTGGTCCAAACAATGTGGTAAATCGAAGCATGCCCTGATACAGAGAGTAGCCTTCTCTTGTCTAGGATAAACACCTATAATACTCTGGCTCCCTTGGCAATCACCATAGCAACAAACCATGGTACTCACGTGAGTTGCATAATAAGATGTTCCCGAAGACCACGGACCATAAAGCAATGACAAACTAGACACCTGCAGAAGTGGATGTGCAGAAAACCAGCCTTTAAATGTAAAACTTCACCTCAAGCTAATCTTTCATATTTATCAGAAAGCTTGGAGCATAAAACACAATACTGTACTCCTGGATGCACACGCACCTTTTCCATCTCTCCAGACTTTAACAGGTGCTGATGAGCCGCAGTCAATGATTGTAATGAGCTATCGATCACCGTGGGAAAACAGGGACAGAGAGGGGTGAGGGAGCAGGGGAAACAAGAGGATGCACATGGAGTGACTGCCAAAAAAAATGAAAACTCCATATGAACCAAACAGAGACAAGTGACAGCAGACAGAGTATCAATATTTGCTTCAATCAAGGCTTCATCTCCTATTGTTGTGGCTAAAATGGTTTTTATGATGTTCTTTTCTCTGAGTCAACTCAGAGCAGCTTCTTTACTGGCTGATTTAAAGATGACCATGCAGACACGCTTGTCATGACCGAGTCCAGATGCCAATGAATGGCACTGACGCAGTATCTCTATTTTCCTTTCTTTTTGTGTGTGTGTGTGTGGTGTGCATAAAGTAGAGGCAGACAGCTTTAGGGAAAGGGGGGAGGTGCGTTGCGTGTGTGTGTTGTCTGTGTTGGCTGGCGTTTCAGATAATGAAATGCAGCAGGGAACAAAGAGCTGGGGGCCCCTATTCTCTGTGCTGCAGCTTCATTTTCACTCCCGTCAGTCTATGATTCTTCCATACCCTCTTTCTTGTGTACATGTAAGTGTGTGTGTGTGTTTATGTTTATATGAGCTGCTTGTTGTGCGGATGAGTGTCCCCTCCTCTTCCTGTTAGCATTCTGCATGGCAGATTCCACTAATGTAATAACTGTGTCTGCATGTCTAATTTACAGCAGGAGAGAGTAAATAGCCTGTGGTTAATTACAGTACGTGTATGCGTGTGTGTCTATGTGTGTGTCTGCATGCGCGTGGGTGTGTCAGGATGATTTATGAGTTGCAAATAGCTACACCAGTGCCCCGTTTCTCCTCACTTAGTTTTTAATCTGTCTTTCCATTAATTTTCCTGGAGATGTTATTATGGTTTTATAACAGGATGCACGTGTGAAAGCACAGTTTGTGTTAATGAGACGAAGGTGAGGACATTTTGTGTGTATCACGTACACCTGGGACTGCACTTCAACAATCCCCTTGCTTCCATTTCCCCCTTTTTCCTCTCCTCTGGTGCTTCATTCACTCTCTTCATTGAGACTCACAATGAACACAGATCTTTATTGACAGTACACGGTAGAACATGGAAACAGCAGGTCAATCCGTTTAGCCCAAGGGCCGATACACCAATTCACCAATTTGTCAGTGTTAGTTTGAGGGAGAAAAGCAGCTAATCTCTCCTCTCTGCTCTCTATTGATCACACACTTAGACTCCACTTCTCTGTCTAAACACTATTGATTCTCCCTCTCTCTCAATCGCTTTCTCTTCTTCCTCTTTTTCTGTATTGCTCCTCACATACCAGAGCACTCTTCACATCCTCCCTTCATACACTCTCACTACTTTCCTCAGAGTAGTCAGATTAGCTGAGACAGTACAGGCCCTTGTTTTCTGAAGTCTTGAGTCACTTCTTAGATTGTTGAATTGATCAACTATTCTAAGTATTTTATGTTTTGGTCCATGTGTGTTACAAATCACTGTCCCCTGCTGTGTACATTCAAATTTGTGTTTGTGGTCTCATTAAAAAAATCAATTACTTAGCAACCCCTTAAACAGCGGGAATACAGACCCTGATTAAAAATTCACTGCTGGGTACACGGTCTCCTGGCTTTGTTTTTCAGTCTTGCATCATGGGGTGCACATGAAAAAGAACAAATTCCTGTCAAGATGAAGGCTATACCAAAATTAGAGAATGACTATCTTAAGGCAAATGTCCTCATAGCATCTTTATGTTGGCTCAAACTGACCCAAGGGTCTCTGTTTGATTGGTTTCAGCTCCTGGGGCCCCACTCATGAAGAATTTCCACTGGTAAGCATAATTTGGTATAGAAGTGCTTATACGTTAAACCAAGGGTGGGCAACATTTAATTCTAAATGGGTTCTGTTGACTTTGTCAAATTAATGGTCCACACACTGAATTGGAAAAAAAAAGTAATTCAGGCAGCTATAATGGAAGACATTTTTAACTGTAGTTTTCCTCCTTTTTGGCTAATTTAATTCTCTTGCACACCAGCGCTGTTTTGCATGCACAATGTATTGTCTGTAAAACTGGTAAAACATTAGGATTGTCAAATAATTTAGCCATTTCCTTTTCTATTTTGAAGCAGTTTGATTCTGCCAGTTCAAATGCTTAGCATGGTAAAACATAAGGCCCATTTTAGTCCTAAAGTTTTAAATTTAGACATTCAAGATAGTCTTCTTAGTCACCTCAAAAATGGCAGATGAAGATTGTTCATGGGTTTTATTTTACTGTGTACCTTAGACAAAATAATAAAACACTGGGTAAGCTTTACACCCACTGCAGGCACTGACATTTCTAAGACTTAATTAAGTCCATATTGCTCCACTTTCTATGCAATTAATGAAATGTAAACATGGAATCCCATGTTATTCACATGTTGGAAGAAAAAAAATATCCAAGAGCTCCTTGGCTTTTTGTAAGACTTTTGCACCCCCTACTGGTCAGAAGTATTTACTACATAGATTTAACTGCAAGTTACAAAACTGACACATGGCTTGTGTAACTACAAGTCAGCTGTTTTGTAACCGGTAGAGTAGGAAGCAGTCTTTTTATTTCACTTAGTTTTATAACTATAAATTATTCTCACCTCTCGTTTAAACATGGCTCCTTCGGCGGCTGCCCAAGCTGAGGTGAGACGGGTGTTGAGGGAAGTTTTGGTGGGTCGGGAGGATCCAGAGGGTTTCTTTGCGATGTGTTTGTCCGTCTTGGGCCACCAGGAGACCCGCACACAGTTCCCGTCCATCATCAAGCCTCTATCCACGGCCAACATCTGCCTGTACTCCGTCCTCACCTCCATCTATCAACAATATTTCTCCAAGGTCAGTGAGAAACCTAACTTTCTAAATAATTGACATTCGGGTTTTAATAAAAGTGAATTTGAAATAAAGATATGCTTTAAAGTTGGAGCATGTCACGAAAAAAAGCTACTATGCATTACAAATAGATTGAGAACACTTAACAAATAAAACCGCGACCTCAGATAGCTAAAGCTAACACTCAACTAGTTAACACTTTTTTTAAACAATTGTTTCAACTTTCACAGACACATTTGTACTTTTTTTTAACCTTATATATTCCTGAAAAAAAATCTTAAAAATAAAATAAAAATATACGCTTTTTATTATTATTATTATTAAAATAACCCTGTTGATTAGATAATGCTAGCCAAAACATTTATGAACTTAGCTTACCGCTCAGGGTTGCCAGGTTGGAAATGACTACTGTATTATCATACAGTTGTATTGAGCATGCATCAGGGTATCATACAGTTGCTTTAAAATTCTTCCAAACTATTATGTATGTGCTAAATATTTGTGCCAGGCTAGCATGGGTCTCGCTGTTCAGATTGGACTTTTTGATATATTCAGATTAATTTTATTTATGCGCAGAAATATCAGCTATTGTAAATATCTTTTTTAAACTTGACCCTAAATTTGTTGTAAAATAATTATTGAATACCTGGCAACACCGCTGCTACTGAAACTAGCTCACCAACCTGTGACTTCAAGAGGTTCCCACTCCCTACACAATGATCCCATCAACCAATCAGGTGACAACAAAAAATGATAACAACAATGATGAAACCTTAAAAAAGAAAAAAGAAAAACAATAGCTCAAAAATAAACATTAAGATAATAATTTAACCATATTTATAATTTCTTTCTTTCTGTTTTTAATTCAAGACTGAGGATGAGGAACTACTACTTGCTTTGACTGTCTCTCTCCTGGAAATGGAAGAAAACCAGATGTCAACCAGAAACCAAGAATCACAGCTCCTCCAGTCGGAAATTGGAGGCGGTCCTAGTAGCTTTTTTCAACTTCAATCAGGATCAACATCTCAGGAAAAAAACTGTACCCATCTAGTACCTAATGGAGAAAATACTACCACTTCAGCACCAACTGGACCCTGGAACAAAAATTTCCCTCTGCAGATAAACCAAGAGACTGAGCCTCAAAAAAGTCCACATCCTAACAGAAACAATAACCAGATTCATCGAACAGGTCAGACTCTTTGTGTCAAGAAGTCATCTGCTTCCTTTTCCATGCTAGATACAGCAAGTAAAGATGACCAGATGATAGAGGAAGGAGATTTAAATAAATCAGACAAACCAAAATGCTCAAAGAGTAGGCGGCAGCGGCGAAAAGGAACTAGCCAACATCTTGTTGGTTTGTCCCACTCTCTGTTAGCACCACCACCGGTTTTGCTGTGGTTCAGGAGGGATTTGAGACTGTGGGATAACCCTGCTCTTATTGGAGCACTGGAACTGGGAGCACCTGTCATCCCTGTTTTTATTTGGAGTCCTGAAGAGGAGGAAGGACCGGGGATCACTGTGGCTATGGGGGGAGCTTGTAAGTTTAAGAAGTCAGGCAAAAAAAAAAAAGCCTTTATATAGCTAAATCTGATTAAAATGCTAGTTTCAATCTAATTTAATTACATCTTCTCTTATTTAACAGGCAAATATTGGCTTCATCAAGCTTTATCTTGTTTATGTACATCCCTGGAGCACATTGGCAGTCATCTCATATTCCTCAAAGCCAGCGGAGAGGTGAACAAAGTCAGATCTTCTCTGCACACACTGAAGCAGCTCGTGAAGGAGACTGGGGCAAGAACTCTAATGGCTAATGCCCTGTATGAACCCTGGCTGAAGGAGCGGGACATTGTTGTGGCATCAGCTCTGCAGAAAGAAGGTGTTGAATGCAAGATGTTCCACTCTTACTGCCTCAGGGACCCATATACCGTCAGCACAGAAGGTGTAGGACTCAGAGGTGACTCTTAATCTTATGAATTTTCAGTCAAAGCTCATATTAAATATGGCAATTTTGATGAATGTGTATGTTTTTTCCCCCTCTGGTGCAGGAATAGGTTCAGTGTCTCACTTCATGAGCTGCTGTGGACAGAATCCTGGGTCTCCTGTGGGGGTTCCTCTTGATCCTCCAGTGTCTCTTCCCACACCGGCTGACTGGCCTCAGGGAATTCCTTTAGATTCACTCGACCTGGCTCGCATGCCCCGCAGAAAAGATGGCACAGTAGTGAGTATAAACAGCTTTACTTTCCCTTGAAGCCAAGCACAAACAGGAACATAAATCATGCTATAATAATTTCACAGAAAAGTTGGTGTAAATGCTGAAATCTAAATGGATGACTGAGGAGGATGAGACTGTATTTTTTGGCCTATAAGCCGTTTATTTATTTATTTTGCATAATATCCATGCCCTGTGACTTGTATGCCGAAGCGATGTATTTTTGGATTTTTTTCCCTCATATTTATAAACCAATTTTTGGCTGAAATATGACCGTTGCCATTCATTCTTACTGCAAAAAAATTTGAACAGTACCATTTTCAGCAACTAGATGGCAGCAGAGTAGTAGTAAAATATGGCACGCTGTTGTATCATGTAAAAGGTAAACGTGGCTATTATGACAAATTCAAAAAAGTGCAAGACAAAAACAACTGGACTTTATTTATTATACCAATTGTTTTTGTCTTGAACTTTTTTGAATTTACCATGTCCTGGATGACTGAGAAGCTTCACCAGCTACTGTATTAATGACACAATCGGCTTGCCAAAGTCCCCCCACCTTCGTGCTCGCTGCTTGGAGCAAGTCAAACCAGCTGCACCGTCCCACGAAATGTAGCAAATTTGACCATTAAAGTGCATTTATTAAGTAAAAGTTCAACTGAGACACATCTTTGCTATAATTTTGGGCAAACAAATAATTGTTTTAGGTGCTTTTCTTGTTAAATTTTGAAGAAACGAGCAACGTTCCTCTTTATTTTTTTTCCCTCCCTCTGCGTGACGCATATTAGATGCGATGTATATGGCGAAGCAACATTATTTATGTATTTTTCTACCTTTTTAGACATACAGGTTGTCCCCGACCTACGGCGCCATCAACCTACGGCGCTCCGTACTTACGGCGCCGCCCCCAGTGACGTCAT
>JARVLU010000002.1:21481472-21494628 GCA_031762415.1 Simpsonichthys santanae | reverse complement strand
TTGGGACTGGGATGATGGTGGCGGTCTTCAGGCAGATGGGAACTGTCTCCAGGGTAAGTGAGGTGTTAAAGATGTCGCCACAGAGTTGATCGGCACATTCTTTCAACACTTTACCGGGGATGTTGTCTGGGCCGGTTGCTTTGTGCAGATTAATCCTCCTGAAAGTACTCTTCTGCTGTGGTCACGCTGAGATGCTCTTCAGCTGGTGGTGAGGTGAGTCTGGTGTTGGGTGGTCTGTTTGGGTCTTCAAAGAGTGCATATAACTTGTTGATGGCAACTGCTATGTTAAAAACAAACAAACAAAAAATCCCCAGAAAAAATGTCTTTTTTTGTGTTTTTGTAAAGTGCACACAACTAAAAACAAGTTTTATCCAGAATTACTGGAAAAATATTTGTTACCATATTTCTACCGTTAAGGTTGCTTTTATTGGCCAATTTTGTCTCAAACTTTTTTCTTAGCCAGATCCCATCCATTTCCCCTCACAGATGGGAGGTCCACCCCTCAGGGGCAACTGCATCATCAATACCCCTAGCGCCCACCCCTTGTTTCTGCCTGTGTCACACACATACTCTCCTCCCCTGCTGTGTGTTACAAACTGGACAGATCCGGCTATGCATCCCCAAGCCTTTATGTTAATGAAGCCGCAACCGAGCCATAAATAGGGAAGGCCCTAATTAAAATGAAGGGATAAATGGGCTTTTAATTGATGGTTCAGGATGAACATAGGAGAGAGTGTATGAGATGGGAACAGATGAGGGAAAAGTGAAAGAAAACAAATTTAAGGGTCAACAGATGGGGCCAATTACGTAATATCCTTTGTGTGAACATTTGAAAACCCATTGAAAGCTTAAATCAAGCACAACCATTCACTCGCACCATTATTCTTGTTCAGGTGTACATTTCATCTCACCTTTCAGTTGTGTAGGGTACAAATAAATACAAAACCAGATTAGGCAGAACTTGTTAAACAAAAAGTCTGGGCCGGCAGCGCCAACTTGATATTGCCATTTGATATTTATTAAGCAGCACGGTGGCGCAACTGGTAGAGCTGCTGCCTCTCAGCGAGCATGTTACCCTGGTTCAAATCCCAGTCCAGTTTGCATGTTCTCTCCATGCATGCATGGTTTTTCTCCAGGTACTCCGGTTTCCTCCCACAGACCAAAAACATCCATGTTAGGCTAACTGATCACTCTAAATGGTCCCTGAGTGAGTGTGAATGGTTGTTTGTCTCATTTGTCTCTATGTGTCCCTGTGATGGACGTGCGACCTGTCCAGGGTGTACCCTGCCTCTCGCGCAGTGACTGCTGGACATGGGCACCAGCGACCCAAAAAGGAAAAAGCAGGTAAATGGATGAATGGATATTTATTAACTGCTGACAGAGGCAAGTTGCAAATAAAAAACATTTTTATTCTTGGTATAAAACAGACTTATTATACAACTAATACTCACAACATGCCAAGAGGTAAAAATAAAGCCCCACAATGAAAGTGAGGGGGAAAAAATGCCTCCCTGACAGCATGCTACTTGAGTTTGGTGGTAGAGATCTGTTTTGCATTTCCTGCCTTGCAGCAATATTGACGCCATAGAGGAGGATCAGGGGAATTTTGTGGGCCTCATCACACACTGACCTCTGAAAGCTCCAGCCCTGCTCCCATAATGCAGTGATGTCATCAGGGAGATGAAGGGTTACGAGAATTTACAGTCAGGGTTTTAGGGTTCATAAGGCACAGATGAGCTTAGATGCAACTCCACCCACACAAGGAAAGAATTAATTGCATCCTGTGACAGCATGAGGTTCAGCCTTGAGCTCTGCAGTATGTGTCTGTCTGCAGAAGCGCAAGTAACTGAAGTCATTAAGAGAACACAAGGCAACTGTATAGATGGTTATGACACCCTGCCACATTTATCTCTGCTGGTTAACAGAGTTTATCTAATGCATGTGACAAAGCACATGCATGCTCATAAGTGTGCAAAGCATTATTTGCTGTAAACTATTTCTTTCAGTTTCACATCCAGTAGGAAAATGTTTTTTATTTTATTTTATTTTTTTTTCAACTAAGCTGAAATTGCACTGTCAGTTTCATCCACACATTTCTTATACCTGCTTGATCTGATTCAGGGTCACAAGGAGCTGGTGTCCATGTCCAGTCAACAAGTGAGATTACCAGTTTGTCAGAGAGCCACAGAGACAAACAACCACGCACATGCTCAGACCAGTGTTAAAAGCTCAAAGTAATCTAGGATTTATGTTTGTGGAATGAAGTGGGAAACTGGTGCATGCATGGAGAAAATCCATGCATGCACCGATAAATCCACAAAATTATTTTTTGTAGTTAATCCACAAGGGGCTTGCCACAACTAAGCAACACTGTCAAACACAAACAATGACTGTATCTCAGTTAATTTTACAGGTATTGTGCAGAGATTTAACATGGTAGTACACAAGTTATTCTGAACACATACTCTGAGTTTGACATCACAATATTGAACATATTATTTTCAAGGTTTTCATTAGATTTTACTTTGTCAGGCCAACAAACTCAATGTTAAGCCAAAACTTAATGAAGCCAACTTTCCTGACATTTCTTTAGGTTTAAAAAGCATACTATACAGCCCCACCTAGAATGAACTTTACAGGAGTGTTAGGTACAATGACTGGAATTAGTAGATGCAAAGATGTTTCGTTCTCACTAGGTCTTGTATGCCACTTCAATGTTTAGTCCACAATACAGTATGTGTTGTTGGGTTACGGTCTCGGGAAGAACGGTGGCTCAGTCGGTAGAGCTGTTGCCTCTCAGCGAGAAGGTTGCCAGTTCAAATCCTGGCCTGGGACCTTTCTGGGTGGAGTTTGCATGTTCTCTCTGTGCATGCGTGGGTTTTCTCTGGGTGTTCCGGTTTCCTCCCACAGACCAAAAACATGCATGTTGGGCTGACTGGTAACTAAATTGTCCTTAGGTTTGAGTGAGAGTGTGAGTAGTTGGTTGTTTTGTGTGTCCCTGTGATGGACTGGAGATCTGTCCAGGGTGTCTCCCGACTCTCGCACAGTGACTGCTGGATATGGGCACCAGTGACCCCCCACGACCCATAAAGGAAGAAGAGGGTAAAGATAATGGATGGATGGATAGGTTAAGGTCTCTTTTTGGGAGAGTGAGAATGGTTGGTTGTTTTGTTTGTCTCCATGTGGCCCTTTTCTGGACTTCTGACTTGTCCAGGATGTACCCTGCCTCTCGCACAGTGACTGCTGGAGACAGACACTAGCTGTCTCCCAACCAAGAAAAGAAAAGAAGGTAAATAAAAAAAAAAAATTAAAAAAAAACTGATGCATGAATCTAAAATGAGCCATAGGACTCTAAATGCCATCTGTACTATCAACACACACAAAAAAAGATAAATGGAAGTGGATACTCCCCCCACACCTCTCAAACCAAAAAAATGTTTGTTGTATGCCGCATGCTATGAGTTCAGACAACAGAAATAAAAGGACCCTTTATAACATGTAGGTGTTTTCTAATGACCAATCACACTCAATATGGCATTACATTTAATCTTGATGTCTAATATATCAGTCTTCTCATCTGAAAGGTATCTCTTCTTGTTGCATTTCCATCCTTCCAGTTTTGTCTGATTACAATAGAAACTTGACCACAATCACACTTAGCTTTTGAGAGCCGACTGCAGCATGAGTAAGCATCCATAGCATGAGTAAGCATCCATAGCATGAGCAAGCATCCATATCTTTCAGTTGTTACATCCTGATATGATTACATGAGACAGCATTTACTGAAATGAGAACTTTTTTCAGCAGTTTCTCAGATAAGTTCAATTTAATCAAGTTTAACAATATTCTCCACCTCTGAACTGAGACAATTGGTTACACAGTTTGTGTTCAGCAACGAGCGAAGTCATGTCATGCTGTGGCACGTGCCAAGACAGTACGAGCCCCAGAGTCAGGCAGATTACAGAATGAATGGGAGGGTTTGAAAAGGCACAGATACGACTTTGAGTCACGCAGTAGGAATGTGATGAACCAGCAGAGTGATTATTACTTTGGGCACACAACAAGCACAGACAACCACACAGGCCAACGTAAACCATATTCAATGCTCACATGTCAGAGCTTTAAAAATGCCAACATACGTTCTGAATATCTGGTGACGCGTTCGCTTGGGGGTCACAACTGTCAGTTAAATGCAAACAGCTGGTCTGTACGCTGTCACAGCTGGCCCTGACACATGCTCCTAGATGTATGTATATTTAGATCTGATGAGAACAAGTGGACACAAGATCGAAGAGCGTGATAACTGCATAGAATCCAGATGAGTATGATACACAGGCAGGCACACCCAGATGAAATATTATTCACAGGACAAAAAAATTAAAGTTAACATTTATTAATTTCTCATCAATCTATTAATTTCTCATCTATCATATAATGCACTCTTTTCATTGCCCTTTAAAATGCAAGACTAATATTTTTTTTTTTCTAAAAACCAATCGTGCATCGTTAGGCTTGGCAGTGTGAGGTGCCTTTTAGTCGAGGAAGGAGGACTCTTTGTTATGGCTGTACAGTCTCTTCCAGTTCCAGATTCAAAGCTTTGTGCTCAACTGCTGTTTTTCCTCCTCACGGCGCAGTCCCACCCCTCCTCCTCGTCTACTGGCTGAGCCCAGCTGGGACCTCAAATCTCATTGGCTGCAGGGCACACCAGGGAGTGTTAAGGAGGTTCTCCTTTGTTTACATGCCAGCAGAGAGAAAACCCCAACAACAACTGTTACCTTGAGCAACCAGACAGTATTGAGTTAGCCATACAAACACAAAAGAGAATGAGCTGAGTGTAAATGGATCGACATACTGTATAATTAAAAACAAAAAGCCTAATGAATTATGCTTTGTGCACCAATTATGGGTTTTGTTTGACAAGATATAAACTATAGAATATAGGTTAGTTGAAACAGAATAAAAGCATGTGGTTTCATTGTCTTGTGAAACTTTCCAAAACTAGAAAACCCTCATAGGCTTGAAATTTTTAAAGGACACGTCTGTTTATCTGTAGAAGCATGTTTCTGTTCGATGTTAAGACAAAAAACATTAATCTCGATTCGTCCAAGACGCAATGTAATCAAATAAATGCTGCTGTTTGTCTCAATCTCCATTTACCTCAACCGAACAAGCTGCAAGAAAAAAGACAGAGTCCGTGTTGGGCATGTGTGTGCCTTCTACCACTTTCTAAGACTATGCACAGTGACCAGTGCAGTAATGGAGCTTTATTGTGATTGAAGCTCTGACATTAGAGCAGGAAAATCAATGGGATTCCTGGGAAAGCTCGCTGTCTGTAGGTGCATGTGTGTTCTTGTCAGAGGTTCAGTCTTTGGTATGCATAACAAGTATCTTCTTGGAAAGTTAATCAACATCAGGTATCATGTCCAACCTAACAAGATGTTACATGTCTGACTTTCATGTGCAAAGTGTTAACTCTCAGTACACAGACACTTTATCACACACACAAACAAACACAGCACCCCATATTAGCCGTCTACTTGTATGGCCATCTCATGAATTGTAACACAATCTAAAATCACAGTTGCAAAACCAAACTACAGTGTACACAGATCTTTTGTCCTGATGGGCGATTGTGTGATTCTTGTGTTTGCAACGTATCACAACACTTCATTCAGCAACCATACAAAGCAAGTGGGAAATAAAAACACCACAAGTCTGTAAAAATGTAGCAAGACTGATAAAAAAAATGTCAACAAATACTGTATACAAATTTATTCAAAACATACTCATTATAATTTGGTGCATTGCCCCCATATTGGTACAAAGACCCCTAAAACAGTGATCTGACAAAAGGGGAAGAGAGTCTATTCTCAAATGATAAAATCACTTATTTTTGAGAAAAAGGAACTAAGATACATAATGTTAGACAAAATTTAATTGTTCACTATACTCAGTTTTATTCTTACTGTTACGCAGTATTGTTTTACATTATTAGTGTTGAGCATACATCTTAGCTCTTTTACCGGCATTTGTTTAGCACATATCTTAGTGTATATCTTAGATCTTTATCTACCTTTTTTTTTTTTTTCATACTTTATATTTCACTATTTTTTGATGTAACTGGGACCCTGTGTACATAAATTTCATTACTCCTCATGTACCAAATAAGATGGAAATGACAATAAGGTTGACTTGAATTTAACTTCTGTAAGAACAGATTTAGAGAACATCTGGTTCTTTAGGTAACAAACAGGAATAGTCCCAGTTTGGTGTCAAAACAAGTATTGCATTAACATGCTAAAATTTCAAGACTCGTTTAGCCTTGTGGTCACCATTTTTTAAAATGTATTAAAAAAAGGGAACAAAAATCTGCACACTTCAAAGTGTCAAAGCAGAAACAACCAAACAGACCCAGGGTGTTTCAGCAAACCCAAACCTTTTATCGTTTTTTGCCACCGTCAGGATGTAAAATGCCACTAAAGAACTAAAATAGTAGCACTGCATGACCCTTAAAGATTTACCCAACAACTCTGGGTCTCAGTGGAGGAAGAGGGTCTTCAGGATCACTGCAATCTGCTGAGCAATGAAGATTTTGTGCCCACTGATGAACCAGTCAAGCTTTTGGAAACAATAGGCAGAAATCCTGAACACATTATTTCTAACCTATTTCTTCTTGTTCTTGGGGTCAATTCAGTTTCTCAACATGGACCCCAATTCTGTATAAACCAAATCCTGAAAACTGCCAAAACCACTAATAAACGCTTGTCATTACAGAATGGAAACTATTCTATTTCCTACACATATCTGTCTTCCTTTGAGTGCAATAATTGGGAAGCGGACAAAGTTTAGTCAAAACACCAACCACACAGAGACAGAATCAGGTCTTACGGGAAACACAGGACAGCAATGGGAGACTCCAGAGAAGGGAGAAGGAAGGAGAGGGGGTTCAAAGATCAAAAAACAGATGTAAATCGTTTAGCGAACTCTTCTCAAAATGACTAACACATGTGGGAGGACTTCCCCCCTCCTTTCACACACACACTGATCTCAAAAGCTTTGCACCAACGCATTAAATCCCACCAGCTTTTGCCACTTCTCACCAACTGACCCAAACTTCAACCCCTTCACCTTGAAGCTTGCCTTGCTGTACAGTTTGCCATTTTTCCAGCCTCCACCCACCAAAACACACAAACTCTGGATACGGATGGACTGTTTTGTCACTGTTTGCTTAATGTTAAAGTTTGACAGAATGAAAACAGTGCTATGAAACAAAAATTTCATAACCCTAAAACTTGCGTAACCGTTTCAACCTTAAAGAAAACACACACAAATTACACTTCACAAGACAGTTCAGTCTGCCTGATGATAATGCTTGGTGCTTTGACACGTCACTGCACCGTGTCTGACTCATAATGAAACCACATACTGTTCATTCATTTAGCATCTATTTTTTTGCCAGTGTATCAAAAAAAAAAAAAGGGTTTGATAAAAATTTGGTATGCTAACAAAAGTTTCAAAAGAGGTTTATGTTGAAACCAGTGATGAAAGCTTTGCAAACGATACCAAGATCACGCACATGGGTGGAAAAAGGAGAAGTTAAGGTGTTTTAAAATTTGGGAGAAATAAATTACCTGAATTTGCATTAAACAATGTGAGAAGTTGTTAATCATCACAAAATTTAGATTTGTAGACTTTAAATAAACTTACAAAAAAAAGAAAATGCTTTTTGATCAATGATCAGATGCTCTTTCAGTGGTTATGGGGTGGATGTGGCTGAGCGGTTAGAGCAGTTGTCCTCCAATGCAAGAGTTGGGGGTTTAATTCCACCAGTAGTCACATGCTGAAGTGTCCCTGGGCAAGACAGTGAACCTCTCATTGTGTGTCCCACTGGTGAATGAATGTGATGAAAGCACTAACTAGTCTCTACAGATTCAGTTTAGCTTAGACCTAGTAGTGCGCTGTATGAATGGGTAAACCAGGGCACAGATTGTAGTGTAAAGCACTTTCAGTGTCTTGATTTATTTATTTATTTTCCTTCTTCTTTCGGCTTCTCCCTTCGTCAGGGGTCACCACAGCGAACTAGTCGCACGAAGACTTGGCAATTGTTTTTACGCCGGATGCCCTTCCTGAAACAACCACAGACCACCGAGCTACCACAACCCTCTATGTGGAGCAGAGAGCTGTTATCTAAGGTTCCCGGAGGAGCAGATGGTGTGGGCCTTGCTCAAGGGCCCAGAGTGGGGCAGATGAGGGTGGAGACAGGTGTGACTGCTTCACTTATCCCACCAACATTTTTGATGCTGTCGGTACCGGGGCTTGAACCGGCGATCTTCCCGATTGCCGAACGTCTTTTATCTCTTCTTATACGCTTGAATTGATAACCTGAGCTAAAGGTTTATTTTTGACTGAATTAAAAAAAAATATTTCTTAAAAGTCTGCATTAATGGCAAATTAATTAATTTTCTTCTGTTGGAAAAAAAAAATCCATTGAAGGGCTAATTCAGTAACTGAACAGTTTATTTTTCTAGATATTAGACCATCTTCAGTTTCTGCAAACAACAGATTTGATTTCTGTTGTAAGATTTCTTTTAAACCAGGTATATAATTGCTCAGGGGGTTACAGTTACTGAAAGTCTAGCGCTCAGGGGGCCAGACATACATCAGTTATTATCAGTTTGTTTTAATCTAGTATTATTTAAAAATGAAGCCATTGGTGGGCCGAACTGAGTTCATCCGTGGGACTGATTTGGCCCCCGGGCCACCAGTTGAATAGCCCTGTTTTAAACACTCCTTGTTCTTTGGAGGATGTGAAACGTCTGTGTGAGTTTCCATCAATGTAGAGACAGTTTTACTTCCTTCATCCTTAGATTGAAGCTTTCACTACTGAATCTAAACACATTTTTCAAGTCTAAGAGATTAAACTCGACTTAAAAGATTTGTGTCCACAAGTGAAGATTTTAATTCACAATTCAAGGATACTTTATATTATCTTAATGCCTTAAGACCTGTGTGACAGAGCCACAGCAGCAGCTCTAACTCTTTAGAAAAGGAAAAACTCTTTCATGCAAGAAGAGGCTCTGAAGTCTGAAAATGATGTGAAATTTGTTGATAAAAATAAATCTGAGGTAATATAAGCTACAATGCACAATTATAGTCCAATATCAGCCTAGATACAGCCACATAGCAGCAATAAATAATAAACATTAAATGTCACAAGCTAATATTACTGTAGTCATACTAGTTGTCACAGATGTGGCTTGGTGCAATGTTATTGCCAGTTGTTCAGTTATTTATCAAGAGTTGAGTAATCCGACAGATAAAAGCTGTCCTTTAGTCTTTTTGTACGTGTTGAGGTTGAGGTTCTCCTTGGGAGTGGAATGAGATCAGCACAGGTTGAACAACTGGGAGATAAAGTTAGAGACTGAGATGGTTTGGACATGTCCAGAGGAGGGACGTATTGGTAGATGAATGTTGGAAATGCAGCTGCCAGGAAAAAGAAAAAGATGAGATATATGGATGCAGTTAGAGAGGACATGGAGGTAGTTGGAGTGAGGACAGAGAATGCAGAGGACAGAGTGAGATGGACAAGGATGACTCGCTGTGGTCACCTCTGATGAGGGAAATCTGGAGGAGGAGGAGGAGGAAGGAAAAGGAAAACCAACTGTGTGAAAAGAAACTGTCCATCATTAAACAGGGGTGGAGGCCACCGTGTTCAAGTGTCCCCCTCTTACAATGATGCTATTGCTAGTATCACTCAGCCCTCTGTGAATAGCAAACAACAATCAGGATGCTAATGATCCATCCTTAGGCTGATGGTCCTCCTTGATCATGTGAGCAGCTGGTTTTGGCTGTCAGCAGCAAAATGGTTGATCCACTATGAGAAGGTGCTATTTATAAGACTGAGCTGAATACGGCTCCTCAGACTGAAGAAGTCTTTCGGATGAAAGACGAAACGTTTCTATTTTATTTTTTGTTTGTTTTGCTTTGTTTTGTTTTTGAATGTCCAGAGGCCCAGACCTAACTGTTTTAGATGTGTGAACATTTGCACAGAAATCACCTGCTTGAGAAGTTTCAGTCATGTTTATGATCTCATCATAGCAAATAAACAGCACAGCTAAAAGTTTGATATTTGTATGACCTTGTCCTTGTGGGCAGTGTACTTAGGTCTGTCTGTATTTGTTCTGCTAGATCTCGGGGCTGCATTTGTTACAGTTGATTACAATACATGTATTTTATTACAGAGGCTTGAACATGATTCTGGAATTACAAGAATGACTAAAATGTTTCATATATGATGGGTTCAGTACTGGGATCAATGCTGTACAGTATATGCTTCCATTAGGTAAAGTTATTAGACTGTACTAGATATTCTTCATTGTTGTGCTGATTTTACTCATTCATATTTATCCATGCAACGTGGTAAGTCCAATCCGTTACTTAGATTACAAGCTTGTCTCAAAAACAAAAAGTGACTGCTTTCTGCCAGCTGAACAATAGGACTAAAATTAGAAACATTTTGTCCCAAAATGATACAGAAAAACAGGTCCATCAATTTATCTTTTCTAGGCTTGATTATTAAAATTCTTTATTGTCTGGGTGTCCCAAAAAAACCTCTAAACATTTTCAGTTGATCTGAAATGTTGCTAGAGTTTTAATGAGAGAAGGAAAGTCCATACATGTATTTCTCCAGTTTTAATATCTCCCCATTAACTTCCATCCTCCCCGTCAAATTCAGAATAACGTTTAAATCCTTACTTTTAACAGTCAAAGCTCTCAACATCCCTTTTTTTTAACTCGCTTGCTCTGGTCAAGAGTGGCTGCTCTTGCCTTTCCTCCCTTATCTCCCTTTTTCCTGCACTGCTCTTTGTCTGTGTGAAGCGTCTCGAGTACTCATCTCCTGAACTTAAATTAAGATTATGGATCTGATATCATGGACGATCAACTCTATTGACAAGATTTTTTCAACAAAACAACAAGATCCGGGAGGACCGGTGTGCCCTGCTCAGACGCACCCTGGGGGATTCGTCATGGAATCGTGGGGAGAGTGGAAGGTGATGTGTCTCTCAGTCCTGTCTGTGGAGGATGTTGAAGACATGTACATAATAGGATTTATGATAACAGGAGCCCTACTTTTTGGCATCGGAGGGGTTCTGTTCTATAGGAAATTGAAGAAGGTCTCGGTAGCAGTTTTGGCCATGATCAAGCTTCCGGGCCAGTGTGAAGGTTTGATCTTTGCTGTGACTTTGTTAAATCAGCAGATTTACGAGCTAAACCGTAAGGTGGAGGCGATTTATGAGAATCGCAGGCTGCCTGCGCTTTCTGGGACTCGTCAGCGTGGTGGGTTCGACCTTAAAGCGGATTCATAGCATGGATCAGTGGAATGTACTCCCACAATTAGGCCATTTTGGAATGTGGATCGTCCAGCTGGGACTCAACGCTGCAGGAAAAACAAATGTGTCGTAAATCACCGAACATATTTTAATGAAACTTTCAGAAAGTAATTGTTGGATTTTTATCTATAACTGATTACCTTTTAGATTTTGTCAAATTCAAGATGGCTGCCACAGCCAACTGATCTTAATGGAACAAAAAGAGTTATAACTCAGCCAGTGTGGCGAGCACTGAGATAAACTTTGTTTTAGTGGCACAGATTTCATGAAACTTGCAGTAAGTTTGTGCAGTACATCTAACACTGAATGACTTGTGGTCTCCACAACAAATTGAATTATGGAAACACAAAAATAGAATTATATGTCGGTAAATTTTACAGATATTAATGTGAAGTGGTAAGAGCTGTCAGTCTGTGAGGATTTTATTAAGATGTTTATTGTCTTTGTGATTTTTGTTTGTTTCTGATTCTCTCTTTTCATTTGTTTGTTCTTTTGTGTTCAGTTCAGTTTACTCTGTGCCATCACCTATTGCTCTTATCATCAGCAAGCCCCGCCCACTCACACCTGCAGCCAATTTCTCTTATACCATGTCCAGTTTGCCTGTGTCTCTTTGTGTCTTCACTTTGTTGCCACAAGAACTTTGTCCCATTTTAACAAAATTCCTTAATTTGAGCTCCTTGTGCAACATTCTGGAGTTTTATCACTTCAACTCGTAACGTGGTCACTTACAACACACACTCCGAGTGCTAATGGATCAAGCAAGATCTCTCAATATTCCAGGGAACTGTGCATAACATTTATGAACATGAGATGATCTCACTCTGCACATTCTGGCATGCCATGGTGCTGGAGATATGCATTCACTCAAGGACTACATGTTTAATTTATCTTGTAAAACCAGTGTGTCAAAGTAAGAAAGTGTTTGTTTGCTCTGCAGCAGCTTCATTTCATGTTTTCATGGCTGCTGATGGACCTAATGACACGGAGTCTAAAACATTCTTTATTTAGCATTTCATGAAGTCTGATTTGGTGTAATTAATGTCTTCTTGTAATGTCTGAATGACAGCTGGATGATAAACCAGGTGCTATTTTTCTTTAGAACCATATAATTTGTCAATTGTTAAATTACCATCTCTGAATGTTTGAAAACTCGCTTGTGCTTCTTACTCCCGTTAACGTTTACCACGTGCTCTTTCCTCTGTCAGGACACCAAACATGTTGCCTTCAGAAGAGTTGTCTGGATGTGTTGGATCTGAGGCATTAGGGAACTGTGAAATAAACTAAATGCCCCGGGGACTCAAATACACGTGCATGGATTTCCAACGGAAACGTGGCTTACGCTTAAACCAAGAAAAGCATTCAACCTTTATTTGTACAGGTTAGTCTCATTGAGCCTCGAGGACTCATTTACAAGAGAGACCTGTTTTAGACTAAAACCACAGAGGTGTGCACAAATAAATCCAGATGTGCGTCTGAATCCAAGCACTTCACTTTACATCCCTGTCAACGTGGAACTGAGCACAGATAAAGAAATACCCGACTCCTCCCTCGACACGCCTCCATCTAAATAAGTAAAATAGATGCAAATATGTTTTTCATGTGGGACTCTCGTCTCTGCAAGTTAAACATTTAGATGCAGCAAAATGAAGAAATTCATTGAATGTGAATCAGATGCTAGTGGGGAGGGAGTGAAAACATGTTTGGCACGCATGTAAAAGGTGCGTGCTGCTGTTAAATAAAGTGTGTGTGAGGGGGGGGGGGGGGGG
>JARVLU010000002.1:21333933-21344733 GCA_031762415.1 Simpsonichthys santanae | reverse complement strand
CCACTGTGAGAGGGTGCTATTTATAAGACTGAGCTGACTACAGCATCTCAGACTGAGGAAGTCTTTCGGACGAAAGATGAAACGTTTCTAAATTTTTTTTTTGCTTTGTTTTGTTTTGTTTTTTGAATGTCCAGAGGACCAGCCTTAGCTTTTTTAGATGTAGCACTTGGAGTATGTTATAAATTGCTCTCATCTACTGCCAAACCAAACTGTAGTTCAGTATCTGTAAGATTCAGTGAGTTAGAGGATTTTTGTGTATGCTAAGGCACTTTGTAAATTAAATGTGGTGTGGTGGCCATCTTGAATTGGATTAACTTCAGAAGTTAACAAGTAGCAGATGTATTGCCAAAAAAGTACTTTTGGCAGTACCCGACAATGGAGGACCTTGAAGACAAGGTATGTCTCACGCTCCGTCTATGGTTAGTCGTACATAAGTTAAAACATGAGCAGAGAAGGCTTGCAAGGGTTCCATTACAAAGAAATGGAACAAAAGCAAGTTTCTGCCATGGCTCATCCAAGGATGTGGCTCCCGGACTAATAAATGGCCTGTGGCTCACCTGGAACCTTTGTGGTATAGGTCCCAAGAACTGAGCTGGAAGCAGGTAGGCTCATCCAATAGAAAGTCTCTGAACTCACGTCGGACCTGCATAGGGCCGAGTCAAGCTCAAGAGAAAAGGGCTTTTGTCAGAGTTTCTGCTCAGTATTTCATGAGGCATTTTGTTAAACATGCAAACAAATACACACAAAGAGAGACACAAGCAAAAACATTCCCGTGCCACGTTTGCCTTTGGCACCATGTGATAACAAATGGGCATGGACAGGCAAAATATTTGAAAATGTCATGAGAAATGATTACCTGTTTGAAACACCTGAAACAATGATACCATATCACAATTAGCTTCATTTTGGAAAGATGACTTGGAGTACAATAAACAATATGCAAATGGAATGTGCTGTGTGGCATATCTGTTTGGGTTTAGACTGAGGCAGAGACAAGAGTTTGGGGGTGGGGGGATAGAAAGAGAGAGAATTCAGTGTTTTGTCAGACAACTGCAGTGGCCTTAATGAGGAACCATATACAGTACACACACATTGACAAGCGCATACACAACACATCAAGTTCCAGGTGCCATCTATTAAAATTACCACATTCCTTGAAGCAAAGGAGGAAGGGGAAGATTGGGACAAAAAAAAAAAAAAAACAAGTTTACTCAACACTACAAGGCCTAAATTAGGAGATAACTACTTTGTACACCGCACATAATCTGCATCACAACATCATTTCTTAACGGTCTATCAGAGATTTCTTTAACAAAGTCTAAAGAGTCAGTATTTTTATTTTCTTTAGTGTCACATGCAGGGCCAGATCAACACTTCGCTGTACCCTGCAACAATCTTCAAGGGCATCATCATGACCCCAGAATCACCATGATCTGGAAAATACAGACTAAAATTACCATAATATACAATAAATATACTTCAAATTCTAACTATCAATTGTATTTTTATGCATAAAAATCCAAATGTTCATAGAACTATAAATGCTACAACGTCCTCTTGTTGACACAAATCATCAGGACTGAGTTAAGTTGAACACACTTTGAACACCATATGTGCACTTGTTTAGCAACGTGTTGTAGGCCATTGGTGTCAGAAGCATTTGTAATGTGTGTGTGTGTGTTGGGGGGTGGGGTGGGGGTGGGGGTGTCTGACTGCTTATATTTAAGAGCAAAATAAAATTGACCACACATTTTTAAACACTGTAAACAGACTAAACATAGTTAAAATCTTAAAACAAACTGGTCATCTTAACTGGCATACTTTTGAAAAATTAAGATTTAATGCAATCTGTCGATTTCTCTGAATGAGCAACATTTCATGGATAGGCATGTCAAATTTTACTAAAATTGATAGTTCAGAACTGTAACAAGTACAAAAATTGGACTGTTTCTAAATGTTTTTAAATCTGAACAGGACTCTCTTGGATTGAAGTGTAAATGAATAGTATTAGAATGAATGGGACTGAGTTATGTTGCATAACTAGACTTAAATATTATCCATTTATGTTTATGTGTAGTGCTTTATAAATAAACCAAATTGAAGTGAATTGATTTGAACTTTAAAAGTGGTTTGGTTCTTGCTCTGAAATTGTTCTTACATCATTAAATTCAGGCAGAGAAATTCAGCTGTGTGTTAAAGACAAGCTTTTCTTTACGAATCCCTTAAGTTTAGAATTTTGACCGATTTCTTTGTTAATATTTTGTTTGGGAGTTTAAGAATGGAAAGCAGAGCACCTTAACCCCTGTGTTATCTTGCGGGTCAAAAGTGACCCACTACCAAGTTTAGCTGTAGGAAAAAAAAAAAAAAAAAAAACTTAAACAATCTTTTTTCAACTTGAAATTTTATGACTTTTCCTAAAGGGACCCCATCATTAAAAAAAAAAAAAAAAAAAAAAAAAAAAAAAAAAAAAAAAAAAAATTATACTTTGTTTTTGTTTATGTTTACATGTGGGCTGTACACCACTAGAGCACAACAATTGTCTTATGGGTCATATTTGGCCCGTGAATTATAAAAGTACAGTATTTAAACACCAGAAAAACTTAAAAGGCCACACACAAACACTCTCTAATATGCACCCCCCCCCCCCCCACACACACACACACACACATACACTTACACATAAAAGAAACTGGAACTTGCATTTAACCTGCACCTCTTGATCTGCAGCTATAACACCTCACATCACACAAGCTCCCAAACAAAGTAAAAAAAAAAAAAAAAACAACAACAACAATCTCAGACTCAATAAAATCAAATTTAGTATAGAGGATATAAAGGTACCCTGAATCAAAGTACCCCTAGTTGGTTTCTTGCTGAAGCCATGAGTATATGTTTCACTGCCCAAGTGAGATATTTTTCAGGAGCTCAGGAGGAACATGAGGATGAAGATGTATCTGAAGAGGAAGATGGGGATGAATGCAACCTAGAGGATGATGCATCTTCAGATGAAGAAGAGGAGAAAATCCCTCAAGCTGACTGAGAGAGATTTTTGTCAAAAAAACGGCAAAATTGCATGGTCCTCATCAAATTCAGACCACAACCAGGGAAGAACAGCAGCATCAAACATCATAAGAATGACTCCAGGGCCAGCAAGGTATTTGGCTGCTCCATGTCCAGGTCATTTCATTCACCTTTCTCCTGGACTCCAAGACAAAAGCTGTGTGCTGCACATGTGAGAAACACATCTGCAAAGCCCATTCTCATGTTTACACATACTGTCCAACATGTGCTAAATAGAGTAGATGTTGAAAACTGTTCACAAAATCAAGTAACATTTTGTTGTTTTGTTGTATTATGAGATAAGAATTTTTATAATTGACCCTAAAAAAAAAAAAAAAAAGAATAAACTGTTGATGAAAATTTCCAGATGGTTGACTGTTTTTTTTTTTTTTTAACCTTTCAATATAATTCACAAGTATTACTTCACATTTATAAAATGGCAATGGTAATGTTTTACTGTGTAAAAGAAAACTGTTATGACAGTAATGTGGTAAAAAAAACTTTTAGTGTAATACTGTTCACTGGTGATTGTCTTTTGTGTTGTGTATCAAAAAATGCACGATAAAATGAATTAAATTGAGTTGAATTGATAAATAACAGGTTGTTTCATCATGCAAAAGAGCTGTTGGATTTAAAATTCAATTAAGCTGCTTTATTTGAGGGCTTTGATAGGGCGGTTTTGACCTGTAGGACAAGGGGAGTGAACAAAATGTTAAGATCACACAAGGGTTAATTGCCATTAATGTGCTAATTCACTTAAATGCCAGCCTCCTCCACCAGTGTTTTCCTCCACATTATGAATGCTTCTGATGCCAGTGGCCACCAGTTGTTCAAGCCAAGACACATTGCTTTCTTTTATGATTGTCTATTGTTGTTCACTGTTGTCATCACTCTTTGTAAAAATCAGGTCCCTCTTGTAAATGAGTCCCCATGGCTCAATGGGACTAACCTGCAAAAGTAAATGTTGAATGAATGCCGTAAGGAAAGCCAAAGGTATCTTAATTTTGATTTTCAGGCAGAGTGATAAATGTTTGGGTTTTACCATCTGATCCATAAAATGCTGACAATGATGCAATAAAAGCATAAACAGAAGCAAGAAGTAATATTGCACAGATAATGGTAAAACACTTTTGTCATACCTTTTTAAAAGCAACCCATCAGTGATATACAGTAACTACAATAAAGACTTAAAAAAAAAATCAAAGTCGATGGCATTCAGATTCTTACTCATATTTTCGAGTCAGTGTACATCCTGTTTGTTTCAAAGTAAAGCTCCAACCTTTCATGTTTAAATTTATATGCATCACATTTATATACACAATTTGGATACACATTGTGCAAACTGAAACATGAGACCAAGCAGTAAAACAACATGTTTATTTCCAACAGTGTGCTAACAGGAACACAGGAGGGAGGTGCAGGAGAGATGCACGGCGAGTATAAATCTTCAAGTAGGGAGCATGTTCTTTAGCTTACTTGTTTGTCAGTGTTTGCAGGTAGGAAAGAAAAGGACCAGGGGATTACACCAGGTTGGTGTTGAGAGCGACAGGATGAACTTCAAGGCTGGGCGGGGAGATGTTTAGATGACACTTGGCTGTAAGTTGTAGAAGGTGATCCAAAGGATGAGCATAGGACACAAGGAACTCAAGAAGGTCACAAGCAGGTTTTTGGAGCAAGGGGCTGAGGATCAAGAGCTATGAGGAGCACAAGGAAAGACAAAGGTTAGTTCAATCTTGAGATTATAAATCAGATCTCACTAGGGTCAGACAAAATGCCAAATTTGGACAATGGTCCAGCAGAGTTTAACTGGTCCATGAGGCCTTAAATACAAAGGATCCTCATCAGCAGAACAGGAAACGGCTGAAGATGATTGAAAACACAATCCCCACAATATGTTCGCTGATTTGTCTGAAATAATAGGTAACTAAAAGAAAAGAACGGGTTGATTTGTAAATAAAAAGGTCCCAGTGAGAACATCATGTGGCCGTCCTTTGAATTTGTTCTGTGCTTTTGCTGAGAGAGAAACGTTTGACCTGTAATAAGCTAATCCATGTGCAGCCGTGGTCAGAAATTGTGTTCTCTCAGGCTGAACCATCGCTGCAATGTCGCCTCGCTCTTAATGACTTTCTGCTTTGTGGAAAGCAGGAAAAAAGATTACATATACAAAGACACACAAAAACAAAACAACAGAAAAAGACCAAAAAAAAAAAAAAAAAAAGCAACGCAGAGAGGAGTTGAGGGTGAGCAGCGGACCATGGCAGACCTACTAAGACTGCGTGAATTGGTTCAGACTGATGTTGATCTTGATTTCTGATTGATCTCAGTTCTGCTCAGTCCAACAAGTCCTCCAGCCTGAGCTACCGAGGAGACTGTTTGACATTTTGGCCCAAAGCTGTCTGATAAAATGTACTATCACTTTCCCCACTCCATTGCTTGGTTTGGTTTCTTCACATAAACCCACATTACACTGTACCAATTTGGTCATAAAATGCATTTCTTATTCCTCTGCCCTTTTTATATGAAACAACAAAAATCCACTGAAAAATAGTTTACTGTTTTTTTATTTGTGTCACATATACCCACAAGTGGCAAACTCTTTGGGAAACAGCAGTACTTTCTAAGTTTATTTGATTCAGTGTAAAAAATAAGTGAACCAGGAAGCACTTAATCAGGCATGGTGCTCCTGACTCTGGTGCCAACAGTCACTGCACTCCTACTCCCAGTGGCTGACATGAGACCAAGTGCATGCTGAGTTTAAAGCTCAACAGGTGGAATCTAAAAGGTTTGCTCCATGTTTTATTATTAGACCTTTTAAAATCGCGATGTGCCGTCTTTTTAAACTCTCATTCTCCGCTGTGAATGCTTTCTACTTTCTATCTATCTCAAATCAAACTGTTCCAGTACTAAATGACCTTCCTCTTGGACCACTCCACCTCTGAAGATGCCATGTCGCTACATTTTCTATCCCATCCTGAATGTCAGTCGCAGGGGCTCGAGTGTCAAAGACCATTTTATAATGAGATGGGTAAGAAACCAAAAAATAAAAATAAAGAAATCTTGATAACATTACCAGATCTTGAACTCTGCGATCATCTACAGAAAACCTCAGTTGTGGGATTTTACAGCTAACCATGCCATAGAGGGATTACACTGACCTGCATGCTTTGAAACGTTTTTGTAATTTCACCAAAAACCCTTTTCTGTCTTTGAATCGAGTCTAACACCAACCAGTGAGTTTGGTTATGAAATGTTTATGACATTTGAAAAAAATGGCCTTTTTACAAATCCAAGCAGTTATTTGTTATTCTTATTATTATTTTGGCTGCTCCCTTCCTCACAGAGAACAAACTCACTCTAGGGCACCCAGGGGAGCGGATGGTGCAAGTTAAGGGCCTTGCTCAAGAGCCCAGAGAGGGGCAAACGATGGTGGAGGTAGGTGTGGTTGCTTCACCTTTTCCACCCACATTTTGATGTTGTCATTCTGGGGAGTCAAACTGGCGATCTGCTAATCACAGGCCTTCTCTAACCTCTGCACCACCACTCATTTAAGTAGTTAATTATTGGTGACTTGTCATTGATATCACTAAAAATAGATATGTTTGATTGTACAATTCCTTTAACTTCTAATACATTTTAGACTAAATGTTTTCTAGTGTCCTCAAATTTTTAGAACTGTTTCCCGTTGGGTTCCATAATTGTTTCCCCATGATCCTGTTTTAGTTCCACTGTTCAGTCTTCAAATATTCCCATCATTTCAAAGAACTTACGTTATTTGAGATATTTCGTATTTAATTTTTTTTTTCTGGAATTTACTAACGCCATTTTACTTAGTTTTGTTTTGATGTAGAAAGCTGCAAAGTTTAAAGGACAGGAAGCAATCAACATTATGCTATAATAAAGAGAGCTTATACTGTGCACAACTGAACAGAGCAAAGTTGAAATTCATAAACCGATCTTAATTAATCTATGCCAACAAGTAAATAGTTCTTAGAATGTATTATTTTCAGTCTTTTATTCTCATCTTCAATAAAGTGAGTGGTGGAATTGTGTCAAATATTCAAAAAGTAATAAAAACGTGCCACCGTACCTGAGCACCAAGCCCTGCTACCCATCTCATTTCAATATCAGATGGTTCGGTCCAACAACAATGCCTCCATTATGCAAACAGATGTTCTTTACAAACACAAATCTAGTTGCAGGGGGCGCTGTAAATGTAATGCTTTCAAAACAGATGAAATAAATGTTCCTTTTTGCCTTATCGTCCCTTGCTCTTTTCTCTTCGTGTGCCAATTACAGGCTGAGTGGAATTAGTTCTGTCTCTGCGCATCGCTCGTCCTGTGACCCCTGGGCTCATTCTCTTGCTAAACTACCTTTCATTTGCTAACGACGTGGCACGACTTCAGTCAGCCTGTCTGAATATGTATGGAGACTCCACAGAAAGAACAGGTTTTATGGAGATGCGGATCCATCGCTGTCACCTTCGCTTACATGCTATGATCCAGCATGGCTGACCCTGCCCTCAGTGCATAGTGACAGTATTTTTTTGAGTTTATTCTGTATATTTGTGTGTGTGTTTGTATGTGTACAGTAACCTCCCATTTAGTCCCCCCCTCATTTGGTCATTACGTCCATGAATGCAGAGCATGCATGGCTCTACTCATAATCACACTCCTCTGATATGCAAAACAAGCACTCAGCTGCACCTGGCATACAGATACACTTCTCATCAGCAGACTTCTTCCTCTAATTTGCTTCCTGTTGAAATGTAATTGGAAACCACTCATACAGACAATAACTAAAAGGGGGTTTGCTCAGTGTGGCTGCATGCATTTGTACAGAACAAAGCCTTCATTCAGCGACGAGACACAACAGAAAATTAGAAACAGGAAACAGGCTACAGATGGAGATAATAGAGTTGTTACAGGTGTGGGACATTTTGCACGCACTAACATTTGCAGAATAATTTCCCTTTGTCTGCACCTTCAATGATCAAATCACCGCTGCACTCACATAAACTAGGAGGAGGACCTTTGACAACCAGCACGTGTATTAATTCAGCAAAATCATTTCCAATATACATGATAATTAATCATCTGGCGACGTTCCCATTATTTCTCATGTCCTCAAATTTGTACGTGTGTGTGCATCTTGTTGTGTGTACCGGTGGGTGTTTATCTGTCTGTGTGGGTAGCAGATAGAACAGAAGGTGTGAAAAGTGGATGTGACCACAGGCTGCAGATAAGACAGTCAAGCCTGTCTATCCACTCTTTTCTTTCCTCCCTTCTCCTCTCCTTGACTAAATCTAAATAGGATCAGTTGGGCGTTTAAAGCCTTTTCGGCAGCCAAGTCTTCACATCTTCTGCTAATCGATTGTCAATGCTTGGAATTCTGTTCTGTTCGGCTTCAACTCAGGTGGAGGAGCATTTGGACTTGTGATTGAGGACAGTTAGAACAAAAAAGTACAAAACGTCTACATTTTTCAATTGTTATTTTACAAAATTTGAATCTCTACCACTTGTTTAGATTAATCATCAAGTCTTTTATAAGAATGAATATGTTAACCCACTCTTGGAATCATTGCTGCATCTCGTCTGCTAACCCAATCAGCCTGTGATATGTTGCATGGTCATGGTAGCTCTGCGGCATGCGTCTCAGATTGCAAAGCAAAAACAAACCCTACATACCTATCTAAAAAAAGGTTGGGAAAGGATACATCACCATGACAACACAGGGAGGAGTAGAACGTGCACCATTACAAAATATGGAACTACAGTTGTGTATTTTAGTCCATCACTTTGGTGCAGAGGCAAATATAAATTAAAGCATGCTCACATGAAATTATACTAAACAATGTGCATGCGCTCATTCTTTAACACACAAACACACACATTTCTCGTCATCCTTTTAGCCAGTCCTTGCCTAATTTGCCACGATAATGACAAACCGAAGTAATTTCCTCCACATCTTTTTGTTCCTGCTCAATGAACTCTTAAACAATTTAGTCTGAACTTTGATTACTTGCTGCTAATTTGCATACATTTGGTTTAGGCCAGTTGGATTACTCTAGTGGAAATGAGGCAACACCTCAGGAAATTTTAACTTCACAGGGAGACGTTAAACTTTATATCTTCACTTTAAACTCCAAAGTTATCCTTAATTACTTGGTAATCTTTGAACTTTTGTAATCCTTGAGGCCACTTTAGTAAGATCACACACTGATGCTTTGTTGAGACTTTGCAGTTGTCATCTGTGTGAGTCGAACATGTCAGAACGCACAAACTGGACTTCAACACAGAGATAACAGCGACATCTAGTGGTCAGTTTTGTATATTGCGTATGTGTTTTGCAAAACGTGCATTGCTCCTGTCAGTTTTTTTTCATCTTTTTCACCTGCAAGCCAACATGATTTTATCTATTTTTTAAATGTTGTTATTCTTTTTGCCGGTTCTTTGTATGCATGCACATCACATACACCACTCCAGACACACACACACACATGTTCATAAATCTAGGAAAGCAGTTTTTATTTCGTTTGACATCAAATTTATTTAATCAATCCAATGCGGCTTCAGTTGTCCAACACGAAGTGTTCACCAATTATCCTAATGTGATTTGTTCCCTGCTGTTGGCTGCGTGAATTCTGATTATGGTGTAATAAGATGCAGAGAGTACACACGAAGAACACAAACACACACACAGACTTGCTCCTCTGTGCTCTTGTGTCATTGGACAGGCAGCATGAGTAACGAGGGGACAAGCTGTGACAAAGGGGATGTTGGGGGAAGACATAAACCCCAGGAGAGGTGGTGCGATAGAATGGAGAAACAGGACGGATGCAGGGATAAAAAGGCAAACCGACATCGAGCCTGCAGGCCTCGGTGCAGCATACAACCATGGTTCTACTGTCATCAAATCAAAACAGCGCGTCCAGCAGAAATGTGGTGCAGACATACTCCTAACAGTGCGGTGACAGGGCAGACAAGACATTAAATGCACATTAGGGGGGGGGATGTCACAACCCCTGCAGGGCAGACAGAATAGAACAAGACAGCAAGCAATGACAGATCAGTATTTCAATGCTAGGTCCCATAGTTTTTACGAGTCCCAGCTGACAAAACTGACTCTCAGTCCCTCCCTTCAACTTTATCTTAAAATGGTAGTACAGTATATAGAAGCCATAACAGTTTTGACACCTGTGACTTTGTGATAACTGTGTGAACTCAAGTCAGCATCAGGAAAGTGGTGGGTCCAAGGTGTCAAAATCCGAAACTTATAGGTAGCGAGTCACACAGCTGACAGCATGAGCCATGCGAGTCTGCTGTCAGCAGGGAACCTCTATGGCAAATGAGAGGAAGGATGGTCAAAGGAGGCAACATATTTGTATTTCAGCTGTCATCTGAAGACCAAAGCAGGGGAGATGGGCTGATCTGTTGAAATGCAACCCACCATTTGATTTACCTTCACAATAAAATGAAAGAGGGGGAAAAAGGATGGAAATTGTTGCAATCCCTTTTTGTTGGAGCCTCTCAAGGCTGCATGGATAGTGGAAAACTAAAACCAAGAGACTCATAATAATAATAATATAGGAAAGCAGGAGAGGAACTAAATAATGTGAATGGAGCAGCTCTGGTTTGAGAAGCTCAGTCCTCACCTCCTTCTACAGGTGTGCAGTAGAGAACATCCTGTGCTCCAGCATCAACGTGTGGCATGGAGGCTGCACAGCTGCAGAAAGAAAAGCTC
>JARVLU010000002.1:21135343-21147167 GCA_031762415.1 Simpsonichthys santanae | reverse complement strand
TATATATATTTAGTTTTTTACACAACAGACTACCTTGTGAGTACAAAATAATTAACTTGCCTATGCACTAGAGACATATTACAATTAGCATGTAACTTTAATATCAGTCTACAGAATAGCTTAACATTTTAACAATATAAATGGAAATAAAAGTTTTAATAAAAAATACAATTCAATTTAAAAGGATTTGATGTTTACTAAAAATAAATTATTAAAATGTCTTGTTTTCATGCCAATACAAAGTTCTCTGTTTTCAAATTATATCCACTTTTTATGGCAGATCACCCCTGGTCTTCCTGCTGACCATCTGTAACTGCATAAGAAGTTCAAATAAGATAAAGGCAACAACATAGTATATGATCTCTTTAGGGTTTTATTTGGAATAATTTCTTGCACATCTCCTTATGTCTTGATCATTCATCCCCATTCTGAAACAAGTTTTGAATAAAGATGTCCCACCTATGTCTATCATCATAAACCTTTCTTGTGCGCCTGTGATTATGTTATTTCATTTTGAATAGTGAAAATTAGTCTCTTTAGTAAACAAACAGTAGTCTAAATATATATATATATTAATACATTATTAGTCTGTCGGACAGTATCACATTGCTTTATTATTGTGGTTTCCATGGAACAGCTTAGGTATTTTCTTTGCTTATACAGTATACTTGCTATGGAAATTTGAATTTTTTAAAGAGAACAAGCATGTTGTCAGTGAAATGTGTTAAAATATTTGAAATGGTACCATTTGGGAAGGATAAGCACAAAATGAGAAAATAAGATTTATTTTCCTGGCTTGGATACCACTCAGTGTGTCACAAACTGAAGACCCATTTTGCTCTTGGATTATCATGCTACTAGATTCAGATTTTAAGAACTAAATAAAAAAAGTAATAAATCAAAACCTTCCAAAGTCATTAACACTAAATAAATATAGTAAGAAATGAGGATACAATTACCAAAAATCCCTGCATCCATAAATTGCACAGAAACACACTTGCTTTTTACTAAAACAATAATTACTGTTTTGAAGTACAGCTGTATGAATACAAAATGTTGGTTATGAATTGGGTTACTGAAATAATTTAATAGGTTTGTTTGTCACAATAAATCCATTTTGCTCATCTTTTGTAAAATTGTATTTGCTTATTTATTAGGAATATTGTGAGGAATGTGAAAAATATTAATTTAGCACACACATGCAATTAACGTCAAGGGCTTGGTTGTACAAGTGATACATGTAAAATAACTTTTTTGGAACTTTAATGTGACTTTCTCAAGTTTTGTATTGCATTGTGTTTATAAAGTTAATGTTAATATTTTTGTTCTTTACTTACAGAAGGAATGGCTGTGTTTGAACTGCCAGACTCAAAGAGCCTTATCTGGAGCACTGGGAGATTCTGGAACAATGCTTCAACCTACTCATGTGCCTGTCAAGCCAGAGACCCAGACTATACCCACAACCAATATGACAGAGCCCAAAACTGCACCCATAAAAGTAGAGCCCACAACTGCAGCCACAAAACAACCCGCTCCCATTCAAACCAAGACGGTAGAAATGCCACCAAGTACCAAAGCAAAAGTAGAACCAGAAACAGACAAGATAGAAACTGCTCAGTTCGTATCTTCCAAACAAAGAGAACCTGAAACAATACCTACATCCATCTCAGTAAAATTGTCACCTTCTGCTGCAGAAAATCCACCTTGTACATCTGCGCTAGAACCTTCATTACCAGAAGCTGAAATGCAAAACACCAAAATACTTGGAATGACAAATGTAAAAAGCAAAGATGAGATAGTGGTGATAGATAATGCAACAGTAATCTCTAAATTGCAAGAGCCAAAACCTGATCTTCTCAAAACTGAAAGTGATACACAAACACGGACATCTCCTGTTCCAAGGTCTGGGGATGAAAATGTCCCCATAGCCCCTAGTGCTGCAAAGGTTGCAGCATCAGAAGTTGATCCAGAGAAAGAAAGAAAGCCGAAGCCCCCCGTTCCAGAGAGTATTGTTGCAGAGGTTCAAGCATCTGATCAAATCAGACTAAAAGAACCAACACATTCACTGCCATTGAAGTTACAAGAACAGCAACTGACAAAAGAAGCAGAACCAATCATGGCAGCTAAAAGCAAGGATGTGGTTAAAACAGAAGAAAAGAGTAACAACATTATCCCAACCCAAAAGTCACAACAAATATCTACAGAGGACAAACTTAAAGTAAGAATTGCTTTTTTTGTTTGTTTGTTTTGTTTATTGTTTAACAAGAGGTATGAAGTTAAGTCTTTAGAGCAAATGACTGGATAGAAAAAAGAAAGATTATCCATTATTAATCATTGTTTTATTTTACTTATATACTGATTAAATTTTAAAGAGCTTTGATACAGTCAAACTATGCACACATTATTTTTTCTAGTCAACAGTAATTCTGTTGAAATGAAGATTACTGTTAACTGGCAGACATTGTGTAATCTTAGTCACATTCTTACATGATTCAAAATAAAATAGCATAAAGCTATATTTTGTGCATATATCCTGCAAAAAACCTGTACCATTCAGCTCAAGTGTAAAGCTTGTTTACAATGATAACCCAAGGCTCTAGAATTAACATTTTTATTTTATGTGTATGACACACTAAGTGCAATATGTTGAAACTCACTGCTTTATTTTATTTTATTCTAGGATAAAGATGTGATATTTGAAAAGTCAACGAATGAAAGAAAAATGTCTCCATATAACAAAGAAGTTAAAATGGAAAAAATGGATATTGCTGAAACAAAGATCAAGCCCAGTCTAAGGACAGAAGAGTCAGATGAAGATCAACCACAGATTTTACCTGTTGTGCAGGAAGTGATCGAATGGCATTCAAGGGATGCAAGCAAAACTGATATAAATATAGATTCAACTATGCCAGTAGAGGACAAAAATAAATCAGAGAGAAGACGCCTGAGTGTACAAGCAATGGATGAGAGCAGTGAAAGTGACCGCACGCCATCTTCCCCTCTTGTTAAAAAGAAGATGCTGAAGGTTATCACTGTTTCATCTAGCAGTGATGATATCAAAACAGAAAGTGCTGATTCCTCTATTGAAGATGATGATTTCATTCGCAAGCAGATTTTAGGTATGGGAGAAGAGAAGAAAATGTCTGTATCAGAAGATGAGAAAGAAAATAATATGGTAAATGTAGAAGATCTCAAGAAGACTACCCATGATAATGATTCTGTACCAGACACATTTCTATTTCAAGAAGCTGAAACAGAATTTAAGGACTCCACAACTATTGAAAATGTTCCAGAAACAGTATCCTTGACCACTTTCAAAAAAGCTATTCCAGCCATGAGGCAAAGGCAAAGCACAGATGAAGAAGTGGAGAGCATTACAGAATCTTTGTCAAAGGGTTCAACTAGTGTTCAGGCATCTAGTATAACTCCAGGATCTTCACCAACATCAGTCTCATCTTTGGAGGAGGACAGTGATAGCAGTCCCCATCATAGGAAAGTTAGAAGGGACAAACAACATTTTAAAGGAAGACACAAACAATCACCACATCCTCTGCCAACCATTGAAAACTCTTCCGATGAAGAAAAAATGAAGACACATAGTGAACTAACATCTTCCTCTGAAAATGTGTCCTCCACAGAAGACCTAAAACAAGTAACTGTAATTGATGAAAGTCATAGAACATCTGGCTCGGAGTACTCTGCCAGTGTAGAATCAGATCCAGAGATTGGGGTAGCTGTACAGAGAGGACGTAAGCCTTCAGCTACAGTCATACCATACACTCCAGCTGATCAATTTAAAGAAAAGGACACTACTATACCAAAATCTCTAAAGAGTGCTGAGGAAGCATATGAAGAAATTATTCAGAAAACAAAATCTATTCCAGGAGAGAGTCCCCCAGATATTGAACCACTTTATGGAGGAATGGCAATAGAAGATTACCTTTATGAGTCTTTAGTTGAAGAGCCAGAAAGCAAACAAAGTGAATTTCAAGAAGATGAACAAATTGATAGTGACTCTCAATTTATCAAAAAACTTAGGTCCCCAGAGGAGGTTTACGAGGAGATGATGCAAAAAAAGAGGGAATTAATGATGATAGAGCAGGAATTCCAACAGGCCCAAACAGCACTGGAATATTCCTCAATAGGGGCTTTGGTCCACATGCCTCCATCGGAGGCTGAAACTTGTGTGGTGACCATGTCTTCAGAAGAGGCACAGATTGCTGGACTAAGTGACACACCTCCCCCCATGGACACATTAAGTGAATTCCCAGTAAAGAAAAAGAAACGTCCAGCACCTCCACGCCCCACTGAACCCCCTAAGCGTACTGTGGCAACTGTTGTTCCAGCTATTCCAAGTGGATCTATAAGTTTTGTTAGACCTATGGTTCCTCAGGATCCTGCACTAAGAAAGGCATTGTTCCCTATACCAGACCTCAAGATTACTCAGTGTTCATCTGGTGAGGAAGAAGATGACAGTCTTGCAGATGAGTATGCTATAGGCGTTTCTTCTGACATTACCCCTAGTGATGACTCGGATGCTAAAGATGATCCATCCATAAGTCCACCATTGTCTGAAACCACTGAAATGGAGCCTATTTGTGTGGTTTGTGAAATTCCTGAGCCAAAACCAATTCCAACTCCAATATCAGCCCCAGAACTAACCACAACACCTTCTACAGTATCACCGGTTTCAGTCCCAACTTCACCAGCAACACCAGATTCCAGTTTGGCTTCTAATGCAACATCTTCATCCTCATTTCAGCCTCAAACACCTCTTTCATCAGATTCAACTCCACTGTCCACACCAACACCTCCAATGTCATTTAAAGACCAATTGCCTTCAGAATATTCAGTGCAGTTGTCTGACCCAACAGCAGCATTACAGTTGGGTGACACTTTAATCCCTTGTCCAGTTTCCACAACTGTTATAGTTACTATACCAGATTTGGTATCTGATCCATCCAAGTCTCAGACAACTGAGGATATTAAAATTAAGCCTTCTACAGCTGAAGCCCCAATTCTACCCCTAGTGGAAATGTCATCTGCTATATGTGTTGAGGTCCAAATGCCAGACTTAGTTTCATCTCCTTCTCAGGTCCCCAATAAAGTTACAGGTGTTTTACAAGTCTCAGCACCAAGTCCAGCTCCTGTTGCTGTCTCATCTCAGCGTACTACCCAAGTTACAACAACACCTGTCATGGTAACAACCCCAGTTTCAACCACAAATATTTCATTCTCTGTCAGTCTGGCATCATCTCCTGAGCCAGTTATAATCCAGATGCCTGACCTGGTTTCAACAACGGCACCAATTGCTGCACAAATCCCCAAGCCAATTTCAGCTCTAATAGCTACCCCAGCTCAACCCCATGCTAAAGTAATACACTCAGTTCCTGTACAGACAGCAGTTCCATTAATGAAACCAGTGATAGTCTCAGCACAGGCTCAGACAGAGCAGGGGCCCCCATTAGCTTCAACATCAACTACTGTAATAAAAAAGAAGGTCCCACCACCCCCTCCTCCTCGATCTACTTCTGTATCATTGCCAGAGATTCCCAAAGAGATGCCTGTTGCAAAGACTGATGATGTGTCAACTAAATCAGTTATCCAAAACAAAATGGCCTCCCAGCCAATGCAATCTGTAGTTGTGGATATACAGCCAAGAATGGAAATAAATCAGTCAGATAGTGCATCTGTACCTCAAGTCGTGACCCAAGCCAGACAAGGACATGTAGTCATCATTGTACCAAGTGTGGAAAACATATCTCCACTTGGATCTAGACAAACTACACATATTGTAGATAGCCCAGGCTCAAAAGTTGATGATTATGCATATAATACTGCACATTCAATTTTGGATATACAAAAAACAAGTATAACCTCTCTGCCACCTAAAGTGTCAACAGTGCAAGTAGTTTCAAGTCCATCTTTTTCACCTAAACTTCCAGAGGCAGCAAATATTGCACATTGGATACCTAGTGCAGATTCTTCTTCAGTACCTCCTTCTATTTTACATAAACCAGCTGTTCATGCTAAGTCCTCAGTTTCCATTCCAGTCACAAATGCTACAGTAACAGTTGCACCAGTTTCTGTAATGCCTGGTCTTTACCAGGCCTTCAAGCCTCCACCACCTATACCACCTAAGCCCATATCAATTCCAGCTGGACTGGTTTTCAGCCACAAACCAGGAGAACATGTCAAACCGCCCCCTCCTCCAGTGGCACCAAAAGCAGCAACGCTGCCCAGGATGAAGGAGCCTCCAAAAGCTCTGTCACTTAGCCTGACACGTCCTGTGGATTCTAAATTTGGAGCAACTTCTCCTAAGTCACCTTTGTCCCCTAGACATAGCAAATGCTTACAAACGTATGTAGTAATTACTCTTCCTTCTGAACCTGGATCTCCAACAGAGACAGTAACAGTTCAGGCACCTATTAGGCAAGGATCAATCCCATCTTCAAAAGTGTCAAAGGCACAGACAACACAAGCTGGAGAGAAAACACCAGCTGAGGCTTTCTCAGTGCAGGCTACAGTTAGAAGAGCCTCTGTTCCAACTGTAAAGCATCTGCCTCCAATTAATGTGGCTTCAACTTTAGCTGTTGAGTATGTGACAACCTCTGAGGAAGTGGCTACAAATATACAACCCAGGAGAGACTCTTTTCTATTTGCTGTCAAACCACCACTCCCTGTGGCTGATGTCATCACAGTCTCATCAGATCAAGGCACTCCCATCCAAGCTCACTCTGTAGCTCCCCCATTCAAAAAACTGCATATAGAGCAACAACAATCAATGTTTCAGCCACCACCTGAAACAGTGTCACAAGTCACCAAAATGCCCCTGGAACAAAAAGCTTATATTCAGCCTCATATAGTCCAAACCATAACAAAAGAACAGTATATGCCATTTGTTCCTGAACAGTCAAGCATAGTCCCAGAAGCTGAATCAGTTCCTACAACTATTTTACCAGAAGTGTTTCCTCAAGCATTAAAACCTATTTCACCAGTGCAGAAAGAGCTTTTGACAGAAATTGTAGTTGTACCACAGCAGCCTGAACTACTGTTAGATGTGGTTGTTGTCCAAGGTAGACCAACTTCAGTACACTCAGCTGTTCTTCAACAAGAAGATCCATCACAAATAGAAATTGTACAGGAAGAACAGAATAAACCTACCGGTACTCATGTCTTAGTCACAGACACAGTTCTAAAGGAAACTTCAGAATCAAATCTTCAACCTTTGATTGATCACAAAGTGGGAACACAAATTGGCCAAGATACAAAAGTTATGCCCATAGTAAAAGAGGACATTTCTACACAACAGGCAATTTGTGTGCCTGAAGGAGTGACTTTCTCTACAAAAGCTGACTATTTCACAGAACTCTTTTCAGTTGAGACTGGTGTTAGAGTACCAGAGGTAGCTGTGGTTTCTCCAGTTCCTCATCCTCCTACGATAATAGATGAAATTACACCAACACCTCAGCTGTCTCAGGTATTGCCTATACCAAGAGTAGCTGAAATGGCAACTCATGCAACTACTGAAACAACACCACCACTTCATATAATGGAAGATCAGCAAATGGCAAAACACCCAGATGTTACTTGTTTTCCCCAGGAATATTGGATAAATGCATCCTCTGTGACGTCAGCTCCATCCCTGCCATCCCTGGGAATCAAATCTTTGCAGCATGAACATGAAACACCTACTGAATTTATAACAATGGATTCAAATGAAGGAAGACATTCAATATTTCCATCAGAGTTACATCACCAGACAACAACAGGAATCTCAGTTATTGCAACTGATGACGCCAAATGTAGAAGACGGACATCATCATTTACAGAACATCAACCATACTCCAAAAGTGATTTGTTTGCCTATCCTGCAGATTATGAAATGCCTCTGCAAGAGGTTACAACTGAGGCCTGTGCTGCTTCCATAAAAGAATCAATAACTATGACACAACCATTATCATTTGCACAAATACTAAAAATGCCAGCCGAAAAAGATGTCCCCACAAATGACTATGCAGCTCAAGTCTCCTATGAGAGTAGATATATCCCATCAACAGAACAACAACCTCAGATCTCATCTTATTCATCTGAATATGACTATCCAGTTGAGATATTAACCACTGAGGAATACAAAAGGAGAACCTCAATGCCATCTGCAAAGGATAAAACACAGGGTGTATCTATAGCACCAGTGACAATCACTAAAATTCAGCAAGAGTCAATAGAGAGTCAAGAGGTTAGAGGAACAGAAAAGGTGGTTTCTAGTATGAGTCACATGTATTCTTCAATTTCCACCTCTGGCCAGTCTCCTGAAAGTCTGTCTAGCCTAGTTACTCAGGTAGTCACCACTGAAGTTCAAAGGACAACTGTTTCTGTTGTCCACGAAAGACTTCCTCAGGTCCATCCACAAAGTGTAGCTGTCACTATACAACCAGACATTGCAAAAGTCCAACCTTTACCTAAAGAAAATGGTAAAATAATCTATCCTGGTGATGTTATTGATTTGCGTACTATCAAGTCTGGCATAAAGATGACAAAGCAAGGTATGGACCTTACTCCACCTGTGTCATGTCGTCACTCTTTTTCAAGTGACTCTAGTGGACATCAAAGCACTACAGTGCAACCTGAAATAGTTAACCTTAGTGCAGAAATTACCCCTACAACAACTTTGTCTGTTGTCACAGACAGCATCACGATAGTGACATGCACAGCCACTATTGCTTCATATAGCAACACTCCAGCAGAAAAACCCCTTGATTTGCAAGGCCCTGTTGCATCACTGCCTGTGCCTCTCACCACATACAAACCATTTGAACCATTAGCACAAATTGTTTACAGACCTGTAAAGACTCAGCCTGTGCTGAATACTGTAGCATCTACAGCTCCAGATCTACCCATTAATCTTTCCTATGAAGGACTGGTCGCTGAAGAAAAACAGCCAATGACCTCAGCACCAACAATTATCAGCAATGGGGGTGCACTTATTTCTCTTGAGGCTACAGGAGCCATGGATTTGTCAAACTACAGGCCTGTAAGGGCTATGGTAGCTTTGTCTGGTACAAGCCCACGAGTAGTGACCTCAATTGTGGAAGATGATGGAATTCCAATGGACCTTACTGCTGGTCGGAGAAGCATCTGCTGTGATGTAATTTACAAGCTACCATTTACAGGAAGCTGTAGAACCCAACCACCCATCACTATCCAGCCTGATAATCGTTTTGGATACAGGGATGATCACTATCAATACAATAATGCTGGACTGTACAATATAAAAGGAACTAATGGTATAAAAGCATCAGTGTCTGACAACAATTTGACAGAGGCAGGGCTGTCTCTGTATGATCTCAAAAGTGACTCTGACTACCTCACTGGATCTTCAGATGGTGCTATGGACCTAACTGCAACTAAAATTTCAGCCGGTGAGTATGTGGATATTTTGATTGTGTTCAGAATTTTATAACTCAATAGTACATGTGCTTAAAGAGGTTTAATTTGCCTGAGATTTGACTTTTATTTAACACTTTAATGTTCCTTTTAAAGCGTTGGGCATTTATTTGATGCTGACTGAATGTGGCTGTTTGAGATTTAAGATCATATATGCATGTTTTTATTTGCTCAGTTAGTTTTTGCTGTGTGTTAAGCCTGAATTTCTTAAGCAATAACCACTGCATGTTTTCTTTTCTTTTTCTTTTATACAGATGCATGTGTGTGCCTACGTGTTATCCCTCAGTATTTTGGTTTTGCATCTTGCTAGCCAAAATAACCTCAAATGTGCATGTATAGTACAATAAACTGAACAGTTTACATAAGTAAACTTGAAATGTAAAAATCTTTATATTTGGACCTATTGTGACAGGTGGAGCCATTGACTACACTAGCAAAGCAGCCAGAGTCTACTCCACCATCACTGCTCCATATTCCCAGGTCCCTGCAGCTGGGTTTGGTGTGAACAGCGCTCTAAGAACGTCAGATGGAATAGTTTATTCCTCTGTTGCTGCACCAGTTCCATCTACATATGCAATTACAACTCAACCAGGTTCCATTTTTAGTACCACCTTGACACCTACATCAAAAGCCCAAGACCAGTCCTTACTACCCCAGTATGGCTTTATTCCTATTACAGACCCAGGTCAGTTAGTTCCTTTTGAGGCTGAGCTGTCTAAGGAACTTCTCCCTCCAACACTGGCTGACATCATATCTGGCTATCCAGAGATGTACTCAGATACCACACTGGAAGCAATTGCTGCTTCTTTAGATGTCTTAGCTTCTTCCCCAATATTTCCTGGCTTAGACAACACTAAGATGGCCCAGTATCAGATGGAGAGGGAATTTTTAGAGCTAGAAAAACTTAAGCAGCTATGTCTTGCTGAGGAGCTGGAGTGGGAAAGACAGGAAATCCAGCGTTACAGAGAACAGGAGCAGTTTATGGTTCAAAGGGAGCTTGAAGAACTTCAAGCTCTGAAACAGCAACTTCTCCTTCAACAAGAAGAAGAGCATCATGCCCACATGGTGGCCCAACAAGAGACATACGCTCAACAGAAAGAGCAATTGCAGCAAATCCAACAACTTCAACTTCAACTTCAGCGCCAGCTAGATGAGCACTATGGAAGCACTGGATCAACAAGAAATCTTTTAGAAGCTAAATATGCAGGAGTGGGTGACAGTGGTCAATACTGGCCTGTCAAAGATGAATCTACTCCTCCATCAACAGAGGTGCATACAGAAGAATGTCATGAACATCTTAACTTAATAAAGCTTCAAGCTGATAAGGATATTGGAAAAAAAATACTTGATAGTGGAGTACAAACAGATGATGAAGACTCAGCGGATAAACAGCATATGGGAAGAAAAAAGAAGGTTAAGAAAAACATTGAGAGCTCAGCTCAGTCTGATGATGAAGACCAAGATGAATGGGATGCACCCACCAAAGTTCGACGACGCTCTCGAAAGCATAGCAGTGAGGGGAAACATGGCTCCAAGGTGTCTAGCATTGCTATTCAGACAGTGGCAGAAATATCTGTTCAGACGGACCATTCTGGGACTATTAAGCGACCAAATGTACAAATGGACACAAAAGTAGAAATCATTAAGCATATATCAGCTCCAGAAAACTCTCAGAGAGGTGGTAGTCTGAGTTGTCAGACAGATTCAGACAGAAGGCATTCACCCATTGAAGTGGGATACAGCACACAACTGATAGCGGATGTCCCATCTAAATCTAAAGTACTCTACACTTCAGTTTCTCCCTTATCCCCTGAGAAGTCATATGGGGGGCAGAGAATGTTAACTGCTGATCCAACCAGATTTTCTTCTGGCCCTCGGATATTAAAAGCTGGGCAGAAGTCTTTGTCTGATCCTAAATCACTTAGTCCTTCAACAGAAGACAGAATGGGAGGATACTACCAAGACAGCTATTCTGTAAGTATTCAAAATATGTTTGAATAAAATATCATGTAATGTCAGAGTCAGAGAGGTTTTATATTATTTTCAGCTACGTACAAGTACATTTTAAAATGAAACGGCCTTTCCCATGATCACGGTGCAACACAACATAAAGTGTAAAAACAATACAACACAACGTGCAAGTCAAGAATAAATACAAACATTACCCACGTTTAGGTTGTGTGTGTGTCAGAGTCCATAATGTGTTTGTGTCAGAGTCCATCGTGTGCGTCATAGTCTGCCATGAGTGTATGTGGGTGTATGTGTGTGCACGTCAGAGTCCATTGTATGTCAGAGTCCATCATGTACAGTATGTGTAGGGCTTGGTGTGTGGGTGTGTGTGTGTGTGTGTGTGTGTGTGTGTGTGGGTGTGTGTGTG
>JARVLU010000002.1:21025308-21045714 GCA_031762415.1 Simpsonichthys santanae | reverse complement strand
TCTCCAGGAGAGATTTTCACATGTCCCGGGAGCGGTCGGGGACATGGAATCTGAATGTGCCGTGTTCAGGGCCTCTATTGTAGATGCAGCTTCCATGAGCTGTGGCTTGAAGATCATTGGTATTTGTCATGGTGGCAACCAAAGGACCCACTGGTGGACACCAGTTTTGATGGAGGCCATCAAACCAAAGAGGGCAGCCTTCAGGACTTGGCTGTCCAGGACTCCTGAGGCATGGGAGGCTATGGCGAAGGAATTTTATTTGGCCTTGAAGAGGTTCTGATCAAACTATTCAGCGACTCAGAAGAGTAAAGTGGGCCCCTTCCTAGGCTGTGTTTTGTTTGGGTGTGGGACTTTGACCTGGACTAAAGATGTTGTAGAGCAATGGAAGAGGCAATTTGAAGACCTCCTATGTTCACTTTTGAGGAGGTACAGTCTGAAGACTCGAGGCAATATAAGTCCATTACCATGGCAGAGGTCAAAGAGGTAGTCAAAAAGCTCCTTGTTGGCAGGGTGCCAGGTATGGATGAGCTTTGCCCCAAGATGCTGAAGGTTCTGGATGCTGTGGTTCTGTCATGGTTGACACCTCTCTTCAATACAACATGGAGGACTGGGAAAATGCGTGTGAAGTGGCAAACCAGGATGATGGTTCCCTTTTTAAAAAAGGGGGGACCAGAGAGTGTGCTTCAACAAGCATGGGGTCACACTTCTTACTCTACCCAGGAAAGTTTAGTCCAGGGTGTTGGAAGGGAGGCTCCAAACAACTGTTGATCCTCAGATTCAGCATTCTTTCTTTCTGTGCATGCATGGGTTTTCTCTGGGTACTATGGTTTTCTCTCACAGATCAAAAACATGCATGTTAGGCTAATTAGTAACTCTGAATTGTCCTAAGGTGTGAGTGGGTGTGTGAATGGCTGTTCGTCTTGTTTGTCTCTATGTGTCCCTGTGATGAACGGAGACATGTCCAGGTTGTCCCACATCTCTCATACAGTGCTGGCTGGACATGAACACCAGTGACCCCTCGCAATCCGGAAATAAAGAAGCAAGTTAAGATAATAAATGGGTAGATGGGTGTAGGTTTTAATTGTACTTGTACTAGTGATGGGCTGTTTGTGACCCAACGATTTCTAAAATTTGACTTTTGCATTAGCTGTACTATAGTTTAGTTGAGTAAAAGGACTTAATTTTTAATTTTCAATTTGCTAGACTTACAATATGAACAGTTCTCTGTTTTTAAATGAAACATTGCTTTATGCATCAAATTCAAGTAACTTTAAATTAAGTGATAGAAAGGAAGAAGCTTTACTCTGAATGAGCAAGAATATATTTTTTTCTACATTTCCCTCACACCCATTTCATTTGTTTGTTTATGTGGTTTTCTAAAACTACCTTATTCATGATTTAAAAATTGTTCCTTCCCCAGAATCCTAAATTTCAGGAGCCTGTTACCCTGGATTTCCTTGATGCTGAGCTGGAGAATGACATAAAAGTGGGGGTAGAGTATCAGATAAACAAATCAAAAAATACTGATGTGGATTTGTATATCAAATGTTTCGTATCACCTTGAATTAATGGGGCACAATGACAAATGAGTCAATACAGCACCAGAGTCAGCCATGGTAACAATACACTCTGTGTCTCTATTTCTTTATGCAGATTAGGAAAAATATGATTGATGGGGAGACGGGAGAACAAACCATCGATACTTTAGTGAAAACCCAGGATGAGGTAAAAATTTGAAATTATTGCTTTGAGTTTATGCAAAGTCAAGAAACTGAGGCTTTTTCTAACAGTATGTTTAATCAAATCTGAACTGAAGGAAACAGTGAGGCTAAGTGCTGCCAGTTACCATTATTCCTATGAAAATACTGTAGTACAGGGAAAATGTAGCTTATAGGTACTGAACACTTATTGTCATTTGGGAGCAATAATGAAAGGCTAATGAAGGGCTAATGGCCTACAAGGGATGCTAGCGACGCCGCCCTCCTCCGTACAGTACTGTATTCCTCCGCCGCTGCACCGCGTAACTTTCGACGTAAGTTCATGGTGATGACCTTCTTTTTCCTCGATGCAATGCCATCAGAAGAGTCCTCCTTGCATTTTGGGAGCAATAATGAAGGGCTAATGAAGGGCTAATGGCCTACAAGGGATACTAGCGACGCTGTCCTCCTCCGTACAGTATGTATGCCTCCACCGCTGCACCGCATAACTGTATCCTTCCGCCGCTGCTGCGCCGCCGCGTTACGATGTTTAACGTCGTAAAACCGACGTAAAACCGAACGTAACCACATAACGTGAATAAGAGAGATGCCGTCGTAACTACAAAATGTCGTAACCCGAGGACTACTTTCAGCTTTGTTAATTTGCCACAGTAAACTGAACTACCCTAGCTTTTTAAAGTACAAAAATAAAACAGCAATTGGTCTTATTTTTTTTTATTATCACCCAAAGTTATATGAAGTTTTGCAGTTCGTTATTTAAGCTTTGTGTCTGAACTTTTGATGTTATTTGATTTGCCCTGAAAAAGGGCAAACTCTTAAGTAAATAGAGACATTTAAAGAAATATTAATACAATAAAACAATGCACTGTTGAAAAGTTGTGTTTTCTTATTTGGACAAAAATATAAATTATTGTATTTTTTTCCTGATTGTTATTTAAGCAATATAAAATAGCATCAATCTGTGCTTGATTTTTGCCAGAGATACATAGACAGAGGAGTCAGGACCTACACATGGGCACCAGTCAATGGAACAGATTACAGGTGAGACCTATTTTATCTTGTTAATTCACTGAATGCTTAAAGGACATCTTCTGATACAAACTATAGATTTAATTAAACAAGGCAATTATCCTTTCTCCCTCTCTTTTTTTTTTTGCTTAGTATGCAAATTGTTCTCTACAACCTATTATTGCTGTTTAGTCAAGTTTTAGCTTATTAAACACTTAAAAGCATGCACTCAGTGTGTAACTGTCATCTTTTCTGCAGCCTGGCTCTAGTGTTGCCTAAATACAGTGAACATTTCATTCAAGCTCAGCTGGGGGATGATTTAAAACAAGCCACATGTGAGTATCTTTGCATCCAGACATGCAGAATGATGAGATCTTTGTTGATCTCTCACATCCAACTCACATCTATTCTTTGAGTTGTATTGTTGAGTATTTCCACTTGCTTTGGATTATTCTCTGCAATCTGCAGCCACAGCCACTCCTTTGTATTTTGCAGCTCAGATCAGCAAAAATCCCCACTGTGCTGTTCTTTTGTAGTGTAACCTGCTGGTCAGTTGATCTTCACTCCCACTCAAACTATCCAACATCCTTTTCCACTCACATACCCAGCCCAAATATTACATCTTTTGATCTTGTCTGAATATGACACTTTTATCTCTCTTTATTCCCCTCATATGGCTTTCATCCAGCTTAGAAAAAATAAGCTTTCCCATTTTGTCGTTATTTTCCATGTTACAAAATAGTTTTTTGTTTGTTTTATCCTCCCAACTTTACAATATGAAACATATTTAAAATCCACTTCTTCCTGCATTAATTTATTTAGGCCTGGGTTTCTTTGTTCATTTAAAGCCTGGGGATAAGCCATCTTGAACAGACACATACATAGCACTAAAAATGTGTTTTTAAAGAGGAAAATTGTGTCACACAGGCAGATGATGTGTATTGAATTATGTGTGGATTGATTGTTTTTTTCTTCTTCTATTTTTCCAAAAATATGGATTTCTTCAGCTTCTTCTTGGGGCAAGTACTCATTATTCTCTCTTCTTTATTTATTTATTTTTTAATTATTATTATTATTATTATTATTATTATTATTATTATTTTTGCCTGTTTTGCTCCCCGCTGCATCGGCATGTTTAAACCTGTTTAATGTTACATGCCACACACACTAAGATGCAAAATTCTTAGCCCAAAACCGTAGATCGTCATGGGAAAATAGTTGTCCATCTATTATCTTTTACCTGCGTTTTCCTTTTTGGGTCCTGGGGGTCACTGGAGAGAGGTGGGGGACAACTTGGACATGTCTCTGTCCATCACAGGGACACATAGAGACAAACGAGACCAACAAACTTTCACTCTCGCTCACACCTAGATACAATTTAGAGTTACCAATCAGCCTGACATGCATGTTTTTGTTCTGTGGGACGAAACCAGAGCACCTGGAGAAAACCTACGCATGGAGACAACATGCACACTCCAACCAGAAAGGTCCCCGACTGGACTGGACTCACTGAGAGGTGGCAGCTCTACCAACGGCGCCATCGTGCAGCCAGGGAAAAATATATGAAGATGAAATTATCTAACACGTTAGGCATTATTCTTTGAACAGATGCAAACATTTTAAAAGAAAAGAGGCCAAAAACGGCTGAATAATTACATAGTACATATCGTTATCTTTGGTTTGCACAAGCTTCACAGTTTTAAACGCTTTCTGCAAGTCTTTAGTTTCTTATTTGGGAGACATTTACAAGTTTATCAAGTGTGAAGTAATTTGACTTCATGACATTTGCAAGCTGTTCTGCATGCAGCTAGTTCTCCTGCGATAGTTCTTTCAGAGACTGAGATCACTCTGCTGTCAAAATCATCTTCTTTTCTTTTGCATAATATTTATTCGTTTTGACTATGACATTTTTAATTACTGATTTTTTTCTGGTATGAAATAATATGCAGTTTTTAAATCACATCAATTGTTCCTCACTGTAAGCATTTCAGCATGTTTTCATTATTTTCTTTAACTGTAGGTGAGGGATTATTTTCACTTTTAGCTTGTGTCCATGCAGACAAAGTGTTAAAATTCAGTAATTAGTGGTTGTTAAATCTTAGTATTTTTTTAAACCTTTTTTTTTATTTTATTTTTTTTAGATTTTGTAGATATGTAATTCAAAGTAAACATTTGCTTTTGGCAATGCTTCGGTTAGATTCTTGTCTTGGTTGGGCAGTAAAACAAAGCTGCCCCTATTCATGGAGTCCTTTTATTCATCAAATGTCAATTCTGTGTCATTTTTTTTTTCTTCATAACTTTATTACTTTCTTTTTTTATAAACCCTTATGCTATATTATTTTGATATAATTATATTGTTTCTCAGTGTGAGAAAACAACAACAAAGTATTAGACAATTGTCTAGAAGACAAAATAGGGCTTAGTTTTTAGATTCAAAACTCATTAACATGGCAGATTTGTTGAAAACATCGTTTCAACTTTTCCTGCATGCCTTCTAAAGACGAGATCATCATCTGCTCACTTAACTCACATCAGCAGAAATTGCTCAAACCAATGCATTTATTTTAAGGGCTGCATGGACCTTTGCATGAGTTGTTCTTTGCTTTGATCGAATGATACGAGTTGAAAAGCGCACGCCATCATCTGGCCTTATAGTGGAATTTTCATAACTTTGACGTGACGCCACAGAGTATAAACAACGAGCGGAGCAGTTTCTCTATCAAATGTGATTTTGAGTGACTGTTTCAGCCTGTATTTCACTACTCCTCTGCTGAGTCTGTCATTGTGCCATAAACACTGTCAGCACATTTACAGGCCTGTTAAAGGGAGCAACACACCATGCCTTGCTGCTGCAGACTACTCTCATGGGGATTTGGGACTCTAAAGTTCCCTGTTCAGCCATATAGGGTTTCACATTGGAGCCAGACCACCTAAACCCCAATCTATCTTATCACTTCCATGCAGTGGGTGGTTTCTGCAGCCACTTGTTCTCCTGGTACATTAGTAAGAGTCTCTCACCAAGGGTGTCTTTGTAGAGCATACATTTTTGTCATTCATATTTGAGGAATGTTGTATTTGCTGAGTAAATGACCTAATGCTCAGGCTGACGAGATGCTGACAGATAAGTAAAACGCAAAAAAGTTAAATGCTGTTGAAAGTCAATGGACCAGCCATGCCCAGTCTACAGAGACAGAGTGACAATGAATCAACTTGTTGTTTTATGTGAAAGACATTTTTCATCTTGCACCAGATTTTCAGGACCCGAAAGGAAACTCGGTGCTCAGTAATTGCTTTCACAGACTGCGCCGCATGAGTCAATATGTTTTAAAGGAATTGCCCAAAAGTCTTTATTTTAAGAGACTAGTGAATGATGGCTATTGATGCCTGTCATGTCATTTATGAGATAAGAATAACAAGCTGGTATTTTAAATGAAGTCCAGAGAGGGGGTGGGGGCAGATTTGGAAGGACATTTTGCTAATACTGCCTATCTTTTGTTGCTTTGCCATTTTATATGATCTGTCTCACTCGTCTTGTTTTCCATAATGCTATGTAATGTGTTTTACAAACTACACAATACATTTTAGGTGTTTTTAAGTGTTTTTTTTTTTTTTTCTTTTACAGCTTTTTTAACTCCAGCGTTGCTCTTTTATTACCTACTATGAGAAATATTCACAAACTCCAGCAACTTTCTGCAGATAGCATGTATCAGATGATGAATGCATTTTCATCAACATTTGTCTTTTTTATTTTTGTCTCTCTCTCGATTCTTCCTCCCTGGGGTCACAACAGGGCAAAAAGGCAAGTATTTCTCAGTCAGTTACTCTCTCATCTTTCCTAAGTTCTACTCAATTAACACTCTCTTTACCTCACTACATCACCTCATATCTGTCTAGTACCTTTTTGTGTCTGTGTGTTTGTAAATGTGGGAACTTGAAATGGAATGTGCCCAGATATATCCATGTATTAACCAAAATCTGTTTTTTTTTTTTTTGTATTATATATCATTTCTGGACCAGTAAACATTCATTTATTCCTCAGCATGAACATATGCACTGATCAGCCATAATGTTATAACTGCTCACCTAATATTGATTAGATTGCTGTATTAATAACCACAACAGCTCTGACCAGACACCCGACTTTTCTCAAAGAGATCGATCAAAGGACTGACAACCTAGTCCAAGTAGGACCAAGGCCAACACAAATCTATGCTATATACATTAAAACAACTCCAATTTAAAGCAATGTATAGCAGTTTACAAGACTTATTTTCAATCCCTTACAGCAGGGATGTAGAAACTTGGTCCACGCCACAGGCTAGTTTCAGTCAAATATATTAATTCAAGTAAGATAACTGACATGATTTCTTGGTTGCATACTCATCAACATGATTTTAATTTGTCTAATTTGATGCTCTTGTTCTTTCCACATCAAAATAATCTATCCATCCATTATCTTTACCCACTTCTTCCATTTTGGGTCACGGGGGTCGCCAATAAAATGTAAAAGAATAACAGTAATAAGATCTAAAATATGTACTAAGAAAAACATCAACAAAAAATACACGAAGTACTAACAGCATAAAAACATTACTTTGAACAGCAGCACAATCATGAGTATGTGTGAGCAGATGACCACATCAACATGAAACAGATCAGAAGCAACATGATGCGTTTTTTTTTTTTTTCTCACAGCGATTATTAGTAAATGCAAAACATCTGGATAAAAGGTTTACAAAATAGGTTTTATATGAACCACAAATTAATTTTCATTATTTAAGTTGTTTAAAACAGTAATCTGTTTTGATATTAGTTGCCAGTTTTGGCTAAATAATTTCAGTTTTTCCAAACTGAGGTCATTCAGAATGTTGCCTACGTTGAATATATTCATTGCTTATAACTTTTCTTATTCATCCCCATTCAAAAAGATGCTTTAAAGAGAGCGAGGCTTAAAGTTATGTGTCACGTTCTGCCGTCAGGTATGAACACACGTGCAGGAGGATGACATGAGGCTCGAGAGTAAAAAACAAGGTTTATTTTCAAAAACAAAATCAAAAGGCTGACAGGGCAATAGGATGGGAGGCAGACCCATTCACTATAAAGGACAATCCAGAGACAAAGACCAGGGAGCTGAATAAATACACAACACTGATTGGGACAAATGACAGACACTTCGGTGATTAACATTTGACACAGGTGCGACAAGGGCTGAACACAAGGAGGGAAAACACTGAGAGCTGAACTGGAAACGAGGAAACAGACAAAGACATAAACCCCTACAATATGACACCCTGTTGTTGATCATTTCACTCTAACAAGACAATGAATGTTACCCACTTTATTGCTCAGGAATCATAACATTATGGCTGATCAGTATATACTGTAGTTTTATATATGTCATTCTACAATTTATGGGCCTAAACAAGCCATTTTGTGCTTCCCAAAGCCATGGAAACCTTACAGCCAGAGAGTTTTGATGATTTCGGTTACACCTACATTGCACCAAGGTGAGTGGTCACTCCATCACTGTAGATGTTTCTTACTGAGCACAGAAACAGCCGAGGGACAGAGATTCAAACTGAACAATGCTGTTTCTTCAGGGAGTACTGCAAAGAGCTGAAGCTGTCACTCAACAACACCCAGCTTCTCCTCGACTTCAACCAGTATATTGATAGAAACACTCCAGATGCATGTGAGTCATGCATCTCTTTCACTGCTACTTCACTTGGCACATGTATACTGGTTGTGTTTGTTTCATGCATTATTATTATTTTTTTTAATTTAGCAGGATTTTAGTGACAATGACTCAAGTTCACAACTTCATCCATATCAGATCAGTGTTTTTCATTCTCCTTCACAAAGTAGCACGTGTTTTGTTTGCATATGTACAATAGATATGCACTACCAATTTGATATTATGATCTCAGGGTCAGCACTGTGAGAGCAGAGTGACCTAAGACTGATCGTCTGAGTTTCCTAGAAGCCTGATGTCATTCTATACAGTGACTCATTGTGTGTTTGTTATCCTCTAATGGATCTCACTCAAAGTATGGCTTACCACCATCATCCAACAAATGGATTAACATACAAAGTATTCTGGATCCATTTGAACCAAAGGTCAAGTCATATACTTTGGCATTACTGTTTTTTTTTTTCTTACTTCTGTTATGTTTAGCCTCTGTAAAGAAAATATAATAATATATGCATGATTTAAAATAACACAAGTGTTGCTGTGTAGGAATGATGTTGAAATCTTTAAGGGCGTGCTGAAATGATTTCATTTTGTACTTCTCTTGACAAGGAGGCTGAAACTCAATACCTTATCATTATCTGCTTTATAATAGCCAGCCCTTCACAAAATACTGTCTGTTCTCTGAAATAAAATGGCCGCTCAGGTCACTCTGCTTTAAGATGTCAGGAGATTTATATTTTACATTCATCTTGAGAAAAGCTTTGGCTGCTCTTTTTCAGACCCCAACTACCGCCTTTACTTTCTGGATCACTGATAGCCTTATAGTTTGCCTATAAACAGATGTGAGTGCTTGTTTAAATGCGTTGGTCAGTGACACTTGACCAAGAATGTTTTCTTGCGATACAAAGCATTCGCTTTCTCTGCCCAGATGTGTTAAAACTGTCATTATTTCCATTACCATAACTCTCCTTCCTTGTACTTTGGTGCTGTAATATCTACAATATGTGAAATTTATCTCATCCCTAATCCGCAGGCAATGAGTCCCTTGTGAGCCGACTGATCCTAGATGCAGGTCTGACAGCTGAACTGGTTAAACTTTGGAAAGAGCAGACAGTGTATGTGCCAAAGTTTGCTTTTTTCTATACAGTATTTGAAGCAATGCAAAGATGTAAGCATTTTATTTAACACTGCAGAAACGTGAAATATCTTGGTAAAATGCTAAAAAAAATAAAATATGCATTGCATTCTGTTTTACAATGGGCATTTTTCCTCTGAAGTATGATAGCTGATGCTTGTTTCATGCACCACTTATTGGCTAACAGAGCCAAAGTCCTAGCCTTTTATTCTCTAATATAAATGATTTGACCTAATCTTACTTGTGAAATATGATGAAAGCAATGCACAAAATGCACAGTATTTCCAACATACTGAGCTAAGCCAAGACATGCTGTTTTGGGAGGAAAACAAAGTAATTACATCACTCTGTTCCTTTTTAAAGTGTGTCCATATGTCTGAAATAATCTGAACACACTTGAGCAAATTCTGAAGGGTGTCTGTTTATCATTAGGCTGTACAGTACAAAGACAAGTGACTTAGCTTTGAGCTGTTCGTGTTTCTATATCAGTGCTACCACTTGTCACAGGTTTAAAAAAATATATTTCTTATGAACTGTGTGTCATTGATGTGGATATGTGACTGGCTGTTATTTTTCCTGTTCTCAGGGATGGGTTGGTAGCCAGGTTTGTTGCTACAGATGGAGGAATCACAAGAGTCTTTCCAAGAAGGTACTCTTCCAACTATTTTTCTGGTTAGAATATCAGATTTGACTCTTAAGATCTGTCTAATCCTTCAAATTTGCAAATTATACAACCAAACTTCATATTTTCTCTTTGCAAATAGATTTTACAAGTCGTCTTTGTCTAAACAAGCGAAACAAATTTTCAGGTTATGGATGCATTATTATCATTATGATTTCAGTCACTTTATCTTGCATGCATTTCAAAAGTCCAACATTTTCCCCATAAGATTTGGACAATCATCCGTTGTGACATCTGCCAGTCTGTCCCGTTTCAGTCCCAGCGTGTCCATGCATTATCTCCGTGAACAGATCATTTGCTGTCTTTGTCCTTCCATTGACCGCATTGCAGTCAGCTCGTCCATCAGCTTGAAGTCCGTTGTTCCGCGGACAAACAGCAGTAACTGGGCTGTGTCACAGACATCATAGCTCCAAAGCCAAGCAGAAAAAGTTAAAACTTGCCACTTCACGTTGCAACTGAAGCTCCAGATTCCCTGTAATGTCCTCAATCCTTCTTGTCATGGTTCTCCTGGACAGTGGAACTTGCTCAAATACTTATTTTTTTCAGGGTATATTAGGCTGCAGAGTCCACCAAGCACTTTTACTCCCCCTCCGAGAATGGTTTACTGTTTTTAGTGATTCTCTGGTATATCACAAAGCTAGTCCCGGTTGCTGCATCCCTGGATTTGTGAAGCTTAATTTAAAAAAAAGGCTTGCTGCATTTGTAGCTTGGCTAGAAAATCTTCAGATGTCAGCACCCTTTCAGCATCAGTCAAGTTTTTTGTATTTCTCTGCGTGTTTTGTCTCGTTGTGTCAACTCAAACTAATCCTTAAACACAGAGATCTGCTCTCCACAAACTAAGCTCACAGCTTTACCTCCAACTTGAGTGAGCAGTTCTTTTTTTTTTTTTTGAAAACCCTGCACTCGGCATTTAATTTTCATTTTTTTAACATGAGTGGACATTTTTCAGGGCTAACATTGTCTCGTAACCTGCTGGTGACAACAATTCAATCATGTGCATTGCGTGTGTCTTGGGTTATGTATTCTGTGATTTTGTAGGTTTAAAAAAATAAAAGCACTGCAGCTTTAGTCCACACAAGCTAAAATAATTAAAAAAAAAACGTTTATTTTGTAATTACCCTTACAGGTGACTGGTCAGAGTCAACCAAAGGGCCGCAAGTGGCTCTGGGGCCGTACACTGCCCAGGTCTGAGCTAGATGGCCCTCAACCTATATGTAAAAGTGGCTATTCGTGAAACACTTGGCTTGCCATAGAGGTCACCTTTGTCTCGCTCTGGAACTCCTGAAACAAACGTCAAGTCAGCTGCATTCCGCTGCACCACCCAGGAAAAATGCAGCTGATTTGACCATTAAAGTGCATTTATTAAGGAAACGCTAAACTGAGACACACCTTTACTATAATATCGAGCAAACAAATAATTGTTTTAAAGTGTTAATCTTGTTAAATAATTTTTTAAGTCCTCCCGTGCACGCTCCCACGGCCGCCATTTGGCAGCCAATCAATTTTTAACACAACACCAGCCCACGTTTCCAGGTGGTCAGTGGTGACACATAAACACGGCGCATCAGCGGTGATGCATAAAAGATGCAAGTTATGCGGCCAAGTGACATATTTATGTTTTTTTTTTTTTTCCACTTTATTGAACATATTTGGACTGATGCGACTTATACTGGGGTGTGACGTGTAAGGCGGCAAGTACAGTATATATGTACAGGTATATGCCCACTTACTTAAAAAGATGGTATTTTGAGCTGATCTTTTGTTTGCTGATGACATTTAACTCAATTTTTATAATCTGTCTGACAGTGAGGAGCTTATCATCTGTTGTGTTAATACTCAGTTGTGGTTGTTGTCACTTCTGAGTTGTTTCTCAACTGATATGAGATGTTTTTGTCACAAGTTTCAAAGTGCTAGTGGTTGTGAAACTACATGGTCAGTCGTATTAAAAATCTGGACTGGCTGATAACTGAAAACTGGTGTTTAATAGCTTGTTGTTTTATTCTTTCTATTTCTTCATTCCTCTTATCATCCGTCTCCTCTGTTCACAGTGTATACTTTACTGTCCTCAAAATTGTTCTGTTTTCTTTGATGTGTAGGTGGACAGCCGAGTCTTGATTAGCTCATATTTTTGCTACGTACTTCTTATTGAAAAGTGATTGATTAGTTGACCCATATATAAAACAGGCCTGTGCCTTCCTTGCTGTAACAGACTGCATACACCACATTGCTTAGGTTGTGTTTGGGTGTTTAATCTTTGAACTGAAGCAGTTTCAAACCTGTTTTCATGTTTTCTAAAAGTACTAATCAGATTCTCAACCTCATGTTTTAGTGTTTTGATGATGGCCGGTTTGTGTTTCAGTGGGTGCGGTGAGTCAAAGAGAAGGCACTGGTTTGTGTGTAGGTTTCTGATGTTGGTTGGTTTCTCAGTGTTGAGACTTTTATCACTTTTATCACTAGACAGAACTAACCAAAAAGTATAACTTTTTTCACTTCCTCTGTTTTGAATTGATGTTTTCAGTGATGGCTATGCTTACACCTTGGACCCAGGTGTCATCCACACATAGTATCTGAATTGTGGTTCCCTTGCTTGAAGGGCCATTGGCCTTATTCTGTTAACGCAGACATTGCAGTAGAAATAAGAGGGGTAAAGGTCCAACTGGACACTTATCTGGTCAGGGGGTCTCAGGGTTTCCATGAGTGAGAATCTTTGCTCGCATGGAGTCCATTTGCTTTGGATTTAATCAGTTGCTGTATTTTCTTTTATTTATGCCTAAAATATGTCATATATGTTTGTACTGGTGAATATTTTCAGTGCTGGCGAAGAATGGACTGAAAATCCAGAGACATATGAGTCCAGCTTCTACAAGAGGTCCTTGGATAATGACGTGTATATATTCACAGCTCCATCTTTCAACAGTAAGTGTGCAGGATCTTCACTGAGAGCTTTTATAGACTGCGGTTCCTCTGTTCACTGTTTTCAGACGTCATCCCAACCTTACTGGCAACAATCACGCTTGTATGTCTCAGATACCACTTTCTCTATCCTTGTTCTTTTCCTGCTGTTTTGCAACACATCCTCTTTCTTTTTTCCCCCCCTGTATACATCCTGTCATCTCCACTGATTTCTCTAACAGACGGCAGGACTGGTGAATGTCAGTGTTACAGCCACAGTGCACTTGACTGGATTAACACATGTTCTGGCTTCACAGACTCGTAAATCACAGAAGCAAATCTGCATGGAATTGTTTACAAAAAAGTTCAGTTTTTGGCAATTTTAGTTTCGCTCAGTGAACAATCTCCATCATCGAGTACACATAAAGTATGAGACAAAACTGTTTGACCTTCCTTGTGTTCCAACTTGAAATTTTAGCAGATGCCAAGGAGCCTGTGTCTGAGTCAGGGATCCTAGTGAGCAAAGCTGTAGATCTCGTCATCAATGAAGTCACACTAAAACCAGCAGGTCAGTTCAACTAAGAACATACCGGTACTCGTTGCAAGGTCATATGCAAAACATATAGACTGACCTTTGTTATTTATTTATTTATTTTTTTCATTTTAGTGGTGGGAGTGAAGCTTAACGTCTCATTTTGGATGAACAGTTTCATTAATGCAACACAGAAGTTAAATGTGAGTTACGTTAATGTGTTTATTTGTATTGTTTACAGTAGTTCAGACACTGTTTTCCAGTGTAACTCAAAAATCATTTAGTATTTTTAATGAATGTATTTTTTTTATTTTTAGTGCAAAGATGAGATTTGCGGCTGCTTGAGGAATGACAAGGTATGGAGGGTAGAGTAAATGATTGAATTTTTTTTTGTTTGTTTGTTTTGTAGAGCTTTTCTCGTTTAACGTGAAGATTTGTACGTTTTTTTTCTTTTATTAGTTTATTTATTTTTCTTCATCATATTGATATTGCTAGAATATTTTATCATTTGCATAAAATTAGGCTTTCCTTTAAATTTGTAACGTGCCTGCATTCAGAATGAATGCTTGCAAAAAACAATTCAATGTGTTCATTTGTTTGTAAAGTGTTTATTTATTCAGCTTGTAGACTGTGTGCTACTGGATGATGGAGGATTTCTTCTTATGTCAAATCAAGAGGAGTATATTTCTCTGGTGAGTCATCATCAACAAATGTTTCATCTCATTTTATAGTCATGTATTTGTTTCGTGTTGCTCATACTCAAATAAGGGATACACTATCACTCAATAATAAGACTTACACGCATGATCAGATTATATTATATTGGAATTAAATCTTACAACCATAGTTCTCATTCTGGAAAAACAAAGTGTGCTTCACTTTAATCACAGCACTGTCCTGGTATAAAGGTGAAATAAAGGCTACATAATTCAGCTGTGCTACAAGAAAGGCCCGTTTGCGTTACCTTTGTATCTGGTATAGTATAATTCTAGCCACAGGAGGAGGTTCAAAGGGAAGCCGGACGGATTGAAGTCAGTTGTGGAGGCTTCACTGAAGTGTGTCCCCTGTGAACGTAAGATGTCTGCTCTGCTGCGTTAACTCTGCCCCTTCCTGGCCGCCCTCAATCCATCCCTGTCACTAGTAGAATATATGGTGGAGTGGGTTTGAAAACATTTCATTTCAGCCAAGGCAGGACATGTGCTGTCTTTGATCTACTCTACCATCACAGAATCTGTCAAACAGTCCTTTTTCTTCAATCATTTGAATAAGCACCTTTTTTATTTCTTTTTGACATTGTAAAACATTTTTCATCCACCGGGACCTTTCAGAACATTCTTTCTGTTTTTTGCTGTCAAAAAAAAAAAAAAAAAAAAAAAGTTACAGAGCAGATGGAAAATTTCAACCCTTAAAACTTCTATGTTTAAATGTTTCTGACCCATTGTCAGATGTGTTTATTTCATTTAGTCAATACACTGGTTCATAACTGCATAGGAAAAGTTTAAAAAAGTTTTATCATTAAGAGACTAATACTCATCATTCACTCAGGACTTGGATGCAGCATCTTTGGTAGCCATAAAAAGCACATGCCATGCTTAATAATCTTGTTTCAGCACATGCTGCTGGCTTACATTTAAAAAAAAAAAAATACTTATTTATTAATTTTTTTACTATGCTGTAACAAGATGCACTTTGATTCTGTTTTTGCAACTTGTCCTACATACTTGGGATGCCATGCTATTTTTACAATCTTGGAGTGATTCACCTGAAACTTTAGGCTTTGGATTAACAAAATACAGTAATGTCAATAATGTCAGTGTTAAAAATTTTACAAAAGTTTATGGAGTTATTGTGGCAGATTAGAGCCTCAAAGTAAAGGTTGTGCTGCATTTTATTTTTTAGAAACCTTATAATACATGTCTCAGTAAAAACAACTGGATCACCAATGTGATTAAACAATATTATTTGTATTGTTCAGCAACTAGCAGCATTTAAGCCCCTAGAAATTATCCCACAGCAGCTTAAGTACCATAGTTATTATAGTTGGCTAACACAATGGGCAAACTAATCAAACCTAATTATATCAAATAGACCAGAATAACATTGTTCAAATTCTTCCATTGCTTTCATTTGAAATTTGGTCAAAGAAAGTTTGAGCTGATCTCTCTGTTTTAGTCACATTTTGTCATGAGTTCAGTTAAACTGGCCCAGTTTGGTAAATTAATGGTCCAATAAAAAGTTATAGCCGCACACAGTCATTTCCTGATAAATTACCTTAAAATCAAAGTATGTCCTTTCTGTTCTCATAGCCTCTTAGGCAGGATCTTTATAGAAGGATGCATGCTGTTCAATACATTTGTAACAAAACATCAACAAAACAACAACAAAAAATATATAATCCTTCGACAAATTAATGTGATGAAAAAGAAAAAGATGACTTTCTTAAGGCCTAAACCAACACATTTTTTTCATTAATTTACTTGTTTATAATACTGTAAAATAAAAACTACATTTCCATAACAATGCTTTCAAACAGGCATCTGCCCTAAATTTATGTCATATCCCTGCAAAACCTTCTGTTCTGTTATTAGCAGTCATTATCTTACCTGCAGTACATAACATTATATTCAGTGAAAGTAGCCATCTAATGCAAAAGTACTGTGGCATGAAAACCCAAAACATAAATGTATTCAAATGCTATTTTATTAGTTTTCTCGTTTTTTTTTTTATTTTTTTTATTTATCTTTTTAATTGAACCTTTATTTACCAAGAAAATCCCAATGAGATTAAAAACTTATTTTACTGCAGGTAAGATACTGACTACTGCTAACAAGTCCAAATAGCTTGTTTTCTTCTTTTGGCTGCTCCGTGCATTAGGAATACTTGGCAATTACTTTTATGGACTCTAAATTGCAAAATCAGGTGCACCTGGTGATGAGCGGCTGAGATCACATGAGAGCTGTGCTGCGTAAGTTACATGGCAGGATACAGGTAAACCAAACAAATACAATTAAACTCAGGTAAAACAAGCCAATATATCAAATCAAACATAAAAATATTGTTAACATTAAACTCTGCCTATTGTTTCAACAAAACAAACTGGACGAGGAGACCGTGGATAGTCTGGAGAATTTCCTGGATGAGTGTTTTGACAACACTTCCCTGCGTTAGGAATACTTGGCAATTACTTTGACGCCAGACACCCTTCCTGACACAACCACAGACCACCAAGCTACCACAGCCCTCTGTGTGGAGCAGAGAGCTGCTATCTAAGGCACCCGGAGGAGCAGATGGTGGGGCTAAGGGCCTTGCTCAAGGGCCCAGAGTGGAGCAAATAAGGGTGGAGACAGGTGTGGATGCTTTACTTATCCCACCCACATTTTTGATGTTGTTGGTACTGGGAGTTGACCCAGTAATCTTCTGATCACAGGCCCAACTTCTCTAACCTCTGTGCCACCACTTCCCCTAACAAGTCCAAAGAACAGTAACTCAAAAAAACTTTTTTGAACTACCCCTTCAGTGGCCCTTAGCGTCCCATGACCCCTGTTTGCAGTTTCAGCTCTTCGTATGACGTCTTGGGCATGGATTTTTGGAACAGCGTTACAAGATTTGCTCTTTCAGTGCTACTCTGACGCAGTCCTCCATCTGTCACTTGGCCCATGTTCCTCAGAATCTTGTATTTTCTTGTATCCAACAACCTCAAACATAATCTGTAAAAACGGTTTACTTGCTTGCACCGCATGTTCCAAGCGGTCATTACTGCAGTACACCCATTTCAACGGACAAAACTCTGACACATCTTTTACTTATTTTCAACGCACATCAACCTCTTTCAGCAACAACAACAAAACAGCTGGAAGCTTTGTTTTTACAAGCAGAGGTTTATGATGCTTTAACTTGCTTGTTTGTGTGCGCATGTGTGTGTGCGTGTGTGTTTGTATTAACTTAAACTCTTCCAGATAGGTCAGTTCTTTGGTGAAGTGGATCCAGTGCTGATGATCCATCTGGTCAACACGTCCCTGTACTCGTTCAACAAGACATATGATTATCAGTCTGTGTGCGACCCAGAGAAAGACGGCAAAGCAGCAGCTGGACCCCGCTCCATCTTTGTGGTTAGAGAACCTACTCACACACACAGTTAGGATGTGTTCCTATCTCTGAGATTATTGTTGTTTACACACAAATATCACCATTTGAAAAGTGACCAAAGGTTTTTTTTTTTTTTTTCCAGCCTACTATTGCAGACCTGCTGAGTATTGGCTGGTGGGCCTCCAGTGCTGCCTGGTGAGTTCTCAGGTTGTGAGCTGGTGTTTCTCTGTTTGCGTCTTTGTTTATTTGTGTTATCATTTGAGTGTGGGAGTACACTTGTACTTCAGGCCAGGAGTTTTTAGCAGAGTGAACTCGCTTGTTGTTTAAAGATGGATCTGGCTGGGTCAGTGTAGAACAAGGAGTTACGCAATAAAGCACCACCTCTTTTTTCTGCATGGCCGACCAACTGCAGTAGAACTGGATTTTAAAATGTACTAGCTAATACCACTTTTACATCACCAGTGACTAACTCATACATAGATGATTACTCTTTTGAAAACAGCTATTGATTTTCTTACTGTGAAGAAGTAAAACAGAAGATGTCTTGAAGATGTGTTTACCCATAGATAACTTCTGGATTATTAAATATTTTTTGGGGTTCTCTCATTCTTTGTGTTTTAGGTCGATACTTCAGCAACTGTTTTTCAGTCTCTTGTTTCCAAACCTTTTCGAAGCAGGTGAGAAACAAACTGTGATTGTGTCTGACAGAACACATTACACATCAAAGTTCATGCTCAATAATTCAGGTAGAAAAGCCAACAAAGTTCAGTCAGGTCATCTGGTGGGTTTCTTTTTTTTTTAGACATTTTGTCCTTCATCCAAAGGACTTCATCAGTCCAAAGAGCCACAACAAACTGTCCCACAAGCAGAAAACTCAAATTGTGGACCAACTATTTTGCTGGTGATAGGATTGTTTCTGGGGCCCACCTTCTCCCCCTTCTACTCCTCTGAGGCAGCCTATAGCCAAAGTGGTTCAGAACATCAAAGATCAAACATCCTTGTTGGCTTTTTCACCTGGATAATTGCACATGTATTTTTATGTTTTGAACTATTATGGCTGCCTCAGAGGAGTTGACAGGGGAGAGGCCGGGCCCCAGAAACGATCTTATCACCATAAAACTGGTTGGTCCACTATGTGAGTGTGATGCTTGTGGGACTGAATTTGTTGTGGCTCCTCGGACTGATGAAGTCCTTTGGATGAAGGACAAAATGTCTCAATAAATAACAATTTATTTTATTTTTTTTAATCATATGACCTGACTGAACTTTGTTGAACATGTTTTTTTTTTTGTTACACTTTTCATTTCGCATAAGTTGAACAGTAAGAGATAAATGTATTAACCAACAGTTATTGGTGGCTCAAGCTGTAGTTCAGATTATTAAAGTGTGGTTTTCTGGAAAAGTTATGAACAGTGAATATTGATACTGTTGAGATAACTCTTTGACTGGCCTCACTATGGAAAAGTAGTGTTATTTCTAACAACTGCTTTCTTAAAACAATTCCAATATGGTGCTGTTGTTACCGTAAGTTGGCCTTGAGTATCACTGATAGCTTCAGATAAACAAGTAGTGGCTCAAACTGAAAACATCCACAAGCATTGACCAGAGGACTTACATGCCCGTCAAGATGCTTAGCCTTGAAAATGTGTATTATTTCAAATTTGTATCCATTTTGTCCTAGTGTTTTGGTGAGGAAATTACCTCATAAGGCAGTTTGCCCTAATGAAACTAATCATGAGGACCAAAACATACAAGACTTTTACCATGTTTGGTTCTCCAATAAGACTAAAATTAAAAAAAGCAAAAATCACTTTTAAAATGACCAAAACAATTCAAGCTTTAATCATTTATACAAAGTACACTGACTTTATTGAACTATTTATGGAGCTTGTCCTATTACATAATACTGCATGTTTATTTTTCTTTCCAGTGGAGTCAGCAGATGAAGACATAGCGGATGCTATGTTTAAGGAAAGTTGCATCACGGAGCAGACTCAGTACTTTTTTGACAATGATGAGAGATCATACTCAGGTGTCCTGGATTGTGGAAACTGTTCCAGGTATGTAGATAACAGCATTGTTAATCTGGCAAATGTGTTCATGTTCACATCTTAATCTCTGATTTCAGTTTATTAAATGAGATGTGTTGTTTTAGTTTTTCTACCTTGTGTCTCTTGGTACATGTCCCTCAGTTTGCTGGTCCCTGAGGATCTCCACAGAAAAGTTGTTAGTTGCTGACTTGTCTCTGTTGTGCAGCCTGAATCCATGCAGACGTTTTCCATTGAGATCTGACTGGACTAAAATGATTGTGATCTAGTTGTGACCACAAGTCTGGCACACATATTCATTCATTATTTTATTTTCAACGAGTCTCAAAATACTGCACATTAACTTTCCTTTAGCCATCTTCTGTTTCTTATGGTGTTGAATAGAGATCCACAATATTGGATTTTTGTGGATATCTGATATGCCGATATGTTAAAACTTACTTGGCCAATAACTGATATTGAACCAATGTTTTATATACTTTCTTTAGTCAGAACGTAGCCCTCTTATTTAGGCTTGTTTGATACAAAAAGTGTGTAACAGCTGTAAGAGCTGGTGACATATATTCAGTAACAGCCATATGATATGCATAGCACTTTGACTTATATTAAATGA